>CM076572.1:999479918-999802802 GCA_034641835.2 Pinus albicaulis | reverse complement strand
ACCCTTCCCTCTGCGTGAATCTCCTCCTGAAAACTACGCTGTCCCTTCATATCTGCTTTTCTGCTGCCTTTCCAATTGCTTTTTGCAGCTAGATCTTTCAGATGCTTCAGCTAGTGACCCTTCTAAATCTGCAATTGCTCTGATACCATGTAGAAATTTCCGAATCTTAATTCTTATGCAGAAATTATTTCTGTTAATCCGGTTAAGCTTCTCCTACTTATACAAGTTATCAACTGAATAAATTCAAGTTAACATCAAAGCAAAACACATAAAAGATCTCTACCAATTCAAATCTAGAATAAGCACATGCACACATAGACAAAGTGACAGTTAGTTCTAGACAAACTGTACCCGGAAAAACCCAATGTGGGAAAACCAGCGTCTGGCTGCTGGAGGGCTCTATTATTAAGAATATTTCTGAATACACAATTCTGGGTTCAAGATCTGGAAAACCCTATAGAGAAAACTCTAGATCTGTAGCTCCTGGCTGATCTAAGATCAACAATACTGATTGATCCACACCCTCAAACGGGATTTACAGAACTCAACGAGATCTAGGCCTAGAAACCCCAGATCTGCCCCTGAAAGACATTGCGTCAGCCTTTGAAAGCCTCCAAATGCTCAGCGCTGTCATTGGAAGGGACTGCATTACCCCAGACTGGGTGATGCAATCACTACGCTGCTCCTAAGGGTCTCTATGTAACCCCTGAAGGGTTTCCTGAAAATCACGCTATCCTTGCTGCTGCTGCTGCCTTCCTCTGCGTTGTCTTTCCTGATCTCTTCTCTGCTTCTTGTGTATTCTAGATCTCGGGATCAGATCATCCCCTTGGTCTAAATTCCCCTCTCTGCAACTGAAACACTTGAGAATTCTTAGCAACCTCGCCCTAGAATCTGAGCTTAGCTTCAGTGCGCTGCCTATGTGTTTCTTACAAGTGACCCCAAGCCTTTCCTTTATACTTTTCTCGTTGACAAATTAACGACCAAGATTAAATCTTTAATCAATGGCTAAGATTAAAAGAAAGCTTGATCCGTGACTTAAAACAATTTCATCACATGTTTAATTAAATTCACTTTAATTATTTTATTTTCCTAAGTTTCAACTTAGGAAATACATTAAAATAATTAATTAATTTAATATCTCCTAAACCAGATGAAATTTCGCAAATCCATTTCTGTGTCTTGTAGATCAGGTGAACTCTAGTCCTTCCTCAAAATTTGGGACATAGAGCACAACTGATGCTACCCCAAATACACAAAATATCAACAAGACTCTGGGGCTCTGTAGCTACTGCACTGTCACTTCTGCACTCATCTGCACCAACTGATACTTGTCCATCCCACTACTTCTGATTTGGGCTCCCGTAATAAGGTATTGATCCAAGAGGTGGACTCCTCAAGGATCCTGCCCATTTGTAGTTCTTTCGAATTACAGCTCTAGATCACTCCAATTCTCCCCTGGAGATATGTGGGCAATCATCGCAAACTCTTCCTCCTCGATCTTCATAGTTGCAGCCTGCAGGTCATGCTTCTCATCCTTGTCCTTCTTCTTGAGAGGACACTGTGTAGCGTAATGTCCCATCTTGCCACACCATAAGCATTTAATCTTTGAGACGTCCTTCTTCCGCCTCTGCTGCTCTAGCTGCCCCTTTGATGCAAGGGCTGCATTCTCCTCCTCCTCCTCCTTAGGCTTTGTCCCACTGATGCTGCTGCCATCAATCTTGCAGTTGAGTAAGTCTCTCCTCATCTCTTCCTGTTGAAGAGATGCCCAGATTCCTTCCCAGTTTGGCAACTTATCTCTGCCTAGGATACTCTGGACAAAGACTTGCCATTCTTCGGAAACAGAATTCAGAGCTAGTCTGACCATCTTCGTGGCTTGAGGCACTTACCCTACAACTGCCAGCTGATCTCTAACCTCCTGAAGCTTTGCAAGGAACGAGTCTGCGTTCTCCCTTCTGCATCCTCGTAGATCGTATCTTCTACTCCAAGAACATCTTCCGCTGCTCGGAAGACCCGTGATATAGCGTGGACAATGCATCCCACATCCCCTTTGCAGTCCCTTTGTTGGAAATATGTGAGACAACATGATCCTTCACTCCGTCGAGGATCAACCATTTGGCTTTTGCGATGTTCTTCTTGAAGACTCTCAATGGAGCTGTGTCTACAAGTTCAACTACTACACTGTTGGTGAAGGCCTTGAGCTCATGCTCATCTAGAAGGAAGGAGATCCTTGCCTTCTAGATTACAAAGTTGGAGGCACCCTCCAACTAATCTTGATCACGCAACCCAGTGGTTGCCATATCACCCAACCAGATGTCGAACTGTTGCCTTTAACCCTCTGCGCAGATGGCTCTACACACTCCCTGTTGGGGTCAGCGAAATAAATCACGATCTCGCTGTTTCTGCACAAGAAATCAGAATTTCTTGGGCAAGAAATTCCCTGAGGTCAGGATTCCCTCAAAAGTGTCTTCTTCTCTCTTCTGATGCTTTCCCCACCAACAACTGCTTCTACAAGAAAACTGCGTCCCACCAATTGTTGATCTGCGCTGAAACTGCTGCGCTGCTCCCTTTGCCGCTGACAAATCATGATCTAGAGACTTCCTCGCAAATTTTTGTCCTCATGGCTTGGATTGCGCAATTCTTGGGGAAATCGATTTGCTGCCTACGCAACTCTTTGATCTCCTTTTTTCTGCTCAATGTTGGATCCTACTAGTCTGCTCTCTTGCTTCTCCTACACTGCTATACAAGATCTGATACGATGTGAAAATTCCTAGATCTGGAATCCTATTGCAGCAACTGGAAAATATTCACCTAATTGTTAATTTTAACTTAACAATTTATCTGCAGTTTTCTACGGCAAACACTAAATACATCACACTGCAACCCTCACTTAAATAAACTGCAGAAACAAGATTTGAGCAAAAAAAGTAATAACACACAAGTGACACAGTTGTTTATGGACCAAGTCCCTGGAAAATCCCAATGTGGGAAAACCGGTGCAGTAGCTGAGGGTTTGATATATTATGCAGTAATTTTTTAGTACAATTCTTCGAATGCCCAAACTGGCAATCCTATACAGAGATCTAATCTGAACAAAAAACTAGTGAGATGATCTCACCTCGTCACTAGAAGATCTGTAGAAATGAATCTTAATTCTTATGCAGAAATTATTTCTGTTAATCTGGTTAAGCTTCTCCTACTTATACAAATTATCAACTGAATAATTTCAAGTTAACATTAAAGCAAAACACATAACAGATCTCTACCAATTTAGATCTAGAATAAGCACATGCACACATAGACAAAGTGACACAGTTATTTCTGGACAAACTGTCCCCGGAAAAAAAACAATGTGGGAAAACCGATCTTTGGCTGCTGGAGGGTTCTATTATTAAGAATATTTCTGAATACACAATTCTGGGTTCCAGATCTGGAAAACCCTACAGATAAAACTCTAGATCTACAACACCTGGCTGATCTAAGACCAACAATACTGATTGATCCACACCCTCAAACGAGATTTACAGAACTCAGCCAGATCTAGGCCTAGAAACCCCAGATCTGCCCTTGATAGACACTGCGTCAGCCTCTGAATGCCTCCAAATGCTCAGTGCTGTCACTGGAAGGGACTGCGTTACCCTAGATTGGGTGACGCAGTCACTACGCTGCCCCTAAGGGTCTCTGCGTAACCCCTGAAGGGTTTCCTGAAAATCACATTGTCCTTGCTGCTGTTGTTGCTGCTGCTTCCTTCCTCTGCGCTGTCTTTCCTGATCTCTTCTCTGCTTCTTGTGTATTCTAGACCCCGGAATCAGATCATCCCCTTGGTCTAAATTCTCCTCTCTGCAACTGAAACACTTGAGAATTCTTAGCAACCTCACCCTAGAATCTCAACTTAGCTTTAGTGCTCTGCTTCTGTGTGTCTTACAAATGACTCCAAGCCTTTCCTTTATACTTTTCTCGTTGACAAATCAATGGCCAATATTAAATCTTTAATCAATGGTTAAGATTAAAAGAAAGCTTGATCCGTGTGATTTAAGACAATTTCATCACATGTTTAATTAAATTCACTTTAATTATTTTATTTTCCTAAGTTTTAACTTAGTAAATACATTAAAATAATTAATTAATTTAATATCTCCTAAACTAGATGAAATTTCCCAAATCCATTTCTGGGTCTTGTAGATCAGGTGAACTCTAGTCCTTCCTCAAAATTTGGGACCTAGAGCACAACTGATGCTACCCCAAATACACAAAATCTCAACAAGATCCGACTTTGATCCGTCTGGAGATGGCCCTCTGCGCTGTCTCTGTGCAGTACTGCGTCTTACCTATGCAATCACTGCATCACTACTGCTGGGACTGCGCTGCACCTCTAATGATCTCTCTGCTAGCTGGAAACTTCAACCCTCTAGCCTCCCGCTATCACACCTTGGCTCCGGCACTGGATCTTCACTGTTCCCCAACAGAAATACGGACTTCCTCTGAAGCTCCGCGTGGCTGGCTCGACACTGCCTCTCCGGACTGCTCTCTGCGCTCTCTGCCTTGTACTCTCTAGATCAGGAAAGATCTCTAATCGGAAAATTATCTCTGCCCCTCTCTGCAAGAATGAACTCGATCTATCTTCTCCCTGAGCACTGCTCACTAAAGAATTTTAATCTCTATACTCTGTCGGTGTATTTTCCAAATGCCCCATCAAGTCTTTATATTCTTCTCGTTGAGACTTCAACGACCAAGATTATAGCGTTAATCAACGACCAAAATTAACTTGACTTGATATTCGTCTTTTTCTAGAAGATTCACACTCTGTTTTATTAATGCCCTTTAATTATTTTAATTTCCTAAGTTTAAACTTAGGGTCCCATTAAAAATAAACAATTATTTTCATAAAACACAATTCGGGTGGAATTTCCCAAAACGCTTTCTTGGTTCTTTGGAATACATGTGCCTAAGCCTCCCTTCAAAATTTGAGACTTATAGCACATCCGATGCTACCAAAAATCAACAACGAGCGGAGAGGAGTAAGATATATGGTACCAGGAAAGCAGGACCATGATGATTTTTTTGGGTAGGATCGAATGTGCTCTAGCTCCGAAATTTTGTAGAGGGGCTAGAACACATGAGATCTCCAGGACCTAGAAATTGTTTGGAGAAATTCGACTCGGAGTGAAAGTTATTCAAATAATTGATTATTTTTAATGGTGCCTAAGTTAAAACTTAGGAATTAAAATAATTGAAGTGAATTAATTTAAATTTGGGTGAGAAGCTTCTAGGTGATGAGGATCAAGTTTGTTTTAATCTTAGCCATTGAATAAAGATTAGATCACGATCGTTGATTTCTCAACAGGAAAAGTATAAAGGAAGGTTTGAGGGTTAGTTGGAGGACACACATAGTGAGTGAATCTAGAAATCGAATTCTTCTGACAGAGCAGTGCTCGAACGAAGATAAGATCTAAGTGATTCAACAGTAGTGGGGGGCAGAAGCAGTTGTTGGTCAGAGGACCAAGAGTACATAGCAGAGAGGCAGCAAAGGAAGCAACATAATTACCAGAAGAGGTGACGCATGCCCACGCAGGGACTGCGCAAAGCTTCCAAGGGATAGTCGAAATTTCACTGGAGATTGCGGTTTTTGAGCTGGGAGGGTTGAAACTCGATTTTTTGAGAGGCAGATCAACGTAGAGAAGAGGTGACGTAGTCATCAGCCATCCCCATGCAGGCCTACGTATCTACTGCGCAAAGGGAGTTGGGTTTTCGCCAGTTCTGATCTTGGATCAGCCGGGACTTGCAGTGTGAGGTAAAACTCACTATTTTATCTGTCTGCCGAGGATTTTCTCTATTGGCTGACCCAGATTTGGTACCCAAGTTGTACTCAAAACACTGCTGCTTAATAATACAAACTCTCAGATTTGCTGCACCGGTTTTCTCGCATTGGTTTTTTTCGGGGATGTTAGTCCAAAAATAAGTGTGTCCTTTGTGTGATTCTCTCATTTATTTTTCAATACTTGATCTGTATATTGGTGTAGGCTGCTTAGTATTTGCATTAATATTTGCTGAATAATTCTGTAAATAACTTTTTAAATGGAAAATACAAGTAGGTAATGCAAACTAGTTAACTGTAGTAGGATTTCTGTTTGTAAGATTCAGAAAATTTCACATGATATTAGAGGAATTGTAGATCAAGGAGGAATGAAGCCATTAGTGAAAGAACAAAAGGAAATCTGCTGCAGGAAAGCAGTTGTCCCGAGTGACAGCGCAGTTCTGAACCTGAGAAGTAGAGGAAGAGTGACGTAGTCACGAGGCAAGGCTCATGCAGTGCCTGCTAGGGTGACGTTGTAGCTGTAGAAGGCAGCGCAATGGTTGCTAAGCCAACGTAGAGGCTATTGAGTCTCATTTTTCTGGTTGCCATGGCTGGGGGTGCAATGAAAATTTTTATCTGAAGTCGCTGGTGGGGCGCTGATTCTATTGGTATAGAACAGTGTCTAGTGGGGTAGAAGCAAAGTAGAGGGAATTAGTTCCTCGGAAGCTTTCTTGCCAAGAAATCTAGATCTAATGCTGAGTAGCAGCAAAGAGAGATCAAAGAGGAATGCTTCGACATTAGTTGGTAGAAGGATTTCTGTAAAGGAAATCGAATTTCAGAGGGAGCTTGTTCCTTAGAGGATTTCTAGCACCAAAGAAATCCAGATCCGAGTTTTGCTGGGGCAGCATGTAATATTCCAAATAGGAAAACGACAACAATACAAAGCATACCAAGGCTAAATATACGGCAGTATGGAAAACACATTAAAAATGCCAAGAAAGAGCAAAAAACTACTGAGCCATTTTATTAAATCTGCAGGTGAAAAAAAAATACAACAATGCCAAAAATAGATAGCACTCTAATCGACTAAAGCTAGCTGGAGTTACCCTCAGGTTTGCACACTAAAACACTGCTCTACTGATGCTGCTGCTGGACTCTTCCTCTGTGCTGTCTCGCTGGAAATGCTGCAGTTGGCCAACTTCAGACTGTTGGTTGGGTTGCTTCCACTGCTAAGAAAATTCTATGAATTTGGGAAGGTGATCCTTGCCCAAAACCCAGAAAAATCCAGAAATGGTTTTCTCTAATTCCAAATTTCAAAATCTGCCCTTTCTGCCTAGCTCCTATAGCTGATGGCTGAGTAGGGACTGCGTAAATGGGGTGATTTTCTGCTCAGAAAATGCCAGGATTTTAACCACGAACCCTACTAAAAAAAGCCAAAAAAACCCAGAAATGATATTCTCTAATTCCAATTTCCAAAATCTATCATTTTTGCCTAGCTGCTATAACTGCTAGTTGAGTAGGGACTACGTAAATAGGTTGATCTGCTTCTCAGAAAATGCCAGGATTATACCATAGACTCTACTCAAAACACCCAGAAAAACCCAGAAAGCTTTTCCCCAAACTCCAATCTTCAAAATTTGGCCTTTCTATGCTTGGCCCTCTTCTATTTTCGAATTCCGCTGGGTATGCAGAGCTATGGGCTGAACTGAAAGAGAAAATGTTTGCAACTACTCCCCAAATCTCAAATATTGAAAAGTTGACCCCTTCACTTGATTCCAAGCTGAAGTGCCTTGGAATTTCACCCTTTCCTGAATGCCTCTGCTTCTGGACTGCGTGAGTCACTGAGTCGCTGTGCTACTATAGAGGGGCTGCAAGTGGCCTGATGCCTGATAATAAGATCAGCTCACGACAGATAGTAGGAATCCTCTCCCGAAGCTCTGTGAAACTTTTGAATGAAGTCTCTTAAAAAACTCCTCCCCTGAGAGGGCACTCGAAGTACCGCGAGGATGAGTTTGGGATCTCTGCTTGGAGACACCCGTGTGCTAAGTAACACTGCAGACTCGACTAAATAGCTCAAGCGTGCTCAAGTTGTAAAGACCAGAAAATCAGAGTAATCAAGAATGATTTCCATAGCTGCCCTCACCCCCTTCTTATTCTTGTGAAACCCCAAGAACCTTGGGTCCACTCATTAACTGCACTATCAGTTGGCCCCTTGGCATTCACACATGTTGCTCTACTTTCTTGGCCTCTTGGCCCCACAAGACGCTGAGCTGTTCACACTAGCTTTGGAAAAGAGGTTTTATTCAAATTGTTGGGTTTATGGGTCCTTTCACCCTTTTATTCACCTACTAAACTTAAGAAATCAAAATTGGAAAAATTTAATATTCCTAATCAGCGAATTAGGAATATTACAGTCCTCCCTGCCAAAAATTGCTTGTACTTAAGCAATGCCTGAACATGCATCCTCCCTGGCTGACACTCCCCCATGACCACTTCAAAATTTTCCAGGGTCCCGGATGTGCCACTATATCATCCCTGGTCTCTGCATTGCCCTGATATGAAGAGATCTCTCAATACCAGGATCCCAATCCATCCTAATCAATGTGAAACATACCTTGCTCCACTCGCTATCCAACCGGATACAGGTACCAGAAGCCTTCTTCATACTACTAGTAAATAGAGCATCATAATCATATAAAGTATTATCTGTCTCCATGTACGACTGCGCTACTAAGTCATCCATCTCATGTACTCCAAGGGTGGGAACCTGAAGATAAAATCTGATTCCTGTGGAAATAAATCCTTCTTTGCACGAGCTTCCCTTGAACTGCCCCTGCTGATCATCACTCCATGCCGGTGAAGTCTTGCATGCCAACAAAGATTAACTAAAACCCCCTGGAAGATCTAAATGATCTTCCTCTGTAGGAACCAAATCACCCCTAAGGGTAACTGAACCATGAAATCCAGTGATGCCCGGATCCCATGCCGGTCTCAGAGGGGTGCTAACATGTTGACACTGCACCACTTTGACTATGATAAACTGCCCATCATGCAAGGACTGTATCCTCCTCTCCTGGAACATGATGGCGAAAAATCTATGAAGGCCAAGCTCATCTTGCCCTAACATCTCCATGATACAAATGTCTTGTGACTAAAATCTTTCGGTGAAAATCACATCAAAATAGATTAGGTCGACGCGTTTCAAACCTGCCAGTGTGGTTCATCATCAGGACAAGATGGAAAATCTGATCAAGTAACCCTTTTAAATAGAAAATATAGCTCCTACTAGCAGTTTGTAAAATAACGGCTAATTTGACTTAAATAATAAAAATTAATTTATTTTATTTTAAAAAGAGTAAACCAAATAATTAAAGTTTATAATTTGAATTTGAATTATTTATATTTATTTTAATAAAAATAATAATTATTAATTTAATATGTTTTAAAGAATAAAATAAATGTCTTCTATTTATATATTTTATAGAATAATACTTAATCATTTGTTTTTATTATTATCAAATAAATTACATGTTAAAAATAATTAAATAATATTTAAAGTTTGAATTTATATATTTATTTTAATTTTTAATAATTAAATGCTATGAGATTCAAAACTCATCAAACCGTTAACTTTTAAAAAGAGAAAAAAAGAAAAAAAGAAAAAAGAAAAAGAAAAAGAAAATAAATAAATACATAAATAAATATAAAAAAAAAGAAAAAAGAAGAAGAATAAATAAGTAAAATAAATAAATAGAAATAAAATAAAATAAAGATAAAATTAAAAATAAAATAAAATAGATAAATAAAATATTTAATTAAAAATAAAAATAAAATAAATAAATAGAAATAAAATAAAATAAAGATAAAATTAAAAATAAAAATAAAGTAGATAAATAAATTTAAAAAAAAAAGAAAAAAGAAAAAGATAAATAAATAAATAAAAATAAAATAAATAAATAAATAAATAAAATAAAAATAAAATTAAATAAATTAAAATTTAATAAAAAGTTTTTAGGAATGAAGGACAGGAATTCAGCCTCTGCTAATCATCCATCCATCATCTCTGTTGAGGTTAACCGGCCTCTTTTCGATTTCCAAGGCTTCTCTCAATTTTCGGTGGTAGAAATGGTCAATCCTTGCAATAACCTCAGCATCTTCAATGCAAATGTGATGATTTGTCTTCTTAGCATGCTCAGCTAGTGCAGAGGAGCGTGATCTTTTTCTTTTCTTTTTTTAAATTTATTTATCTACTTTATTTTTATTTTTAATTTTATCTTTATTTTATTTTATTTCTATTTATTTATTTTATTTTTATTTTTAATTAAATATTTTATTTATCTATTTTATTTTATTTTTAATTTTATCTTTATTCTATTTTATTTCTATTTATTTATTTTATTTATTTATTATTATTCTTCTTATTTATTTATTTATATATTTTTTTTCTTTTTCTTTTTCTTTTTTCTTTTTTCTTTTTATTACTTTTTTTTAAAAGTTAACGGTTTGATGAGTTTTGAATCTCATAGCATTTAATTATTAAAAATTAAAATAAATATATAAATTCAAACTTTAAATATTATTTAATTATTTTTAACATGTAATTTATTCGATAATAATAAAAACAAATGATCAAGTATTATTCTATAAAATATATAAATAGAAGACATTTATTTTATTCTTTAAAACATATTAAATTAATAATTATTATTTTTATTAAAATAAATATAAATAATTAAAATTAAAATTATAAACTTTAATTATTTGGTTTACTCTTTTTAAAATAAAATAAATTAATTTTTTTTATTTAAGTCAAACTAGCCGTTATTTTACAAACGGCTAGTAGGAGCTATATTTTCTATTTAAAGGGGTTACTTGATCAGATTTTCCATCTTGTCCTGATGATGAACCACACTGGCTGGTTCAAAATGCTTCGACCTAATCTATTTTGATGTGATTTTCACCGAAAGATTTTAGTCATAATTTATGGATCACAGAAGAAAAATTCCTGATATAAATGTCTGTTCATCTACTATCAACATTGGTCTGGAGCAGTAACAAGGAAAAATGGCCTTGCCATGTGACATAGGCCTCAGTGCTCCTCCATATGTCAAACCAAGAGTGATATGACTCACTTTGTCCAGATCCCGCTCATCACACTACAAAGTGTCCCATCAACCAACTGTCTCATATCATCCTCCTGGGTCTTTTTGCTCGTGATATGAGCATCAAGAGATGATATCCAAGTCCCCCATGTCAGTGTGCAATGATGGAGAGTGATAAATAGAAGCTCACAATCGGCGTTGTGGTCAACTTGCTCTCCAAATATGAGTGTTCCAAACCCAATAGTGTGCATGATCTCCTCGTTTGGGGATCTCTCTACTGGAAACACTGCAACCACCTGTCGTGCGTCATCATCCTCTGCTGCACTCAAATACGTACCCCTACACTCCTCTGCATAGCACTGAACTCCGTGGCACAACTCCATGCACCATTGGATGCAAATGCCACCATGTACCATAGGGCATCCCATATGTGCCCATGCATCCACCACTCTGCTAGTGCATCCACTACGATGTGATCTGCACATCCTCATCTTCCCAGGTACACCTAAGTGGCCCTACTCCTCACATGCAATCAGGAATAACACTACCATGTCGAACCTCAGTAGCTCTAAGGCCCAATGCATTAATGAGAGAGCACTGTCTCCATATAATGCTCTGTCCATAAGCACCCTCGGAGACAACGCTTCAGGAGCCCAATGTGTTGCACCATATGCCAGTGCATACCACCAAGTGTCCCTATACTCAACGACATGCCACTGTGCCCTGCGGCCTATCCTTATACACCACGGGATACCCCGTGTCACTACTGGACCATCCTGTATCGTCTCGTATCCTGCCTGTGTCACTGTACCTGGCACTCCCTGCGTGTACTTAGTGTGATGGGAGTCTCTCCTCCTGCTCCAAAACGAACCCCAACATGCTACAACAAACAACCATGCATCTCTGTGCTCCTTTATAGGCCACTACTCGTTACTGTCTGCTCCTACCCATCCCTGGATGTGATGGCCAAACGCTGAGACAATATGCATTAGTCCGCACTTGAATGTCATCGTCACCTCTACCTTCGTATCATGATACCCTTTGATGAATGGATCTCCCCTCCAAATCCTCCTGGAGGGACCCAAGAAGTCAATCTCCCTAGGTACCAGTAGCGATGCCACCATTGGTATGCTCCTCCATGTCCTCTATGCCCCACATAACTGTGGAGAATTTCGAATCCCATACAACGTACTCCTCCTCCAACAATCTCTTGCCAAAGTGTGCTGATTTTCTCGTGACTCCATGCATACACAACATAACCCAATGACCCATGGAGTTCCCTTGCAAACTGACTAGCCACTGATGCTGACTGAAACCTCCCTAGAAAATGTGTGGGCTTGATCGCTGGGTCAACGATACCACCAATGCCATAGTCAATATGCGTATATAGAAAATGGTAGGTAGTCCAGCCTGGATCCCAATGTCGGCCTGGGGCCCCTGTATCCTCGATGCCTGAGCTTGCCTGTTGACTCTCACTCTGCCCTATAATCGACTCCATCAGCCTAGCCCACTCCACTGGGTACCAACTCAGAATCTAATGCCATCCAACCTCGATAGAGGAATCGAATGCAAGAATCCCCACACATAGAACAATCCTTCCATCCTGCGAGTGTTGCACCCTACGCAGCTCATGTGCCTCATCTCACCATCGTGGTCAACATATGAGATCTAAATAGGTGGCTCAGTTGCTCTCTTTCCAATGGGAAGAGGAGACCCAACAATGCTGCTAGCCCCATCTATGTATGCCTGAAGGGGGCTGCTCTGATACTCCCCTATGCTCTCTAGTTGTACCATTAAGGAATCCAACCGTTCCCCAATGTGGGCCAACTTGGTCGCTGACTCGTCACAAACCACTCTCATGCCATCCAACTCTTCGTTCTGCAACAAAATAGCCTCTCGTACTAATGTGGCCTTCTCTTTCAAAGCTAGAAGGTCGGCTTGAAGTTGATGGCACTGTTGTGTGCGACCATCGTCCAATACCTCTGTATCTCCTAGCGCCTCCTCAAGGGCTAGCCCAAAGTATGGCTGCACACCCTCCTCCATAGACTCTCCAAAACGCAAGACATGCTCACTAATCAGCTACATGTGATTGTCATCCGACAATTTTGTCTTAGACTTGGAGGCCTTTGTACCTATCGGCTCCTCAACAACGATGGAGTTGTCTCCCGACACCTCATCAACCTGTGATGTGTTGCTATCATCAGAGAACTCGGTCACAACCCCAAATACCCCATCAATGGATACCTCAACAATGGGTGGTGTCTCACCAGCGAGTGTATGCTCAGTTGTCTCCTTGCCAACTATGGGCCCTTCAACTACTCTTTCATCTTCTTCCTTAATCTGTCTCACCATCCTTGCATAATTCCACCGAATTCCCCCTGATCTGTGCCTGTCTCTTAGTTCATGGTACTCCCAAAAAGAGAGGGCCACTTGAATGTCATGTCCCAATGATTGGTATGCCCACCAATTTGCTGCCAATGATTCCACATCAGCTTCAATAATGTCCTAATCCACAATTGTTGCATGAATCAGTGCCTTCCCCAAATTAATGATAATTTGTTGAAACCTAATCACCTTATTCAAGGTTACTGCCATGGTGTCTGAGTTTAATCTTTATTATGGTTTCGTTATAGAATGAGGGTTTCCCACAAGCTGAGCCAAGATTATGCTTTGATACCACTGTAATATTCCAAATAGGAAAACAACAACAATACAAAACATACAAAGGATAAATCTACGGCAGTATGGAAAACACATTAAAAACGCCAGAAAAGAGAAAAAAAACTGCTGAGCAATTTTATTAAATTTGGAGGTGAAAAAAAATACAACAGTGCCAAAAATAGATAGCACTCTTACTGGCAAAAGTTGGCTGAAATGACCCTCAGGTTTGCACTCTAAAACACTGCTCTACTGCTGTTGCTGCTGGACTCTTCCTCTGCTGGAAACGCTGCAGCTGGCCAACTTCGTACTGCTGGCTGGGCTGCTTCCACTGCTCAAAATTTTTTATGAATTTAGGAAGGTGATCCTTGCCCAAAATCCAGAAAAACCCAGAAATGGTTTTCTCTAATTCCAACTTCCAAAATGTGCCATTTTTACCTAACTCCTATAACTACTGGCTGAGTAGGGGCTGCGTAAATGGGTTGATCTGCTACTCAGAAATAGTTGAGATTTTACCACGGACTCTACTAAAAAAACCCAGAAAAACCCAGAAAGCTTTCCCCCAAACTCCAATATTCAAAATTTGGCCTTTTTATGCTTGGCCCTCTTCTATTTTCGAATTCTGCTGGGTATGCAGAGGTATGGGCTTAACTGAAAGATAAAATTTCTGCAACTACTCCCCAAAGCTCAACTATTGAAGGGTTGACCCCTTCACTTGATTCCAAGCTGAATTGCCTTGGAATTTCACCCTCTCCTGAATGCCTCTGTTGCTGGACTGCGTGAGTCATTGAGTGACTACGCTGCTATAGAGGGGCTGCAAGTGGCCTGATGCCGAATAATAAGATCAGCTCATGACGGATAGTAGGAATCCTCTCTTGAAGCTTCGTGAAACTCCTGAATGAAGTCTCCACAAAAACTCCTCTCCTGAGCAGACACTCGAAGTCCCCCAAGGATGAGGTTGGGATCTCCACTCAGAGACACCTGTGTGCTAAACAACACTACAAACTCGGCTAAACAGCTCAAGCATGCTCAAGTCTGAAAGACCAGAAAATCAGAATAATCAAGAATGATTTCCATGGCTACCCTCACCCCATTCTTATTCTTGTGAAACCCTAAGAACCTTGGGTCCACTCATTAACTGCGCTATCACTTGGCCCCTTGGCATTCACACATGCTGCGCTACTTTCTTGGCCTCTTGGCCCCACAAGTTGCTGAGCTGTTCACACTATCTGTGGAAAAGAGGTTTTATTCAAACTACCGGGTTTATGGGTCCCTTCACCCTTTTATTCATCTACTAAACTTAAGAAATCAAAATTGGCAAAATTTAATATTCTTAATTAGCTATAAGCTAATTAGGAATATTACACAACAGCAAAAAAGGGAATAAGGAACTAGTTCGACACTTAGTTGAGCAAAGATGGCCATGAATGGACTAAGGGATTAGGACAGGTTGGATGGAGCATCCAACTTTGTCATCTGGAAAGCCAGGATTTTGGCAGTTCTGGATGAACATCGCATCAAGGATCATGCCTTGAACACGATTGTTGTTTCGGTTGATGCTGATCCTCTCAAGAAGTACAAAGAGGCTCAAGCAGGAGCAAAACGCTTGATCATGGATGGAGTCAAGCATCATGTGATCCCACATATTGTTGAGAAGAACACAACAAAGGAAATGTGGGAGGCCTTGACCACATTGTACGAGGGATCTTTCGTCCAGCGGAAGATGTTGCTTGAGAATCAGCTAAGATTGTTTCAGATGCAGAAGGGAGAAGAGATCGATCCCTTCCTTATTAGATTGCAAGGGATCCGAGATCAGCTAGCTTCCGTAGGGGCTACACCAGATGTTGGATTTATGGTTAGGACTGCCCTGAATGCAGTCACTGAATACTGGGAAACCTTTGTCCAAAGCATTTTGGGCAGGGCTGCTCTTCCAAGGTGGGAGGAGATGTGGGCAGCTCTTCGACGGGAAGAGATCAGATGGTGGACCAAGGCAGGAAGCAGCGATAATGCGATCAAAGTCAAGAAGGAGGAAGAAGAAGATGCGGCTCTCGCATCTAAGGGACAACAAGGGCAGTAGAGAAGGAAGAAGAAGGACCTCTCGAAGGTCAGATGCTTCAGATGTGGGGAAATGGGACATTTCGCCACACAGTGCCCTCTGAAGAAGAAGGGCAAAGAAGAATCTGACTCGAAGGCTGCTCCAACTCAGGCTGATGAAGAGGATGACGATGGATGCACCATGAGTGCTCATGCACCTAAGAAATGGGGCGATATGGAGCTGTAGATTGAGGCTACAGTGTAGGGCAGGATCCTTGAGGTGCCCAAACTCTTGGATCACATACGGCTACGGGAGTCCTTAATGACAGTAGTAGAATGACGGGAGTTAGTCAGTGCGAGGGATGATGGAGCGACAGTGGCAGACCTAGACTGCCAAAGTCTGAAGCAACGCAGAGCAGAGGCAACAACAACAATGCAGTGCAGTGCTTACACAATGCAGAGCAACAATAACATAGTAGCATCATAGGGTCAACGCAGATTAGCAACAGAGGAAGCTTCAACATCGAGGTACATCTAGACTGACTAGTATGTCAGGATTTGGGATGTCTTTCAGTTGCTTAACTCACAACAACCGAGTTGTAGTGCAGCAGTTAGCAGTGGCAGTGCTATGGGCAGCATGATACAACGTTTTGTGAGGGAGTTGCAGTACAGATGCAACAGTGACGGTGGCAGAGTCATGGGCAGCAGTACAGATTGCAGCAGCGCAGTCGATGAGGGGCAACAGGTCGAGCATCAGCAGCGCAGAGGACCGATGTCGTGGATTAGGTTTATGCTTCTGGTGAGAAATATTGCTAGAGCACATTCCTCGCTAAGAGGGAGTGTTGATTTTTTTGTGTGGCATCGGATGTGCTCTAGCACCAAAATTTTGTGGAGGGGCTAGACCACATGAGATCTCCAAGACCCATAAATTGTTTGGAGAAATTCCACCTGGAGTGAAAGTTATTCAAATAATTAATTATTTTTAATGGAGCCTAAGTTAAAACTTAGGGAATTAAAATAATTAAAGTGAATTAATTTAAATGTGGGTGAGAAGCTTCTAAGTGACGAGGATCAAGTCTGTTTTAATCTTAGCCGTTGATTAAAGATTAGATCACGATCGTGGATTTCTCATCAGGAAAAGTATAAAGGAAGGCTTGAGGGTCAGTTGGATGACACACACAGTAAGTGAATCTAGAGATCGAATTCTTTTGACGAATCATTGCTCGAACGGAGATAAGATATAAGTGATTTAGCAATAGTGGGGGGCAGAAGCAGTTGTTGGTCGGAGGACCACGAGTACATAGCAGAGAGGTAGCAGAGACAATAGAGGAAGTAGTGCAACCACCAGGGGAGGTGATGTAGTCCCCTAAAGGGGTGATGCAGGCCCACGCAGGGCTTACGCAGGGACTCTGCAGAGCTTCCAAGGGATAGTCCAAATTTTGCTGGGGATCGGGGTTTTTTAGTTGGGAGGGCTGAAACTTGATTTTCTGAGAGGCAAATAAGTGCAAAGAAGAGGTGGCGCAGTCATCAACCATCCCCACACAGGCCTACGCATCTACTGCGCAGAGGGAGCTAGGGTTTCGCCAGTTCGGATCTTGTATCAGCTGGGACTTGCAGTGTGAAGTAAAAATCACTATTTTATCTGTCTGCCGAGGATTTTCTCTGTTGGGTGTGTCGGACTTAGTACCCAAGTGTACTCAGAATACTGTTGCATAATAATACAAACCCTCAGATTTGTTGCACCGGTTTTCCCGCATTGGGTTTTTCCAGGGAGGTTAGTCCAAAAATAAGTGTGTCCTTTGTGTGATTGTCTCCTTTATTTTTCAGTACTTGATCTGTATATTGGTGTAGGCTGCTTAGTATTTGCATTAATATTTGCTGAATAATTCTATAAATAACTTGTTAAATGGAAAATACAAGTAGGTAATGCAAATCAATTAACTGCAGTAGGATTTCTGTTTGTAAGATTCAAAAATTATCACAGACCACACAACCAAAATCAGGGTTTTCCATGTAGTGCCACTCCTAAAGATATTGGGCAATAGAAGAGATCCCACGGGACTAGGATACAAGATTAACCCCCCAAGTTGAGGTAAGGGAACAAGAGTACAACCAAAACCCGTTCTTTTTGCTGATTCCCTCCATCAATCCATGTCCAAATGTGCCCAAGAAAATCAAGCATAAACACCCAATTATATAATGAAAAATCATACCTTCGGGCTTGGAAGACCCACCTTCAAACATACGATCATGACAGATGAGCCAGGGCCCACAATAGCTGGCTAAAGCAGCAGAGAAAGACAACACATCGAGCTATCAGGTCGCTCCAAGGGGCTGCTGGGTGTCGGGTGAAGACAAATCTAGGAGAAAATTTCTCCTATAGGAGTCACCCAATGGTGGTGGGTAACATCTGGCTCCAACTGGGACATGAGATCTCGGTAAAGTGCACAAACCATGTACTCGAACATGGAGGTCATGAGAACACCAACAATCTCTTGGGACTGCAGACCTATTACCTACACATCATAAACAAAGGAAACAAGGCATCATGTTTTTATGACATCCTTTGACTGCCCATGCTTTTGTTAGTCCATAAAAATCAATAGGAAATAAAATTTATTCTATAATGCAAATTTAATCTAAATGCATCTAATGTAGCATGAGAACATAATATGATGATTTTAGCTATGCAAAAATCGATATGCAATGCATCCTACTCATGCATGGTTACATTGTGCAAATGCTAAGTATAGCCAGACAACCAATGCAACCAACATATGATTAAGTCAATATAAAAGCACTTTCCCTTATGAACCATTATGAGGCAGGGGACCCAAACATTAATTTTCCCATTGCAAGATTTGCTCAATGAATGGGAAGGGTGCGGGGCGGGAACATTTGAGGACCATGCATCAAGGGTCATAGATGAGGAGGGAAATGAGGAATCCAACTCATGCAACCTTTCTTGCAATGAAAATATGGAGAACTCAATGACCAATCTCAAAAGCTATCAATGAATAACAACCTAAGGCATATCCTCCTTACAACATAATGAGATAGATTGCTCATCCACATCCATATTTACATTATCCTGATTATCAAGGGAGGAACAAGGTGGACTATGATCATCATATCTTGGGAAGAACCACAATTCCCTTTTAGGGAATTGAGGAAGATCCTCAACTTCATGCCCCCCAAGAGATTCATTAAGAGGGGCATTAGGCTCCTCTTGTATTCTAATGAAATCATGATCACGGGATTGAGGATCATCATCTTGAAACATATATAATAGGCCTCTCCAATGAGCCATTTATTGCCATGCAAATTTTCGTAAGATCTTAGTTATGGAGTCGCCAGGGTGAACTTAAAATGCCTTGATAGATCCTTGCTTCACCCTACAAGCATAGACTTTCAAGATCAATGAAGAACTAGGGCTTCATTCTTTCAATGGAGTTGCCAAGAATGATATATCAATGATGTTGTATAGGAACTAGACACATATCTCGTGTCCCAGGAAAAGACGCCAAAAATGTTGCTCAACAACCTAGCAGGCCTAGTATTCAGGCTAAAGCTAGAGGGCACAACAACAATTTGGGACAAAGGCCCACTGTCACAACAACCTATGTCCTTCTCTTCTCGGATTTTCACCAATGGGAGGAGTCCCATTATCCCTCACTTGTGATTGATGTGTCTATAATAGGTTCTAAAGTGAGGCAAGGATAGCTCATTCAATGGAAAGGTTCAATTAAAGTGCGGGCTTTGGGATAAGCTAGTAAGACTTTCCATGAAAAACCCCTTGAAAGAAATGCCAAGGTAAGAGCTCATTCAAGGTCAAGATAACAAAGAGAAAATGTTTCGTATGATATACTTCAATAAGTTGTTAAGCATAAACCTTCAAGAAATGCTTAAGTTCAAGGATTAGCTTCTAAGGTTCCCACTTGGTGTGATAGCTAGGGCATCAATTTATTTGAAATTCTATCGCCATAACTCGTTCAAAATTGGAGGATGCCTAGAGGAGACATAAATGAAGAAATTTGTTGGGACGAAATCCCAAAATTCTTCCTCCCTAATATTTCATACCAAGCTTTAGAAAACCTCCTTATCCTTAAAGGCACGAAGAGAAAGAAAAGAGGTGAAAAGAATTATATTTCATTGAGTTGATGTGATCACCAAGGATCTAGGACCAGTGCCTAGCAATTGAGAAGATTGGAGTCAAAATGATCTTGATTCAGGAACTTCGTTCTTCAAGGAGGCCTAAAGAAGCAACTTCAATATATATCAATGCAGCTACACGACAACCTTAGACTTTACACTTCGATGACAATTATTATGGAGTTTCAAGGATGCAAATGCAAATTTCCCTCTAGCAACATTCATTCATTCTTTGTCCATTGAGTAACACATGCAAATATTTCCAATAGCTACAATGCTTCCAACAATTTGCATTAATTAGGGCACATTATTTCATCATAAGAAAATAATTCCATGCATTATACATTCATCAAAACAACAATATAGCATTATATAGCATCTACAAGGCAAAGAAGAGTATATCCATCCACAAATTTGCCGACAAGAAGCTCCAAGAGAGATAGCGAAATTTTTCCATACATCAAAAGGCATTTAATCATCCAAAATCCTCCACAAAGTTGCAGGCCGAAATTCTCTAATGAGAGGGTCGAACATCCAAAGTGTGATGATTGAAATGAGAGTGGGACTCTCTTATTTATACATGTTCTATGAGTTTGATTTTCTAAAGAAGAAGCCCCTAATGTGCAAAAACAAGTAACAAACCCTTGGTTACAAGCCAGCCAAGATAGCTTACACATTAATTATTATTTTATTTGTCTTTTAGCCCACATAATTAATGCGACATTCTCTCCAATGTTAGCATTGACGCCTCATGTGCTAATAATGAGTGTGAGGGCCTAAAAAATGATGGACAAGAGGGGGATGCCCTCTAAATGTTGCAAAACATATCCAAACTCCAAATTGGGCTCTGTGGGCTCCAAATTGGTCTCCAAATGGCACAAGATCACGTCAATGCTCCATCTATGAGTGCTAGAAGATGACACATGCCCTCCCATGTCTCTTGGGAAGAGACAAACCTACTCTGGGCCATGGGATCCGCTGCTAGGTGTCGGGCGCAATGTGTAGCCAGCTGGGCAACATGGTCCAAGTGCATCATCGTCTCTATATAGCTGGGGCACGAACATGCAATGTGGTGGTGTTGAAGAATCCCATGGTGTGACAATTAATATTTTGCCTGGCTGGAGGCCCATGGTTCTCAACGCCCACCCTACACGTGCCATTATGACCCTTGAGAGCGCTTAGACCCTGTATAGGGAGACCAAGTCTAAGATAAAGACCCAACTGCAATCCTGTATAAGATCCAATGCATCTCCTCACCTTCCAATACAATTAATCATTAATGAAGTTGAGTAAATAAGATTGCTGATCAAGGAAAAAAGCGAACACTTCATGGTGGCATGCCCTTCCAAATGGGATTTAAACCTGTACTAATGTTACCATCCTCGACAAGAGAGGTTAATGAAGGACCCTATTAGGTGGTTTCAACCTCTAAGGGAGTGACAGGTCCAAGGTACATCCTTTAAATGGCAGGGGTCATGTGAAATAATGATGGAATGAAGTGGGTAAGAGGGAAGGCTCCAAGCCACATGCCATGGTACAAGGGTAGCTATGATGAAGGAAGCTCACACATTGGGTGTATGAATGTAGGAGGGAGCAATTGTGCTACATGAGTTATCTCGACCTTTGTTTTTCCACCTTTCTTCATATGCCTTCTGCCTTTTATTGATTTTTTTTTATCTTACTGCTCGGGGCTTAAGGGGATGAGAGAACGATGTGTAAGATGTAGCAGTGGATTCACCCCTTTAGTGGGGCAGCTCATCACCCACTAGGGGTTGGGACAATCATGGGTTCCTTAATGATGCAAGGGGGCACTCAGAGGGGCCCTAGGAACTTGGGTGATGGACATAATGATAGGGGGTAGAGCTGATGTTTGGCTTTTGCCCACACGCTAAATTTTAATGTCCTGACCATCTTTTGCATTTTGTGGTACATTTCCTGTTGTGAGTGGCCAAACTATGTTTTAATCTTTCTTTTTAGCTAAATCAACTTCTGGGGCATCGTTCCAAGCTCGACCCCAAGTGTGGATAAAGAGAGGGGAGGCTAACACCTTGTGGACCCAATGGACAAATGTGGACCTAGATGGAAAAAATATGAAAAAGGGGTTGTAATGAGTGGAGTGAAGTAAGATTTATGCTATTGGGAAAACGAGACCACGCAACCAAAATCAGGGTTTTCCATGTAGTGCCACTCCTAAAGATAATGGCCAATAGAAGAGATCCCATGGGACTAGGATACAAGATTAACCCCCCAAGTTGAGGTAAGGGAACAAAGGTACAACCAAAGCCCGTTCTTTCTGCCGATCCCCCCCATCAATCCATGTCCAAATGTTCCCAAGAAAAGCAAGCATAAACACCTAATTACATAATGAAAAATCACACCTTCGGGTTTGGAAGGGCCATCTTCAAATATACAATCATGACAAATGAGCGAGGGCCCACAATAGCTGGCCTAGGTGGTGGAGAAAGGCAGCACATCAAGCTATCAGGTGGCTGCAAGGGGCTGCTGGCTGCCGATTGAAGACAAATCTAGGAGTAAAATTCTCCTATAGGGTTCACCCACTGGTGGTGGTTAACAAGACCAATAGGAATAGGATTTTCATTGTACATATATCCCCATTGTTTTTAGAGAACATCTTTTTTTGATCATCTATATTGGATTGTCACCTTCATCTATGTTCTATTGAAGCTCCAACCTATTGAGATAATCCTATATTAACGTAGGAATTTTGGACATATTTTTCTTGCATTGATGATTGCTTAGGAAGGAGTAATGCTCATGCGGGAGAGTGCTCCATGAACTTTTATAGGATCTAACCATTTTACAACAATCATAGTGTATTCATTAGATGTGTATGTAGAGTATAGATGTTTTATTGGTGTCGATTCTCAAGACTTTGTCAAATTTTCAGGCCTGGTTGGAAGGTTGTTATTGTTGATCTTGATTAAGTAGTTACTTATTACACTCTTTCTTCTTATAAATTGTTTGTACATTGTATGCTTTGGATATTTTTTACCTCAGATTAGAGTGGGAAGATTACTTGCATTAAAAAGTTTAACTTTTTTCCGCCAAATTTATAAATCAGAGTATTGATTTTCTTTTACTAGTCAATCAATTTATTCTCCTAAGTATGAATTTTGATGTAATAATTATGATAGTTGAATACATACAATGTCAATGTTGACTAATGCTTATTTTTAAATAATATTTGAATGATAGCAGGGTGGAGATCCATCCTTAGCTCGCAATGATATTTTTGAGGTATTTTTCATCTACAAGGACTATTTTTATGTTGTTAGTTATAATTTCCATTTGTATGCTCACGAAATATCTAGATTCTTTTAGTATTTGAAATAATAATTGTTGCATTGATTATTTAAGTTTAGCTTTTGATGATGTATGTGCTCAAACATGGGCGAAAGTGTTCATGTTAATTAGTGATGTTAATAATATTTATGCAAGGGCTTACTATGATCTCAATGAAGTTCTTACTGCAACAAAATATGTCAGCCCCATATTTTGTAACTCGTTTTTTTTTTGTATATTATGAGGTATTTTTTCATAAAAATTAAAGTTCTATTTGTTGACTAGATCAAGGTAATACCTATATACTTAAGTGTATATCGTGAAAGAGCTAAAAGGGTGTTGTATAGTATTTTACATAAAGCATTTGTAAATTTTATGTCATTCTTGTGGCTCCTCAATACGCTAGGCAATGATATAGTTGCCAGTAAAAAGATACTGGTTAGATTTGCTGTTTGTCCACTGGTTTCTAGTCCATGCTAGGTACTTGTTTCCTTCCTTGGGGTATACAAATTCATTGTTAGAGAGAAATTATAGAACACAACACACCATCTTAGTATATTTGTCCATATTCAATTTTTTAGTGATGCTTCTTTACTCAACATGATCTAGTCACAAAAAGACAAATCTTTCAGATTGCTATACATTGGACATCCATGATTACACTATCTCTTTAATGATTTGAGTGTGTTTCTGAATTTAATTGGCCAATGAAGCTAAAATATATTGTTTGGAATTGAACCAAATGAAATTCATATTAATTTCCATGAATGACAAAAAATGGTAATGATATGAGGTACAATGTGCGATAATAAGATAAAGCAATGGTAGTGCTTATCAAAGCACCCAATTTAGATACCAGGGGAAAAGAAAAAACTGGGGAGGAGTGAGAAGTAAGAGGTGCATGTGAAAATTTCAAGTCTGAAATCCTATTGCAGCAACTGGAATTAATTATTCTAATTGTTAATTACTTTTAACAATTTATTTGCTAGGGAAAATACCAAATTAATCACACTACAACTTTCACAAATAAACTGCGGAAAAAATAAGAGCGTTGGAAACTAAGAAAATATAGCACA
Source organism: Pinus albicaulis (assembly GCA_034641835.2). Taxonomy (NCBI): domain Eukaryota; kingdom Viridiplantae; phylum Streptophyta; class Pinopsida; order Pinales; family Pinaceae; genus Pinus; species Pinus albicaulis. Next base: position 999,778,686 of record CM076572.1, on the reverse strand, counting down.
ACACACATAAAAATGACATCGTTATTTTTGAACAAATGTCCTCGGAAAAACCCAACTTGGGAAAACCGGTGCGCAACAGTGAAATTTGAGTACAATCTGGATGCACAAACTGAAAATCCACCACAGGATAAATTAACCACAAAAATTATTGAGACAAATTTTGTCTCACCCAATACTGATCTAGCTCCGAAACTGGCTTTGAATGGGCTCCATGAAACCCCCGCGTCAATCTTGTGCAGACACTAGAACGCTCTACCTTGAACTGTAATTGATCAAGCCGTCTGGCCAATCCAGCGTTTGAGAATGACTCGTTGGTAACTTCCGAAAATCTTCGTGGCCTCCAGCAATTGAATTGACCCTCTGTTTGGCCAAATCGAACTTTGCCTCTGAAGCTCCTGCATTGCTTTTGCATAGCTTCACTGAGGAAACTCGACCCTCCAATAGTTGAATATCTAGATTTGGAAAATTTCCCCTGGACTCACTGTCCCTACCCCTCACTGCCTCTACTTCCTCCTGAAGCTCGAACTCTCCGGAAACTGATTGCTACTACTTTGGAAAATCAAATTCTCCAAGTGTCTTTGGTGTATTCTCCAAGTGCTCATCGACTTCTTCTTATAATCCTCTGTTGGAGCACCAACGACCAAGATTAAAACTTATTCAAGGGCTACGATCATATCAATGTCAATCCGTGTGAGTTTCTAGAGAATTCTCACCTTGACTTAATTAATTTTGATTAATTAACTATATTCCCTAGTTTAGACTTAGGAATAATTTGAAAATCTACTAATAATCTAATTAAATCATCTCTAGGTGGAATTTCCAGAAACGATTTTTGGGTTTTGGATATCTCATGTATTCTAGCCTCTCCACCAAATTTTGTGGCTAGAACACATCCGATGTTACAAAAACTAACACTCCCTCTTAGCGAGGACTGTGTTCTAGTCCTGCACACCTTGCCATAACACTTTGTCTTTGTATCATCCTCTATCATCTTGCTGATGTCTGGTTGTTGCTTCCCACCAACCACTGCTCAATTCTGATGCTGCATCTGTGCTTCTACTGACACTGCTATGTTGTTGCCAACTCTGCATCTGCACTGCAACTCCCTCTCATCTGTTGCTGTTGCAACTGCAACTACTGCAATTGAGAAGCATCCAAAATACCGAATCAATTGTGTTCAATATGATGCATCTGCCTCCTGAGTTTCTGACTGCTATTAGTCTTTGCATTGTCACTGAAGAATCTGCGTTGTTGCTGACTCTGCACTGCTGCCAACTCTACACTGCACTCCCCAACATCTAACTGCTACTAGTCTACAACTGTCACTTTGGAATTTGATTGCATCACTGCCACTTATCCATCCTGCTACTGAATACTGTGTGCCCCTGTAGTCAGGTAATGTTCCATGAGGTGGACTTCTTAGTGGATCCTGCCCAAGTCTGTAGCTCTCTGGGGCTACAACTCCAAGTCAGCCCACCTTTCTCTTGGAGGTATGGCTGCGAACATCGTGAAGTCTTCCTCAACCCTAGAGGACAACTTGTGGATCTCAACTGATGCTGCCTACTAGTCTTGCTTCTCCTACTCGTCCTTCTTCCTGAGAGGACACTACGTGCTGTAGTGACCGAGCTCATCACATCTGAAGCACTTGACCTTTGACAGATCCTTCTTCTTCTTTCTCTGCTCTCCCTGTCCCTGACTGGGACGCTTTGATGTAAGGGTCACATTCTCCTCCTCCTTCACCCCCTTCGATTCGCTACTGCTGCTGCCACTGATGGAGCTCTTTAGCAGAGCTCACCTCAAATCCTCCTGCTGCAGGACCACATCCTGTCCCATTCCGGTACCTTGTCTCTGCCCAATATATTTTGGACAAAAAGTAGCCACTCCTCAGAGACACTATTTAGTGCCAACCTCACTAGCTCTGTTGGTTGAGGCGTTGCCCCAACAACTGCAAGCTGATGTCAAACCTCCTAAATCTTACTGAGGAAGGCATCTATGTCTCCCCCCTTCTGCATCCTGATGCATCTCAAATTTTCTTCCAGGGACATCTTCTGCTGCTCGGAAGTACCCCTGATATAGAGTGGAGAGAGCATCCCACATCTCTTTGGCAGTATCCTTGCCAGCTATGTGTGACACTATATGGTCTCGGACTTCATCCAGGATCAATCGTTTCGCCTTCTCCATTTCCTTCCTGTATTCATTTAGCTGATCCACATCCCGGGGAACTGCCACAACACTGTCTATGTAGAGCTTCAAGCCATATTCATCCAACAGGAAGGACATCCTGGCCTTCCAGATGACATAGTTGGAGGAACCCTCCAACTTCTCCTGATCTCTAAGTTCGGCTGTGGCCATCTCCAATCTAGTCGAAAACTCCCTCTTTCCCTCTACTCAGTTGCTGCTCTGCTACTCACACTCCCTTCTGGAATGCGTGGATCCGCTAGCTGCTACTGCCAATCTGCCTGGAAAAATCGAACTTCTAAGACCCGAAGTTTCCTAAGAGAAAATTTTCCTTTGTTGTGTTTGCTTTTCTCTTCCACTCGACTCTGATTTTGCTGCTGCAAAACCCTCTGCGTCCAACCAAGGAATCTACTCAATGAAAATAAGATGCCCTTGTTCCCTCTGATTGCTGGAATCAATAAACTCGACTTTTCTGCAGCCCTGCAACTAAAAATTGAATTTTTGCCCCAACAATTCGGCCTGCCTGTTTGGGTAATGCGCTGCCTCTGAGAATTTGGGCTTGCTACTTCCACTGAACAGCGAAATTCTCACCTCCGCTTCTAAGCTTCCTGGCTGATCATTCACGGTCTGATACCATCTGAAAACTTCAGCTCTGAAATCCTATTGCAGCAACTAGAATTAATTCTTCTAATTGTTAATTAGTTTAACAATTTATTTGCTACCACAAATATCAAATTAATCACACTGCAACCTTCACAAATAAATTTCGGAAAAAATAATAGCAGTGGAAATCGAGAAAATCTAGTACACACACACATAAAAATGACACCGTTATTTTCAGACAAATGTCTTTGGAAAAACCCAACTTGGGAAAATCAGTGCAACAACTGACAATTTTATATTATTAAGTAGCAGTCAATTTTGAGTACAATTTGGATGCACAAACTGGCAATCCATTACATGAGAAACTGGCCACAAAATTTAGTGAGACAAATTTCTTCATCACCCGACACTGATACAACTCCTAAACTGGCTCTGAATGGGCTCCACGAAACCCTTGCATCAGCCTCTGTGTCAAGCCTGCGCAAGCACTAGAACGCTCTGCCTGGACTTGACTCTAATCAAGCTGTCTTCCCAATCCAGCCTCTGAGAATGACTTGCTGGCACCTTCGAAAAATCTTCTCAACCTCCAACAACTGTATTGACCTTCTGTTTGGCCAAATCGAACTCTGCCTCTAAAGCTCTTGTGTTGCTTCTGCGCAACCTCACTGAGGAAACTTGACCCTCCTGTAACTGACTCTCTGGATCTAGAAAATCTCCTCTGGATTCACTGTCCCTCCCCCTCACTGTGTCTGCTTCCTCCTGAAGCTCGAACTTTCCGACAACTGACTATTGCTACTCTAGAAAATCGAATTCGCCAAGTGTCTCTGGTGTATCTGGGTATTCTCCAAGTGCCCATTGACTTCTTATAATCTTCTGTTGGAACAACAATGACCAAGATTAAAATTAAATCAAAGGATAGGATCATATCAGAGTCGATTCGTATGAGTTTCTAGAAAATTCTCACCTTGACTTAATTAATTCTTATTAATTAACTATATTCTCTAAGTTTAGACTTAGGAAATATTTAAAAATCGGCTATTAATCTAATTAAGTCATCTCTAGGTAGAATTTCTAGAAACGATTTCTGGGTTTTGGAGATCTCATGTATTCTAGCCTCTTCACCAAATTTTGTGGCTAGAACACATCCGATACTCCAAAAACTAACACTCCCTCTTAGCAAGGACTGTGTTCTAGTGCTGCGCACCTTGCCACAATACTCCGTCTCTATATCATCCTTTGTCACGCTGTTGATGTCTGGCTATTGCTACCCACCAACCATTGCGTAACTCTGATGCTGCATCTGTGCTACTGCTAATACTGCTGCCAAATTTGCATCTGCACTGCAACTCTCTATCATCTGTTGTTGTTGCAATTGCAACTACTGCAACTAGGAAGCATCCAAAATACTGAATCAACTGTGTTCAGTATGATGCATCTCTCTCCTTAGTCTCCGATTGATACTAGCCTCTGCATTGTCACTGAAGAATTTGTGCTATTGCTGACTCTGCACTGCTGCCAACACTGCAATCTGCTCTGTTGAGATTTTGGGTAGCTTCGCATGTGCTCTCGCTCCGAAACTTTGTGGAGGGGATAGGACACATGAGATCACTGAGACCAAGAAATCGTTTGGAGAAATTCGACCTAGTGTAAAATTTATTCTAATAATTAAATTTTTTAATGGGGACCCTAAGTTTAACTTAGGGAAATTGAAAAATTAAAGTGAATTAATTTACACGTGGTGAGAATGTTCTAAGTGACGTGGATCAAGCTTTCTCTAATCTTAGTCGTTAGTGATTAGATCACGACCGTTGATTTCTCAACGAGAAAAGTATTAAAGGAAGGCTCGGGGTCAGTTGGAGAACACACACAGAGAGTCTAAGAGATCGAATTCTTCTGACGGAGCAGTGCTTGGACAAAGATCAGATTTGAGTGAATCAGAAAAGCAATGAGGGGCATATATAGTGATTGGTCGGAGGACCAAGACTACAACGCAGAGCAAGGGAAGAAGAGACGTAGAGAAGGCAACACAACCATCAGAGGGTGTGACGCAGACCCTAGAGAGGATGACGCAGACCCACGCAAGGCTCACGCAGGAGCAGCGTAGAGCCTCCAAGGGACAATCCGAAATTAGCTGGAGATCGGGGTTTCTAAGCTGGCAGGGCTGAAACTCGAATCTGGAAGAAGCTGATCAGCGTAGAGGAAGGGTGATGCAGTCCCTCAGCCGAGGCCACGTAGGCTTACGCAATGGCAGCGTACAAACTGCGCAGAGCTAGCTCGAGTTTCACCAATGACTGATCCGGATTAGCCGGGACTTGCAGAGTGAGGTAAAACTCACATTTATCTCTGTTTGCCAAGGTTTTCTTTGTTGGGTGAGCCAGATTATGGCACCCTAGATGTGTACTCAGAATACTGCTGCTTAATAATAATAAACCCTCAGAATTGTTGCACCAGTTTTTCCGGGGAAATTTGTTCGAAAAATCGTGTGTCCTTTGTCATATGTGCGCTATGTTTCAATAAATGATCTGTATTTGTGTGGGCTACTAGTTGTGTTTACTTTGATATTTTCTGAAAATAACTTGTATAATTAAATCACAAGTAGGAGAAGTAAAACAAAATACTGCAGTAGGGTTTCTGTAATTTTGTATTCAGAAATTTTCACATGGTATCAGAGCGATTGCAGATCAAGCTGAAGCCATCAACAAGAGGCTGAAGATTTTTGCTGCAGGAAGGGCAGCTGAGGCAACATAGATCCGGGGGAAGGCAACGCAGCACTAGGAGGGACGCAGAGCCAGTCTGCTTACACAGAGCTGACGCAGAGATTGACACAGAGGCTAACTTAGAGCCTGTCAGGATAACGCTGGGCTAACGAAGTGGCTGATGCAGGCCCTAAAGGGTGACGCAATCCGAGTTGGAGAGACGTTGTGCAGCGTGCTGGTTGCCGAGGCTGGAAGTGTAGCTTCTGATCTTCGAAGTTATTAGTGGGGCATCGATTCCGTCGGTGCAGAACAATGCCTACCAAAGGTGACAAAGTAAGAGGAAACAGTCCCTCAGCAGATTTTTTGCCAAGAAATCTGAGATTTGATCAGGAGGGTGATAGTAGAGGGTTGATTCTGTAGAATTGGCGGAGGATTTCCGAGAGGGAAATCAGTTTTCAGAGGGAGCAGTTTCTCTAAAGGGTTTCTATCGCCAAGAAACCTAGATCCGATCTTCTGTTGAGTGCAGCAACAGTAGAAGGGAGAAGAGGACCTGTTTCGACTGTTTGAGCAGAGATGGCCCCGTACGGATTGAGAGATAAGGACAGGTTAGATGGTTTGTCTAAATTTGCGATCTGGAAAGCCAGAATCCTGACAGTCCTGGAGGAGTACGATATCAGAGACCACGCAGAGAATGTCCTAGCTATGCTGACCGATGCGGATGCTCTGAAGAAGTTCAATGAAAATCAAGCGCGGGCTAAGCACTTGATCATGGATGGAGTAAAGGATCACGTGGTCTCGAACATTTCTGAGAAGAAGATGACAAATGAAGTGTGGACAACTCTGACCACGCTGTATCAAGGTAGCTCCGTCCAACGGAAGATGCTTCTGGAGAACCAGATGCAGATGTTCCAGATGTACAAGGGAGAGGAGATCGATCCCTTCCTCTTCAGATTGCAAACTATTCGAGACCTGCTGATTGCCGTGGGGGCAACTCCGAATGATGGGCTCATGGTGAGGACTGCCCTAAATGCAGTCACCGATGAGTGAGAGACCTTTGTCCAAAGTATCTTGGGCAGAGCACAACTCCCAAATTGGGGAGACATGTGGGCAATCCTTCGTTAGGAGGAGATCCGAAGGGTGACCAAGGAGGAATTCGGCGACAGAGGAGTCAAGATAAAGGAGGAGGAGGAGGAAGATGCAACCATAGCATCTAAGGGACAACGACAGCAAGGGAAGAAGAACAGAGACCTATCCAAGGTCCAGTGATTCATATGTGGCGAACTTGGATACTTCTCAAATACTTGTCCCAAGAGGAAGGACAAGGAAGTTTCAGATTCCAAGGCAACAACAACTAGAGGGGACAATGGCAACGAAGATGATGTGGCCATGAGTGCTCATGTACCTCGAGAGAAGTGGTGGGGCAACATAGATCTGTAGAGTGAGCTACAGATGGTGAAGGCAGGATCCTTGAGGTGCCCAAACTTCTGGATCACATACGAGCTACTGGAGCCTTAAGACAACAACAGGATGATTGGAGTTAGTGGGGTGCAGAAGATCATGGAGAAGCAAAGGCAGAGCTGGGACGTTGAAGACTGGAGCAGCACAGAGGAGAGACAACAACAACGTGGAAGCAGCAGCGCAGTGCGATGGGATTTCAGCAGCGCAGAGGCAGTGCTTGCACAGTGCAGTGCAGAGCTTCAGAGAGACAGCATAGAGCAACAACAGAGGGTGCTTCAGTGATGAGATGCAGCAAGACTGACTTGTTTGTCAATTGATTGGGTGATTGTCCTTCAGTTGCTTACTTCTCAGCAACCGAGTTGCAGTGTATCAGTTACCAGCGGTAGTGCTATAGGCAGCATGGTGCAACAATTTGAGAGGGAGTAGCAGTACAAATGTGGCAGTGACATGGGCAGCAGTGCAGAAAGCAGCAACACAGTGGATGGAGGGCAGCAGGCCAAGTATCAATAGTGCGGAGATTGATGCCAGAGATCAGAGTGATGCTTCAATGGTGAAGTATTGCTAGAACACACTCCTCGCCAATGTTGCGAAAATCGCGATCGGGAAAAAAACGGCAAGGATCCAAAAAATGAAAAAATCGTAAAAATCGGGAAACAATCAGTGAAAATCGGTAAAAGATCGGAAACATTAATTTTTTTTTTTTTTTTGAAATTTTTTTTTTTTATAAATTTTTAAGTATATAAAGCATCCACGATTTTTTATAATTTTTTGGCGATTTTTATGATGTTTATCGTGATTTTTTCATTTTGGAAAAAATCTTGGCGATTTTTCACGATTTTTTTGGCAATTTTTACGATTTTTTGGTGATTTTTACAATTTTTTGGTATTTTTTCATTTTAAAAAAAATCGTCGATTAAATCGGCGATTTAATCATCATGCGGAAAAAATCACGATTTAATCGTGATCTTCGCAACACTGCTCCTCGCTAAGAGGGAGTGTTGAGATTTTGGATAGCATCAGATGTGCTCTAGCTCCGAAACTTTGTGGAGGGGCTAGGACACGAGATCTCCAAGACCTAGAAATCGTTTGGAGAAATTCCACTTGGTGTAAAATTTATTCAAATAATTAAATTTTTTAATTGGGACCTTAACTCTAACTTAGGGAAATTGAAAAATTAAAGTGAATTAATTTACATATGTGGTGAGAATGTTTTAAGTGACATGGATCAAGCTTTCTCTAATCTTAGCCATTGATTAGTGATTAGATCACGGTCGTTGATTTCTCAACGAGAAAAGCATTAAAGAAAGACTTGGGGTTAGGTGGAGAACACACACATAGAGTCTAAGGGATCGAATTCTTCTTACGGAGCAGTGCTCGGACGAAGATCAGATCTGAGTGAATCAAAGAAGCAGTGAGGGGCATATATAGTGATTGGTCGGAGGACCAAGGGTACAATGCAGAGCAAGGGAAGAAGAGATGCAGAGAAGGCAACGCAACCATCAGAGGGTGTGACGCAGACCCTAGAGAAGGTGATGCAGGCCCATGCAGGGCTCACGCAGGAGCAGCACAGAGCCTCCAAGTGACAATTCAAAATTAGCTGGAGATCGGGATTTCTAAGTCGACAGGGCTGAAACTCGAATCTGGGAAAAGCTGATTAGCGTAGAGGAAGGGTGACGCAGTCCGTTAGCCGGGGCCACGCAGGCTTATGCAGTGGCAGGGTAGAGACTGCGCAGATTTAGCGGGGGTTTCACCAGTGACTGATCCGAATCAGCCAGGACTTGCAGAGTGAGGTAAAACTCACATTTATCTTTGTTTGTTGAGGTTTTCTTTGTTGGGTGAGCCGGATTATGGCACCCTAGATGTGTAGTCAAAATACTGCTGCTTAATAATAATAAACCCTAAGAACTGCTGCACCGATTTTCCCTCATTGGGTTTTTTCGGGGAAATTTGTCCGAAAAATCATGTGTGTCCTTTGTCATATGTGCGCTATGTTTCAATAAATGATCTGTATTTGTGTGGGCTGCTAGTTGTGTTTACTTTGATATTTTCTGAAAATAACTTGTATAATTAAATCACAAGTAGGAGAAGTAAATCAAGATACCGCAGTAGGGTTTCTGTAATTTTGTATTCAGAAATTTTCACATGGTATCACTGTTGGGTGAGTCAGATTATGGCACCCTAGATGTACTCGGAATACTGCTGCTTAATAATAATAGACCCTCAGAACCGCTGCACCGGTTTTCCCGCATTGGGTTTTTCGGGACATTTGTCCTAAAAATCATGTGTGTCATTTGTCATATGTGTGTGCTATGTTTCGTAAAATGATCCAGATTTCTGTGTAGGCCATTAGTCGTGGTTTACTTCGACATTTTCTCGAAAAATAACTTGTATAATTAAATCACAAGTAGGGGATCAAGATACTGTAGTAGGGTTTTTGTAATTTTGTATTAAAATAATTTCACATGCTTCCCAATGTCTAACTGCTACTAATATGCAACTGTCACTTTGGAATTTGACTGCATTACTGCCATTTATCTATTGACCACTAGAGTGGCACCTGATGATTATGTGAAGACTCCATGCCCAAGGATGAACCAAAGGACACTTGTACCATCAGATATCACCAGATATCATCAGTTCACCAGAGTTTTTAAATCTACTTCTACTTCTCATCATTTTCTCTTTTACCTAGATTCCATGCCCTATGGGGAATTGTAATAAGTGATGCTAGTAATGATGAGTTTTGAGTCAGCATTGAGTTTGTAACGGGCCTAAGTAGCTTGGGACCTTGCCAACAAGTGAGTATTACTCTGGGAGGTTTTTTTCACTCGGTTAATTATCATCTCCCATCAATACTTCATAAATAATTGAGTTTTTACCTCAAATTTTACCCCAAATCCAGAGTATGGCTTGATAGTGAGGCCTTGGTTGAGTCCTAGTGTCTAGAGTCAATGTATATTACCATACTTGATCACACAAAAAATTTCGTGGAATTTGGTTAGGTCTATGTAGTTATTTTTTAATTTTTAAAATTTCCAGAGGTCAAAAATTGCACTAAAAATTGTAATTGAATTGTAATAAGTATTGTCTAGAGAAATTGTTTGGGGTATGAGTAATCAAAATTACACCTCTCACCCTCAAATTTCTACTCTGACACACTTTGAGGGGTTAATAATGTGTTTTGGACCCTCAAAACCCACATTTCCTAAGTTTAGTCGAAATTGTGCCAATTAATTAGGCTAGAATTAAATAAAATAGAGATAAATAAATTATTCCATGTGACAAATGACCTGGTAATATCTTGGAAATTATCCTAAGTCAAAGTGTTGAGTCAACGGACACGTGGAGGATGACTGAGCACACTGCATCATTAATACACCATTATTTCATCAAAATCAAATTTCCCAGAGATAAAAGAACAATTGTATATGTGGAAAATCGAATTTATTGAAGGAACTCATGCACCAAGGGAATATTCTACAGGATATGTTGACTGAAGACCACGTGGGGGCCTCTTCTCACGAGTTATATGAAGTACTGCAACACTCAAAACTTCACTCAAAGGATTTACGCATTATTCTTGGGCTAGTGACTGAAGGAATCACACAGTTCTCAGGGGCCTATGCAGAGTTTCGTTGGGATCATCTGCAGATGGGGCTTCGCTTAGTTCAAGTTTGCAATAGTTAAATGGATGTAGCACGGTACTTCGCTTCTCTCATGGATGAGTTCACTGGGTCATTTATGGAATTCAATTTCCCTTGAGGTGCACATATGGAATTAGATTTTGCTCTGGTGTCTCAGTTTTCTTCACATCGAACTTGGCTTATCTTTCCTTTGGATTTGATCCAAGTTCAGTTCTCACATGCATTCTTCCTTGGGAATTTCTCCCAACTCTCTATATAGTAGAGCCATGGGCTCTCATATTGTATCATGTTATGAGCTATCGGGCTTGAGGAAACTCTGCCATTTTGTACTTGCATATTGGTTAATAAAATCAAGACTTTGGGGTTACGTAACTGATGTTCTCTTGGCGTTATGTGGTGATTTCTTTCCATAATTGTGCTTATTATGTTTGAATTTCCTTATATGTTTGATCTACATTAGTTCATTTTTGCCATATAGCTTGAATTGATGCATGCAAACTATCTTGCATGTGTCATTGATTTGGAACACTATTTTAGAAGTAAGCTTGCTAAGGGATTTTACGTGGAATGCCTAGTTTATCTTGTTTCATTTTAATGCTCTAATCCTCTTGTGAATTAATATTTGATTCAAGTGTGTAGGGAAGATCCATTTTACATTGTGTGCAGGAATCCATCTGGGCGTGGGAGAAGTCTCACATAGACCAATTCACTCCTACACTCGAAGTGATCCAAGACTCAACTACTTCCAATCCCAAGTATTTCATCCAACGAAGACCAAGAGGGAGTTTTTTTTTTCTCTAGGTACTTGATCATCCATTCTACTTAAAAATTTCAAAATACTTCTTTTAGAGCTTTCAAAGACTGCGTCCTCCCTCTCACTGACTGCGTTGGCTCTGCAAGTGAACAATCCCAACTGTGGCTGCTCCAACTCTCTTCGGAAAAACAAGGATAGAACTCCTCCCTCGAGCAGGCACTCGAAGTCCCCTAGGGTTGAGGTTGGGATCTTCGCACGGAGACACCCGGTGTGCTGAACAACACTTGCAGACTTTGCTCAACAGCAAAAGCGTGCTCAATGTCAAAAGACAAATATCATAGATGCATAATCAGAATCATCAAAATGAGGAGCCTCTCTCCCTTTTTATGTTTGGAGAGCCTTGCTCTCACCTAGGCCCCACCACCAACTGCGCTGTCTCCTTGAGCCACGCTGTCCCTCTAGCTCTGCGCGGACTTGGGCCCACACTGCCCACGCTGACGTCTCCTCCACGCTGCCACTTCGTCCTCTAGGCCCCACGCTACCAAATAATCATGTCTCCAAATGACTTTAGGAAATTATTTTATCCTAAGTGTGAGTTAAGTGTCCGTCTTCACCCACTTTATTTCTAATTTAACTTTATTAAAGTGAAATAGCCAAAAAATAATATTTCCAATTAGCTATTGCTAATTGGGAATATTACAGATGAGGATGCTGCCCTTGGGAAGGTTAGAGATTTTCCTATTTCAAAGAAAGACAAAGATGAAGATTCAGGAAAACATGAAGAACCAAAGGATGAACAGATCCCCGATGTTGAAGGTAATATCCCTTTCAGAATATCTCTCAAACAAAAGCAAACTCCAACCAGAGATGGACTGGGAGGGCATTTACCAGATATGTCACCTCTGAAAAGAGGGTGAGATCTGGAGGCTACCTAGCCCTTTCCAGACTCTATCTAAGAGTATGGGAAAAACACACCAAGTGGTATACTATCTGGAATGCTCAAAGAGAGAAATAACAGTAGTGCAAGCATACAATAGCATATGTAGAACATGTAACAGATACTCAGAAATATAGAGAGAAAGCTAAGCCATTTTATTATACCGAGAATAGAAATGAGTACAATAGGTGATCAGAGTGATGGCACCTAGACTTGCACCCAACAAGTGAAGAAAAGCTCTCAGAATGACAAAGAAATGGCTGCCCTTTGATCTGCGTCCAAGCTGTCGGAGAACTACTGTGGTGCTGCTACTACTGGAACCAAAATGAGTATCTAGGGCTGCTCCCCTACTCGGAAAAAGTTGAAACTCTGGAATCCACCTCTACTCACTAAACCCAGAAAAGCCCAGAGAGCATTTCCGAAATAGCCAACCCCCGAAAATCACCCCCTTGAGGATCTACGCTATCCTCCAAGGCTCTGTGCTGACACTGAAGGGAATCCACCAAAATACTGCCTCAAACTCTGCCAAAATCCTCCAATAGGCAAGGGCTGGACCCTTGCTCAATTTCAAAGCTCGAAACCTCCAAAAGAAACCCAATCCGGAGCTCCCAAGAAATGGACTGCGTCCTCCCTCTCAAGACTGCGCAGTCACTAGATGCCCAGCTCCACCACCAAGCCTCAACTCGGTCCTCCTGCAAAAATACTGATGGGACTACCTCACCCGAGCAGGCACTCGAAGCCCCCCGGGGCTGAGGGTGAGATCTTCAAACGGAGACACTCGGTGCACTAAACAGTGCTGCAGACTAGCTAAACAACCAGCGTGCTCAAGAAGTCGAAGTGACCAGCTCAATATCATAAACATCGAATGACCAAAATGAGGAGGCTCTCCTCCTTTTATAATGTTGGCCTCTCTCTCAAACCCTAGGCCCATCATCTCCAACGTAGCCTCTCTTGGCCCCACGCTGCCAACTCAACCTGCGCAGTCCCTCCACGTGCTCTAGTGGGTCCCCTCTCTACGTGGTCTCTTTGCCCCCCTTGGCCCACTTAAGTTACAACGTTGTGTCTACTAGGGAGTGAACTTTATGTTTAGAGTGAGTTATGTCCCCCCTCTACTCACTTTTATTTATAATTTAACTATAGTAGGCAAAATTGATCAAAATTAATATTTCCAATTAGCCATCGCTAATTGGGAATATACTATCAAGGTCCGATGGATCCCATTGATCCACATACTAGTGAGCCCTCTTCTTCAAAAAGGAGATCCTCATGGCTCGGAGATACTCTCGAAGATTCCAAGAGACATATTGCACCAAGGGGGACATTTTGTGAAAATAAGAAGCCGAACAAGTACCAAGGGTACTTAGTTTCCATGAGCACCATTGTTCAATTTGAGCCCGGAACGTTTGAAGAAGACGTGAAGCACCAAGTGTGGAAGGATGCAATGAACGAAGAGTATGAATCGATCATGAAGAATGATGTCTAGGATGTGGTCCCCAGACCAAAAGACAAGTTTCTTGTCTCCTCGAAATGGCTTTACAAAATCAAACATGGCGCTGATGGGAGTGCTGAAAAGTTCAAGGCCACGTTCGTTGCCTGAGGCTACTCGCAAAAAGAAGGTGTGGACTATGATGAGATTTTTGCACCTGTTGCACGATCTACCATCATCTGTCGATTATTGATCTTGTGCCTCTCAGGGATGGAATCTACATCAAATGGATGTGAAAACTACTTCCTTACATGGCTCGCTTAAGGAGGAAGTTTATGTAGAACAACCCGAAGGGTTTGAAGTTCTAGACTGAGAGTCACATGTATGCAGGTTGAAGAAAGCCCTCTATGGGTTGAAGCAAGCTCCTAGGGCTTGGTATGAGAAGATTGACAACTATCTTATGAAGCTTGGGTTTACAAGAAGTGAAGCTGATCCGAACCTTTACTTCAAGGTTGAAATTGACAAGCCTCTCATTTTGGTGCTCTATGTGGACGATCTCATTTTGATATGTGCAGACCCTCTCATTTATCAATGCAACAGGGAGTTGGCTTCTGAATTCAAGATGAAAGACCTAGGGTTGATGCACTACTTCCTAGGCTTGGAGGTCTGGCAAAAGCCAGGTGAGATTTTCCTTTCTCAAGGATAATACATTGTGAAGCTTCTTGAAAGATTTGGGATGGTGGACTGTAAGTTTGTGAATACTCCGATGGAACTCAACTTTAAGAAGCTATGCGAAAGTGATGCTGGGCCCGATTTGGGAAATCCTTCCGAGTATCGTTAACTCGTGGGGGAACTGATGTTCTTGGTGAACTCCCGTCCAGACATATGTGTGAAAATTTCTGAAGATAGAAAACCTATTGCAGTATCTTGATTTACTTCTCCTACTTGTTTGATTTAATTAGCAAGTTATTTTCTGAAATATTCAGTAAAATATCAAAGTTAACACAACTGCAGCCTACACATACATACAAATCATTTACTAAAGCATAACACACACATGACAAAGGACAAAGTATTTTTTGGACAATGTCCCCAGAAAAACCCAATGTGGGAAAACCAGTGCAACAACTCTTAGAGAGTTTGTTTATTAAGCAGAATATCTGAATACAATTAAGGGCACTAGTTATGGTTTGCCCAACAGAGAATTCACGGCATATGTACCTATAACTCGGAGACAGAAAATATGGTTGATTCAGTCGAGGAAGCACTCCTTTGAAAATACTGAATATGAGCCCTTTTTGGCCCACTGGGACCCCAATGCTGCTCCTCCATCCTCTGTGCCAGCTTCTCCTGCTTAGCGTAGCCACTGCGCAGCACAGGTTGCTCCCGCGTCACCCCTCTAGGCTCAGCGCTGCCTTTGCGTAACCCTGAAGGCCCTGCGTCAGCCTCTGCGTTGCCTCTACGTGAGCTTGGCTGGGCTGCGTCCCTCCTGCTGTTCTCTGCACTGCCTGGTACGTATCTTCCACTCTGCGTTAGTATTCTCGGCCTCAGATCAGAATAATCCCTCGCCGATCTGCCCCTCCCAAGCAATGCAAGCTCACTCGAAAATTCTCAGCAAATCATGCCCCAGAATTTCGACTTAGCTCAAGTGCTACTGCTCTTTGTGTCTCCTCCAACTAACCCCAAGCCTTCCTTTAATACTTTTCTCGTTGAAAAATCAACTACCATGGTCTAATCTCTAATCAACGACTAAGATTAGAAAAGACTTGATCCATGTTACTTAGAACATTCTCACCCACATGTTTAAATTAATTCCCTTTAATTATTTAATTTCCCTAAGTTAGACTTAGGGTCTCCATTAAAATAATTAATTTATTGAATAACTTTCACACTGGGTGGAATTTCTCCAAACGATTTTCGGGTCTTGGAGATCTCATGTGTTCTAGCCCCTCTACAAAGTTTTGGAGGTAGAGCACATCCGATGCTACCCAAAATCTCAACACTCCCTCTGAGCGAGGAATGCGCTCTAACAACACTTCACTCCAAAAGCGTTACTCTGATCTCTGGCATTGGTCCCCTGCATTGCTGATGCTTGGCCTGCTGCGTTACATCCACTGCCTTGCTGCTTTCTATACTGCTGGCCATGACTCTGCCACAGTGACTGCCACATCTGTACTGCAACTCCCTTTCAAATTGCTACATCATGCTGCCTATAGCACTGCCACTGCTAATTGCTGCACTGCAATTCAATTGTTGAGAAGTAAGCAACTCAAGGACATCACCCAACAACTGATAGACAAGTCAGGTTGGTTGCATCTCATTTGCTGCTGCTCTGCGCTGTCTCTCTATAGTCTCTGCGTTGCTGCTGCTCTGCACTGCCCCTCTGTGCTGCTGAAGTCCCATCAGCTTCTGCGCTGCTGCTACTGCCACTGCCACTGCATTGCGCTGCTCCAATCTCCAACATTCAAGCACTACCTTGTGCCTTTCCATGATCCTCTGCATCCACTGACTCCAGTCATCCTTCTACTGTCTTTAACGGCTCCCGTAGCTTGTATGTGATCTAAGAGTTTTGGCACCTCAAGGATCCTGCCGCCACCATCTATAGCTCACTCTACAAATCTTTGTCAGCCCACCTCTTCTGTCGAGGTACATGAGCACTCATGGCCACATCATCATCGCTATTGTCATCCCCTTTCGCTGTTGCTGCCTTGGAATCTGAATCTTCCTTGCCCTTCTTAGGACAAGTATTGGCGAAGTGTCTCAATTCGCCAAATCTGAAGCACCGGACCTTGGATAGGTCCTTCTTCTTCTTCCCTTGATGCCTCTGTCCCTTACATGCTAGGGTTGCATCTTCCTCCTCCTCTTTCTTAATCTTGACTCCTCTGTTGCTGAATTCCCTTTTGTTTATTCTCCTGATCTCCTCCTGTCGAAGGATTGCCCAGATGTCCCCCCCAGTTTGGAAGTTGTGCTCTGCCCAAGATACTTTGGACAAAGTTCTCCCAATCATCGGTGACTGCATTCAGGGCAGTCCTCACCATGAGTCCATCATCAGGAGTTGCCCCCATGGAAATCAACTGGTCTTGGATAGTCTGCAATCTAAAGAGGAAAGGATCGATCTCCTCTCCCTTATGCATCTAGAACAACCACATCTGATTCTCCAGAATCATCTTCCTCTGGACGAAGCTACCGTGATACAAAATGGTTAATGTCGTCCACACCTCGTTTGTCGTCTTCTTCTCGGAAATATGCGGAAAGATCTTTTACTCCATCCATGATCAAGCGTTTAGCCGACGCCTAATTTTCATTAAACTTCTTTAGAGGAATCAACATCGGTCGGCACAGCCAGGACATTCTCGGCATGGTCTCTAATGGCATATTCTTCAAGGACTGACAGGATTTTGGCTTTCCAGATGGCAAAGTTAGACACACCATCTAACCTATCTTGATCTCTCAATCCATGAGGGGCCATCTCTACTCAAATTGTCGAAGCAAGTGCTCTTCTCCCTTCTACTGCTGCGACACTCAGCAAAAGAACGGATCTAGGTTTCTTGGCGATAGAAACCCTCTAGAGAATATGCTCCCTCTGACAAATGATTTCCCTCCTGGAAATCCTTCACCAATTCTGTCGAATTTGTAGAAATTTCTGAATCTTAATTCTTATGCAAAAATTATTACTGTTAATCCGGTTAAGCTTCTCCTACTTATACAAGTTATCTACTGAATAAATTCAAGTTAACATCAAAGCAAAACACATGACAGATCTCTACCAATTCAGATCTAGAATAAGCACATACACACATTGACAAAGTGACACAGAAATTTTTGGACAAACTGTCCCCGGAAAAACCCAAGGTGGGAAAACCGGTCTCTAGCTGCTGGAGGGCTCTATTATTAAGAATATTTCTAAATACACAATTCTCGGTTCCAGATCTGGAAAACCCTACAGAGAAAACTCTAGATCTGCAGCTCCTGGCTGATCTAAGACCAAAAATACTGACTGATCCACACCCTCAAACGAGATTTACAGAACTCAGCCAGATCTAGGCCTAGAAACCCCAACGCTACCCCTGAAAGACACTTCTGCTACTGTTGCTGCTGCTGCCGTCTGTTGTTGCTCCTGCTGTCGTCTGCTGCTGCTGCTGCTGCCGTCTACTGCTGCCGCTGCTGCCTTTCTCTGCGCTGTCCTTGCTGATCTCTTCTCTGCTTCTTGTGTATTCTAGACTCTGGGATCAGATCATCCCCTTGGTCTAAATTCCCCTCTTTGCAACTGAAACACTTCTGAGAATTCTTAGCAACCCCGCCCTAGAATCTCAGCTTAGCTTCAATGCTCTGCGTCTGTGTGTCTTACAAATGACCCCAAGCCTTTCCTTTATACTTTTCTTGTTGACAAATCAACGACTAAGATTAAATCTTTAATCAATGGCTAAGATTAAAAGAAAGCTTGATCCGTGTGACTTAATATAATTTCATCACATGTTTAATTAGATTCACTTTAATTATTTTATTTTCCTAAGTTTTAACTTAGGAAATACTTTAAAATAATTAATTAATTTAATATCTCTTAAACCATTTGAAATTTCCCATATCCATTTCTGGGTCTTGTAGATTAGGTAAACTCTAGTCCTTCCTCAAAATTTGGGACCTAGAGCACAACTGATGCTACCTCAAATACACAAAATCTCAACACTCCCTCTTAGCATCAATGGTGTGCACTAGCAATACATCACACTTATGCATTACAAGATTTTGGGCACTGGTTCTGTGCTGCTGAAGCTTGGCCTCCTGCCACTCAACTCTGCACTGTTGCTGCCATTCTGTACTGCTGCCCATGACTCTGCCACTGCCACTCCAACCATTGTACTGTAGCTCCCTCTCAATATGCTACATCTGTGCTGCTCATAGCACTGCCACTGCTGATCTGCTGCACTGCAACTTCAGTTGTTGAGAGAAACAACTGAATCTCCTGCTCAATCTTTGACAAACAAGTCTGATGGGTTGCATCCTCATCACTGAAGCTCCATAGGCTACAGATATGTGCTGGCATCTAAATAACGATGCACAGCTATAGCTCTGCCTACGTAATCAGATTCCCTCCGCACTACTGAAGTCACATCAGCTCCTTGTGCTGAAATCTATCACGCTGATGTTGCACTGCGCTGTCCTTCTGAAGCTCTCTGTGCTGCTATAGCTTTGCACTGCATAAGTAGTACTGCACTGCGCTGCTGAAGTCACATTAGCCTCTGTGCTGCTACTGCTTCTACGCTGCTGTTGCTATGCTCTGCGCTGCTCCTCCCAGCCTCCAGTTCTGCCTCTGCCTCTGCTTCATCTATGATCTATGCACCCATTTCTCCACTTGTCCCGCTATTGTCTTAAGGTTGCCGTAGCTCGCTTGTGATCCAAGAGATGAGCTGTTCAAGGATCCCGCCTTTACTTCCATGTAGCTCCTCTACATGTCCATGTCACCCCACCTCCGTGGTTCATGAGCGCTCATGGCCACACATCTCTAGACCAATCATCTGCCATCGCTGCTTTGGATGAAGATGCTTCCTTGTCCTTCTTTTCTGGACAATGGCTGGAAAAATGTCCCATTTCGCCACATTGGAAGCACTTGATCTTAGAAAGATCCTTCTTCTTCTTCGACTGCTTCTTTGATGCCTGTTGACCACTGGAGTGGCACTTGATGATAATGAGAAGACCCCATGCCCAAGGATGAACCAGAAGACATTTGTACCATCAGATATCATCAGTTCAATAGAGTTTTTAAACTCTACTTCTACTTCTTATCATTTTCTCTTGTACCCAGATTCCACGCCCTATGGGGAACTGTAATAAGTGATGTTGGTAATGATGAGTTTTGAGTCAGTATTAAGTCTGTAACAAGCCTAGGTAGCCTGGGACCTTGCCAACAAGTGAGTATTACTTTGGGAGGTTTTTTTTACTTGGTTAATTATCATCTCCCTACTAGGAGTTAATAATTAATTGAGTTTTTTCCTTCAATTTTACCCCAAAGCCGGACGACTATGGCTTGATGGTGAGGCCTTGGGTGACTCCTAGTGTCTAGGGTCAATGTATATTACCATACTAGATCACACAAAAAATTTCGTGGAATTTGGTTAGGTCTAGGTAGTGATTTTTTAATTTTTTAGATTTTCCGCAAGTCGAAAATTGCAATAAAAATTGTAATTGAATTGTAATAAGTGTTGTCTAGAGAAGTTGTATGGGGTATGAGTAATCAAAATTACACCTCTCACGCTCAAATTTCTACTATGACACACTTTGAGGGGTTAAAAATGTGTTTTGATCCCTCAAAACCCACTTTTCCTAAGTTTAGTGGGAAATCTGGCAATTAATTAAGCCAGAAATTAAATAAATGGAGAAAAATAAATATCCACACATGCTAAATGAGGTGGAAATGAGGTGGAAAATTATGGAGGAGTTAAAGTGAAGTCCCAAGATGATGTGGACTCCTAAAATCAAGGAAAAGACATGTGCTCAAATAAAATTGAATTTCCGACATTAAATGAGAGTTGCTTACTTGGAAATTCGAATTTGTGAAGTTAGTGCATATTTGAGAGGATTTGGGAGAATATTTGGTGGAGATTTTTGTGGGAAATTGTCCCCACATGGGTTACCAACCATATACACATGTCATTCCATCATAAAATTCGAATTTGGCACATAAGGGAAGAAGAAATGATGTTCACTTGCCATAATTCGATTTTTACACTTGGCATTAGAGCTCCACTTACCAAATTCGAATTTGCCTTGAGATCTCCTCCCTCTCACCACTTGGCATATGGTTCTTCATTGGGATTTGCTCCCAACTTTCTATATAATGGAGCCATGGGCTCTCATATTGTAATCATTGTTTACTAGCTATTGTGTTTGCGGAAGCGCTGCTGCCTTGTACACTTTCAGAAATATCAATAAAGACTTTGGGGTTTCATTCATGAGGTGTTCCTCCTTTTGGAGTGTGATGAATTGTTGATCATTGGTATAATTCCTTTTACTCATGCTTTGATCTAATTTGTTTCCATATGCTCTTGTAGATTTGTTAATGTAGAACTATCTTACATTGACATTTGATTTAGGAGTATGCTCTAGGTATAGAATGCTCTAGTTGGTTTCAAATAAATCTCTAGAGTTTCTTATCATTGTTTATTGCTAGATCTATATGGAACTAATTTTTGATTGAAGTTTTGTAGAGGGAACATCTTGTTGGGATCAAAGAATCAAGTGTTGGGGGAAGTCTTTGGAGAGACCAACCCACTCTTGATACATTCTCAAAGGAGCTCTCATTTGTTCTTTGAACCTTCATAGTCTTATCTTACAAAGTGGTTTTGCAGGGGTTTTGGGACATAGCTTGTATACAAGCCGAATACTTCTAAATTTGAATATCTTTTAAAACATTATACTTCATTGCTTTCATTTGCTATCTAAGAGCTTGAATATGACTAAGCAAAGAGGAGAGTTTACTCGAACTCTTTGGCTTAGCTCTTTGTAAATTGTTGTGCAATATTTTGTAATTTTATCTATCTAATATTTGATTGGTTTTGTAGCCCTTTTTCGAATTTTTTCTTGTGACAGCTTGAGTCGACAACTGCAAGAAATTACTAACAAGTTGTTGCAGGACCTTTGGGCTGAATTTCAAATGAGAAAGATAACTCTCTCTTCTTTGGTTGTGGGCATAGAAGAGGCTTAGCTTCTCTTCTCCTATTGTAAAGTCTAAATTTATTTTGAGTTCTTAGAAATTCTCACCGAGGAAAAGTCTATGGTCTCAATTTTTATTTGTAAAGACTTTCCTTGGTTTAGAAAAGGCCTCATGGTCATTTCATTCTTGTAAAATTAATAAAAATTTCTGTTTTTGTTGTGGGAGCATGGGTTTTACCCATTGGCATCCCTATCTCTCCATTTCAAAAGAGAGAATTTGTAGATGGATTGACTTAGTGGTTTTGACATTTCCATTTTCTTTCACATCACATATGCATGCTCTAATTGGGAAGTAACATAAATCGCATAGTCCTTTAATTTCTTAATTTGCAATCTCATTTGCCATCACTTACTTATGTTTTGTGATCTATTTCTCATTTGGATAAGTTTCACAATATACTACAAGTAAAGAAGCATAGCACTTTCAATTTATGGCAACTTGAGTTATTGTTCTAACTATGAAGCATATTTAATTGAATCATCTCCATCTTTTACATAGCACTTGCAAACTCACTTTCATATCATTTAAGCATTTCACTTTTCATACTAGACTTGCATCTCTAAAATTTACCTCCAACTTAAGTTGGTTGAATAGACGTTTTAGGGACCCTCTACCTCTATGGACTCCTCACTGTGAGATCCAAATATTTGGGCGAGGGTGAGGTCTGAGGATTAGAGTTCAATTGTAACCTTGCTGTAGAACTAATTAATAAAATAAACCAAGAGCACTATCTCATCACATTTACTTGCAAAGTTCCCAAATTTTTGCTATCTCGATGGTTTAAAGATTCACATGCAAATATTATCTCAAGAAGCACTTTGGATGCAAGCATTTTAATTCCTTAAATTTTGCAACAAGTTTAATTCTATGGTACTTGGAAATTTGCTTCTACATGCAACTTCATTGCATGTTGTCATTTTAATGATCATTATGTTTATGGATGATTGATATATCTCGTTTCATTGGCAAATACCTTTATTTGGTGTTGCAAATTTAATTGCATATTGTGATCTTGGTTTAACACTTCCTTTGTGGGATTATTGTCATTATATCTTGAATTTCATTTTTGAGCAAACATTTGTCATTTACTTTAAAGCACTGGTCTATATTTTGAACACGTCATTGAATATTGCTCGTATACTTATATGCTTGTTTACATATTGGAATCGAGTCATCTTTGATAAGTAATTCCTTCTAATCAATTCTCCTAGAAATCTCACATCTTTAACTTAGTTTTCCTTTATGGACCACCCCCCTTAGCTAACCTAGGAAATAGCTTAAACGGAGAGAGTTGGGAATAGGTGACAACCCCTTCTCTGAGTGCCTTGCCACCAACCACACCTGTGGGGTTGAAGGCTTTTCCCACTAACTGTAGGTAGGTGTAGGTGGCAAGCGATAACAATGCCAAGGTTGCATCTTCCTCCTCTTCCTTCTTAACCTTGCTCAACGCAGGGCTGTGTTGCTTCTTGGTGAACCTTCGTAGTTCTTCTTGCCGTAGGATCAACCACAAGCTGTCCCAATCTAGGAGGTCCACTCTGCCCAAGATACTTTGGACAAAGGTTTTCCACTCATCCGTGACTGCATTGAGGGTAGTTCTGACTATCACTGCATCATCTATGGTTGCACCCGTTGTAGTCTGCTGATCCCTGATTGACTGCAATCTGAAGAGGAAATGCTCGATGTCTTCTCCTTTGGTCATCATGAATGACCTCATTTGGACCTCCAAAAGCATCTTCCTTTGGACAGGCTTTCCCTCATATCGGGAAGTTAAGGCCTTCCACATCTCATTAGCTGTCTTCTTCTCAGCTGTGTGGTACAATATGGTCCTTGATACTGTCCATTATCAGCCGCTTGGCATACCTAATAGCTTCTCTATGCTTCCGTAGGAGATCCGCATCTGTCGGTGTGGCCAGGGTCTGCTCTGCATGGTCTCTTAGACCATATGCTTCTAGGACAATCAGGATCCTAGCTTTCCATACCGAAAAGTTTGAGAGGCCCTCTAGCCTATCCTGATCACGTAGTCCATGAGGAGCCATCTGCTCAGAATGTGTTGGAGCTCCTCTTCTCTACGCTAGAGATCTTGGATCTACGGTCCTTTACGAACTGGGCACCCTCTGCTCCCTCTGATACTTGATTTCCCTCCTTGGAAATCTACCAAATCAACTATGATTCAGCTTCTTCTTTGATCCTCTGACCAAACTGCAAGTTTCCTGTGGCAAGAAACTCTCTGAGAAGCTGATCTATTCCCAACCTTTGTCACTTGTGCTAAGGCTAAAAATTTGAAAACTTCAGAAATTTACCCCACTAGCTCTTCTGAATTTTCTGCAACTTTTCTGCAGACTTTTCTGAATTTGACAGATTCATATCTGAATCATACTAGCTGGCTTTAGACCCAACCAGTGCTATTTCTGAGCTACCTCTACTCAGTAATTGCGTGGGCTTGCTAGGACACAGCGTTGGATAGTGTCACCTTGTAATATTCCCAATTAGCAAGAGCTAATTGGAAATATTAATTTTGACTATTTTGCCTTTATAAAGTTAAGTTATAAATAAAGTGGGTGAAGAGGGACACTTAACTCACACTTAGGATAAAAATTATTTCTTAAAGTCACTTAAGAGACATGACTAGTTGGCAACGTGGGGCCTAGTGGTCAAGTGGCAGCGTGGGAAAAGGGGCAGCGTAGGCAGCATGGGACCAAGCCAGTGCAGAGAGAGATGGACAGCGTGGCTCAAGGAGACAGCGCAGTTGATGGTGGGGCCTAGGTGAGGGCAAGGATCACCAAGCATAAAAGGAGGGAGGGTCTCCTCATTTTGATTCATTCTGATTATGCATCTTTGAGATTTGTCTTTTGACATTGAGCACACTTGCTGTTTAGCAAAGTCTGCACGTACTGTTCAGTACATAGGGTGTCTCCGCTCGGAGATCCCAACCTCAGCCCCGGGGGACTTCGAGTACCTGCTCGGGTGAGGAGTTTCATCCTTGTTTTGACGGAGAGAGTTGTAGGAACCACAGTCAGAGTATTCACTCAGTGAGACAATGCAGTCAGTGAGAGGGAAGACACAGTCTTGAAAGGGGGTAGTTCCGGATTGAGGGTTTGTTGGTGGATTCAGCCTGGGATAGTGGGAAAGGGGCCAGCCCTTCCCTATTCCAGTATTTTGGAGGAGTCAATGGCCATTATTTGGAGCAGATCATTCAGAGCCAGCGTCCCTCCTTGAGGAATAGCGTAGTGCCTCAAGGGAGCCATTTTCGGGGGTCAGCCATTTCCGGAAAGCTTTCTGGGCTTTTCGGGGTATTGGGAGTAGAGGCCATTCCCGAAGTTTCAGAATTTTCTGAGGTGGGGAGCCGCCCCAAGGATTCAGTTCATTTCAGTAGTAGCCGCAGCACAGTAGCAGTACCAGTAGCTCTGGAGATAACGCAGTTTTGAGGGAGCAACCATTCCGAGTCATTTCTTGAGAATCTTTCTACGCTTGCCTAAGTGCAGGTCGAGGTGCCATCATTCTGATCACCTCTGTACTCATTTCCATTTCTCAGTATTAGTAAAATGGCTCAGCGTTCTCCATATTGTCTGTTTTTCTTATGATTTGTCTCTAGTTGCTGTATGTCTTGTTTATGTGCTTTATATTGCTGTTTATTTCCATTTGGGATATTATAGTTGTATCAGAGCTCATAGACTTGGCTCAACCTGTGGAGCAGATTGTCTATGACACTAGTAGGAAAACCATACATCACCTACCGAGGAAGAAGTATAAAGACCAAGAACAGAGGTTAGAGCTCACTTTCGGGAAAGGTGACAACGTTCCAGTAGTGGACGCCGAGGAGGAACCAATGGCGGAGGAAAGGGATGCCGGGAAGGAGTTCGGGGAACTTCTCAAATCAGTGCAAGATTTGTCGAGACGGATAGAGGAGATGGGGCAAAGGTTCGCGACAGAGTCTAGATAGCGTGAGACCCCAAGGGGTTTCCATATCGGAGAGGGCTTAGGCACATCCCCTCATTTGCAAGAGCACATTACAGCGCAGCAAATGGCATCACACACACCTCCACGTTCCACGATGCCTACATTTCTTGCCGCAGACACTGGAGCAGGAGCACAGCAGGAGCAGGAGCCGGCGCATATGGGGGATTATTTCGCTGAGTATCAGTCTTACTGTCAGGAATTCAGAGATGCCCTCACATTCCATGACTTCATTCAGCTAAAGGGGGACAGCAGACCCTGCAATCATCATAGAGGGAATAGGCATTCACATGACAGAGACATGCAGCGCACTGTAGGTAGATTCTATCTACCGACATTTGATGGATCATTCCAGTGTTCGGCAAAGGCTTGGCTGGAGAAGTTGGACATATATTTCCAGCTTAACTAGATGGCGGAGACAAAGGCCATCAAGGTAGCAGCGCTGCACTTGGAGGGCAAGGCCCATGATTGGTGGTTTCACGGGATGGCTACGCTGGGACACTCGGGAGTGACAGCATATGCCGAGTTCACACGGAGGCTGATAGAGCGATTTGATCAGAGGGATCCAGAGGAGCACTTTGTTGAGCTGACTAAGCTCAAGCAGATCGGGAGTCCGGACACATACATTTCAGAGTTCTTGAGACTTTCTGTGATGGTGCCTGATTTATCCGCAACCCGGATGATCTATATGTTTATAGACGGATTGGCAAAGCCTCTACCGGGGTTATTCAGATCGACGAGGCCAGCCACACTTCATGATGCAGTTGGGAGGACTCGAGATTTGTAGGATGCACTACCCCAGACTAGAGCCCCTTTTCCCTAGAGATCGGTGTTCCAGCCAAAGGGGAAAGACGTAAGGGTTCCGCCTCAAAAGGGGAACCAGGACAGAGGGCCAGGAGATGATGAGATCAGGAGGGATCTGAAGCGGAGGAGGCTATGTTTCACATGCCAGGAGCCATGGGCACCAGGACACCATTGTGCCGCGGGGAAGGCACATTACATCGAGGTCTTCACCGATAGTAGCGGGGAAGAGGGGGAGTATGAGGAGCTAGAGGCAGGAGGCAGCAGTACAACGCAGAGAGGGGATCATCTGCCACCTCCACCACCCGGAGCAGGAGGTGCAGCTTTTGCACCTACTGGGGGAGCCCTTGCATCCTTGCGAGGAGTTCCCAAGTACTTGACACTGCGTGTCTGAGGCACAATGCAGGGACAACGTGTTTCAGTGTTAGTGGACAGTGGGGCCACCCACAATTTTATTGATGCCTAGTTGGTAGAGCGGAGGGGCATCTCGACGGAGAGCTTTGATGGATTTTCGGTACTGGTTCCAGGTGACCGGACCATGCAGTGTGCCAAGTATGTGCCAGCCGTGGCAGTGACTATGGGGACGTACACCCTGACTGACCATTTCTTAGTGGTGGACATCCCGGACACCAACGTGATATTGGGGGTACAATGGTTGATCACAATGGGGAAGGTCACCACTAATTGGGAGACCTTGGAGATGGAGTGGATGGATAAGAAGACTCGGAGGCATGAGAAGATTCGGGGTATGCACACCTACCCACCACAGACAGTTTCAACACACTGGATGGAGGCAGATTTCCGGAAAGGGGACATAGAGTGGCAGTGGAGTTGCATGTTTCAGAGGCAGAGTCTACAAGGCAGGTTGTACACCTAGATGTAAAGTCCATTCTAGACAGGTATGCCACAGTTTTTGGGGAGATACCACCAGGGCAGCCGCCAGATCGGGGGTTTGAGCACATGATTGAGCTAGATCAGGGCATCCAGGTTGTCATCATTACACCCTATAGGCATCCTAAAGCCTATCGAGATGAGATTGAAGGGGCCATCCATGAGCTCTTAGCTCTTGGACATATCCGTCCCAGCACTAGCGCTTTTGCTTCTTTAGTAGTATTGGTGAAGAAGAAGGACAACACATTGAGGATGTGCATTGACTACCGGGCCCTAAACTAGAAGACCATGAAGAACCAGTACCCCATCCCACGGATCGATGAGTAGATGGACGAGTTGAGGGGGGTGAAGTTCTCGAAGATTGATTTGAGATCCGAGTACCATCAAATTCGCGTGAGGGAGGAGGATATTCCCAAGACCGCTTTGAGGTGTCATTACGGCCATTTTGAGTTCTTGGTGATGCCCTTTGGGCTGACCAATGCTCCGACCACATTCCAGTCATGCATGAATCACATCTTCCGCAGTCACTTGAGGAAGTGTGTATTAGTGTTTTTTAATGACATCTTGATTTACAGCAGGACATGAGAGGAGCACCTCCAACATATAGAGGTTGTACTACGCATCTTGGAGGAGCAAAAATTTTATGCTAAGCTCTCCAAATGCGAGTTTGGGTTGACAGAGATGCTCTATTTAGGGCACATCATCGGGGTGGACGGAGTGAGGGTCCACGAGGAGAAGATCAGGGCCATCAGGGATTGGACTAAGCCGAAGAATGTGACGGAGCTTCGGGGATTTGTGGGTATCTGCACCTACTACCGGAAGTTCGTCAATGGATTTTCCCAACTGGCAGCACCTCTTACAGATCTCACCAAAAAGGGGGCATTCAGTTGGACTGATAAAGCGCAAGGGGCTTTCGACAGGCTCAAGGAGGTGATGGGCAGCTGTCCGGTTTTGGCATTGCCAGATTTTACACAACCTTTTGTCCTGGAGTGTGTTGCATCAGGGGAGGGGATAGGCACAGTTTTGATGCAGGGAGGCCATCCCATAGCTTTCGAGAGCCGAAAGCTGCTGCCACATGAGAGGTTGTATGCTATATACAACAAGGAGATGTTGGCCATCATGCATGCATTGGCCAAGTTTCGGCAGTACCTGGTGGGGAACAGGTTCAGAGTGAGGACAGACCACAACAGCCTCCGATTCTTCCTAGAGCAGAAACAGTTGCAAGAGAGGCAGTAGAAGTGGCTCAGCAAAATCCAGGCATATGATTTTGACATCGAGTATGTCAAGGGGAAGAACAACGTGGTGGCTGATGCACTTTCACGCAGACCGACAGCGTTGTCCTTGATGATTTTGGACATGGACTGGAGGGCTCAACTTCTGGTGGAGTACTCCAAGGACCGTTTTGCCTGTGAGATTTTGGATGGACAAGTGACAGATGACAGGTACAGGGTGATGGACGAGGTGATCTACTATAGGGACATGATCTTCTTGACTGAGAGCTCCCAGCTCAAGAAGAAGATATTGCACCCTTCACATGACTCGCTATTATCAGGCCACCAGGGGTTCACCAAGACTTATAGGGCCATCAGGGAGAGGTTCTCTCGGAAGGGCCTTAAGGAGGACGTACTCCAACATGTCTGGGAGTGCGAAGTTTTCCAGCGTAACAAGGGGGAGATGAACCATCCAGTAGGATTATTGCAGCCTCTTCCCATACCCGAGGGGAAATGGGAGAGTATTTCAGTGGATTTCATTACGGGGTTGCCCATTGTGTAGGGGAAGGATTGCATATTTGTAGTCGTTGATCGGCTGACTAAATGTGCTCACTTCTTCGCCATATCGACACATTACACAGCAGCATAGGTAGCGGAGTTATTCTTTAGGGACGTTTTCAGATTGCATGGTCTCCCAAAGACCATTGTCAGTGACAGGGATAGCCGCTTCATGGGCGGGTTTTGGCAAGAGCTTTTTTGTTTGGTGGGCACTGAGTTGACACTGAGTACTAGTTACCACCCCCAGACGGATGGGAAAACAGAGATAGTGAACAAGTGGCTGGAGGGCTACTTACGTAACTATATCAGCGGGCAGCAGAGAGCATGGTTGAGATGGTTGCACTTGGGGGAGTACTACTACAACAACACTCATCATATGTCCATCGATATGTCTCCATTTTATGCATTGTATGGGTACCATACTTTATCTTTTGCTGACATGATGTTTGGTGCTAGCAAGGTTCCTAGAGCCAAGGATTGGATCCAAGAGAGTCAGGATATACTCTGAGCTCTCAAGGATAATATGGCTACAACGCAGAATCAGCAGAAGCTATACGCCGACAGGGGCCGTGTTGAGAGGTAGTTCGAGGTAGGGGATTTGGTCTACCTACGCTTGCAGTCATATTGGTAGTCCACGCTGAAGCAGAAGGGGGCTGAAAAGCTCAAGCCTCGCTTTTATGGACCATACAGGGTGACACGCAGAGTTGGAGAGGTTGCATATGAGTTGGAGCTGCCCATTGGTAGGAAGATTCATAACGTTTTTCACGTGTCATGCCTGAAGAAGGCACTAGGACAGCAGGTGACAACAACAGAGGAGCTTCTACCCACCGATGATGAGGGGCATCTGGTGCTACAATCGGAGGCCATTATTGACACTAGGGAGAGGCAGCTGTGGAGCAGGACAGTCAGAGAGTACCTGGTGAGATGGAGGAATTTACCAGATGAGGATGCCACCTGGGAGAGTGAGAAGACTCTGCAGCATCCATCATTGCAGTTGCTTGAGGACAAGCAACGTTTTGCCAAGGACAATTGTCCAAAAAATAATTGTGTACATGTGATTGATTCTGGTGCTGATGTCCTTTACTATTTATTTCTCTTCATGTGAGTTTTTTGAATGTTGCAGTAGTATTTATTTCGATATTTTCCATAAGATTTATGAAAAATAACTTATTGAAATAATAAGTAGGAGGAATAAATCTATCACTTTAATTGTATAGTTTTCAGATTGAAAATTTCACACCTATGAGGGTCCCGCATGAGTCGAACATTGAGCTTTGGGAGCTCCGAGGGGCTTGGGGGTACTTCTTGGAGCTAAGAGTGACCATAGGGTGAGTGGTTCACCTTCCCCTAGTGGTGCATTGTGTACAGGGTGAATGGTTCACCTTCCCTTGTGATACCCCCTTTGTTGGTTGATATATGAGCAGGATGAATGGTTCACCTTCTCTTTCTGGTGCCCCAACATACATCCTACCTATGTAGTCCGAGACTCATGGGAAGTACCTCTCATCTAGCCAATGAGTTGGGAAATGAGGATAGAGACCATAGCACAACTGATGGACGCATTGTGTATTGTCATACTCTCTATGCTAGGATGCATGGTGTTCAACAACTTGATCTAGTATCAAGTTTGATTGAGGTGTTACGTCTGAACTGACTTTGGGTTAGTGGAGAGAGGCAAGGTCTTGTGACTCACTCTCGATCAAATTCTTCTTCATTGTTTCTTCATAGTTCAGCAGAGTAGAGCAGAGCAATGTAGGGATATCAGAGACGGTACAGGTTGACAGATGGATTGGCAAGTGTATTTCTCCCTAGTTGAGAGGGAGTGTTAAAATTGGCAACTAGGGCCAAACTCCACCTTGGACAACTCATATGATGGAGATGATATTTTTATTGGATTCCTCTTTCCGAGAGGTGCAAGATTGATCTAAATATCACTAATGTATATGCAGAGAAAGGAACAGTATGAAACATAAGCATAAGAAACAATCACATGTACACACTTAGTTTTGGATAATTGTCCCCAGAAAAACCCAATGTGGGAAAACCGGTGCAGCAGATGAGGGTTTATATCTATGTTGCCAGGAAACGTGGGTGTGGGTGCGGGTGCGGGGATGGGGACGGGGACGGGGACGACATTTTTTGAAACAGGGTGCGTGGGTTCGTCTGGGTATTTTTATATTAATATATATTATAAATTATAAATTATAATTTATATATCATATATAATACTATATCTTGGACCTAGTTGCCCAAAATTAACACCTTTCCAGCTAGGCAGTTTGTCAAACATATCACATGTTCTTTGTTGTAGGTGAGTTCTCTTGTTTCAGTTCAGATTGGCCTTTAAAATCAGTGGCATAAACTCATAGATATCCCACAACAGAGATGTATTCATGCATTAAACTCAGTAATACAAATATTATTCGAGTAACACCATGCCATAACAAAATTTGCCACTTTCCACTAACATTTTCAACTCAGAATTTTACAGTGAAATACTAATTATTGTGAGACTAAAACAGTGAGCTGATACAGTAGATAGGACGCATGGAATCTAGTTACTTTGGGTTGATATGATGACAACATCCTCTTCAGCACTTTATATCAGATTTCAACAACCCAGAATATGTGAAAGTTGTGGTCTTTCTGAGTAGTATATTTCTGAAGATGAAGACAAACAACACTAATGGGTGTATATAAAAAATATCAGCGCACTAGGACAGCCCTCCAGCTGTGGTCTGTGATATATGCTGCCCAGAAATGCATGTACAGGTTCACATTTGATATCAGCTCTTGTGGTTCCAAGCAGAACTGATCCTAGAGGTAGTACGCTGCCCAGAATGTGTTTCCAACAATGATGAGTGCACAAGAGTGGCTTATCAGATATCTCCTGCAATAAACTCTCCAGAACTCGTGGACAGCAGGAAATCAAAGGCTTGAGCTTAAGCTGTGCATTATACTCAGACTCACGTCCCACCAGAGAATAAAATACCTTGACTGTAACTAATTTTGAACTCCCACAAAGCTACACACAACCCTGCCACTGATACGCAGCCCATTAATTAGGTACTCGGTTTGGCTAGGGCATTAGATAGACCCCACGGTCCATATGTCCAGCTCTGCCACCAATATGCAGTCCTAAACAACAAGGAAACTCGTTCAGCATTAAAATAAAGAAAGTATCTCTCACTGGTATTCGAGTTGCTCCACAAAAAGGGTGAATCGAACTACTGGGATCTTCAAACTACCACTATGATGAGAATAGCCACTCAAAACTACAAATTTAACCTCTGTTTAACAGTGGAATTCATCTTCACAGGCCCAGATTTGGATTTATGTGCTCAGACTATCATGAGATCTTTCAACCTGCTAAATAGAAAGCACCAAATAAGCGTATAAAATCAACCGATAACACTGGAATACCTCAATATTTCTCGAAAATCTTGTTCTCCATTGAAGCTCCAAACTTTTTATAATTTATTTTATTAAATTATAATTTATTTTTAATATTTATTAAAATTTAATTAAATTTTTTAATTTTTAATCATTTAAAAAAATTTATATATTTGAAAAAAATGTTCATGAAGAACCCTGAAGAACCCGAAATTTGGGTTCTAAGTACCCAAACGATGGGTTCTTCATACCAAAAGAACCCAAGAACCCGAATTTTTTTTGTTGAAGAACCCGGTTCTTCTGAGAAGAACCCGGTTCGTTTGGGTTCTTCTGAGAAGAACTCGTACCCGAATCCGGTACTTGGGTGTGGGAACCCGGTGCGGGTTCGGGAACCCCACCCCCGGGTGCGGGAACCCGTGCAACGTAGGTTTATATATTATTCTTCAACAATGAATTCTTTACAAGGAATAGTCTGGCAGAAACTTTTAGAAAACACCTGAGACAAATTCCCCGATTCCTTCCGAAGATTTTCTGACACCCCAAAGACCCACTGTCTCCCTTTGCGTCACTCTGCGTGGGCTCTGCGTGGGTACACTACCTTCTGTGGCCCTCTGCGTCCCTCTCTCCTCCTCCTCAGTCACTACTGAATCCCTCTTCTCCTTCTGCCTTTGCAACTTTGCCCTGCAACTCTCCCTCTGAAATCAAATTCTATTTCTTCATAATCGATCTCCTTCGGGTTACTGAGTGTGTGCCTGGCTTGCCTTCCAAATGACCCTCAAGCCTTCCTTTATAATCTTCTCATTCATGAATCAACGACCCAGATTAGAAGTTTAATCAATGGCTAAGATTAAAACTTGACTTGATCTTCATTCTCTGAAAGATTCACACTCCGTCTTATTAATACCCATTAATTATTTAATTTCCCTAAGTTTAGACTTAGGGTCTCCATTAAAATAATTAATTATTTTAATAAAACATGAACCGAGTGGAATTTCCACAAGCGGTTTCTAGGTTCTTTGGAATACTGGTGTCTAGGCCTCCTCACAAATTTTGAGACTTGGAAAACTTTTCGATGCTACAAAAATCAACATTTGGATGAGTATAAGTGAGATTTTGAATTTAATTCTCACATGTGTAAATTGTCAAAGTCGGCCAAAAGCAATGTTCCACCAAGTTTCCGGGACGGGGAAACGTTGCAGCGGAGATACGCACAACGGGAACGTATATAAGCAACCCCAAAATTTAGGAAAATTTCGAGGAAACGGGGGCACGTTAGAGCCATAAAAATTATAAAATTATTAAAAATTTAATATATAAAAATAAAAAATAAAATCCCAACAATATGTTAATAACTAAATTAGTAGATAGTAAATCTTATTAATTATGAAATGCACATCTAACTATGATCATCATTTCGTATTAGACTATTGTGAAGTAAAATTATCATTTGACATTTCTGCAATCATCAATGTAAATCTAAAAATAAATTACTAAATTGAATCTTTCATTTATTAAATTGAATCTATCATTTGACATTATGCAATGTTCCATCTAAATTCATCATTTGGTAATGGGCATTGATATTATGCAAGGTACATCTAAATTAAATTCATCATTTGACAATTGTAACTATGCAATGCACATCAAAAATTAAATTCATCATATGACAATGATATTTGAAGTCTAAAATAGCCATAGAAAACTGAACTCAAAATGAACATAGAAAGCAGTGAAATACACAAATTGTTTTTTTAATTGTTATTAGCGAAAAAATTCGGAGGACACGTCCCTCTTGCACCCCCCCTGCATCCTCTCGGCCCCCGCCACAAGAGAGACGCATTTCTTCACCAGAAAAACGCCCCCCTAGTGTTTCCCCAAGTTTTCCAAAAAAGGGGATGCGGGGAAAGTTTCCCCAGGAGTTTCCCCATCTTGGGAGTGTGGGGGAGCGGGAAAGCGTGTCCCCCACCCTGGGGGACGTGTCCCCATGGAACATTGGCCAGAAGTCTAATATAGGCTCATGAAGCCCCAATAGATGTGTCTCCACTCGTTGAATTGTATAAATAAGATAGAAAATCTCCTCGTTTGGACATCATCTCATCTCATACATTCTCTCTCCTCTCTTGATTGGGTTGTACAACAAAAGGGGCAGCTTCTCTTCAGAACGTTGACCAAGATTGACCGAAAATTTCAGAGCTGTTTTGGGCTGATTGCAGGAGCGTTGACCAGCTTTGACCAAGGGTCAACTCCACCTTTTTGAATGCGGTTTTCAGGCAGGAGGTTCAATTTCTTGAGGCCGCATTGGCTGGCACACATACCGAGACATTTCGAACAGGTTGACCTGCATTGACCGTAGACCCTTTGACCACAATGTTGACTGTGTTGACCGAGTTTTTCATGACTGTTTTCAGTTGACTTTGACTGTCTTTGGAGGTCGAATTGACTGGGTTTGATTGAGCTTCTTTGGAGAAGAATTATTGCTGGTTTGACCAACGTTGACTTTTTGGTCGGGGCATCCTGTTGACTGCTGTTTGACTATACTTTTTTGATAGTGTTTGGGCAAGTGAATTTTGTATAATGTGCTGTCTCTCTCTGGTAAACTTTTGAAGAATAATAAGAAGATTTGATCAAAGGGTTTTCCCCACATTGGGGTTTTTTTCCCTGGCATCCGCCAAATTTTGTGTCCTCTTGTCTTGGCTTGTCTTCTGCGTATTGTTTATGTTTTATCTGCATTTACTATAAATGTTAATGTGATTGCTATCTGGAAATTGATGTTGGGCTAATAAGGAAAATTGAAGTAAATTGCTCTTAAGCATAGAACATACCAATTTTATATAAAATTAACACTACCTTCTTATTTATTTAATTGATTCACTTTTTTCTAAGTGACTTTTACCCCTTTTTATTTAATAATATCTTTGCCCATTTTATTAATAATTATTGTCCCCTTTATTAATAATAGTAATAATAGTGGGAAAAACTCCATAGCAATTTCCCCTATTGTTGGCCCAAGGGAGATAGTTAGGCAAGCG
The DNA here is from genome assembly GCA_034641835.2 of Pinus albicaulis. Lineage (NCBI taxonomy): Eukaryota > Viridiplantae > Streptophyta > Pinopsida > Pinales > Pinaceae > Pinus > Pinus albicaulis. The sequence goes on along the minus strand of CM076572.1, from coordinate 999,743,442 downwards.
GAAATTGAAATTTCTGTGCTCACAAAAATGGGGACATTACAACATTACAATTACTGGAAAATTTTAGCTGAGAATTCTTCTCTGAAGTACACATGCATTAGCCTGGAGGATAACAATAATTGATGATGTGTGGCAAGAATTACTACACAAGTGCACTGATGAATGTGAGTTATCAATGACAGGTTAAATAATGCATCCATCAATACTGCACATTTTGCCACAATGGTTGTTCTGTCTGTGAAATGGCTAGTTTAAGCTTCCTTATCAGTAATTTGTGTGCTTAACTTTTTGTTTTTGTGTTATTGCTGCGTATACTTACAAGAAAAAAATGCAATTACTATAAGAATAATGCCTTTAAAGTTTAACTATGTGTCCCTTGCAGCCAGCTGCTTTCCACGAACTTGAAGAAATGCAGATGTAGTTATTTCCCTAACAGAAAGCATTTTTTTGCATGTGCCCTTACTGAATCCTAAAGTGTCAGTTTAATCTTTTAATGGATAACTATGAGCATCCTCTAGTTGCGATGGTTTAACCTCCCACCAATAAGGCAATAGCTGAAATGCCTTATTTTTTGAGTGTATGCTCAATCAGATACAAATGTTTACAATATGTGAGACTTAATATGGATTTAATAGGCTTGGTTGATCTGATGTAAGGGGTATAGAGAATTTCTGGCTTATAGTAATACTATTACTTTTTCTTTTAAGCAGAGTTTCCACAAAGTTGACAATGCAAACATTCTTACTTAATTGAATGTTTAAACTTCTAGACCTTCTGTAAGTCATGCCAGATCAACATAGTAGGATACAAATTGATCGATCTAAATTTAATGGTGTTTATTTCATTAATTTTATGCTATGCATCTGATACCTATGTTTTGATTTATGAGAGATTTGGGCTTGGTGTATTGCAGATTTCAACCTCTGGTCTTGCAAGTATTGCAAGACTACCATGGGGTTCACAAGCTTTACCCACTGCTGCAGCCATGCGAGAGGAAAAAGGGCAGCCACTGAAGGCTTTGCAGCTGTATGAATTTGGTAAATAATATTTCAAAAGTAGTAGTTCTGGTGAATTTGTGCTTCAGTTTTTTCATTGTATGAATTGCTATTTATTTTTTAGTACAAGTTGTTAAATTATCTATATAAAAACTCAGTCCACATTGTTTTGATTGTAATTTTTGCAAAAGCATGGCTTCTGTAATAATGTTTATATGCTTTTAGGGAAAGAAGGGGGTATCTTCTAGTTCATTTGAAGAATTCAATATGACTGATTGTAATATTCCTAACAGAAATATTAAGTGGATAACAGAAACATGCACTACAACAACAACTAGAAAATTCTACACATACACATGAAATCAAACACAAGAGGTAATGCACCAAAACTCTAAGCCATTTTATTTATTTCTGAGCAAAATGGAGCATGCCTTTTCATATGCCTTTTGCCTTCTATTGATTTTTCTTTCTTTTAACTACTCGGAGCTCCAGGGAATGAGAGCATGATGCGTATGATAAAGCAATGAATACCCCCTTAACATTGGACAGTTCATAGCCCACCAAGGGTTGGGATAATCATGCCTTAATGATGCAGGGGGCTCACATAGGGGCCCTAGGAACCAGGTTAATGGCCATAATGATAATGGGTAGAGCTCATGCTTGGCTTTTGCCCACGTGATAAATTTTTGTCTCGGTCATCTTTTGCATTTTATGGTACATTTCTTATTGCAAGTGGCCAAATTTTGCTTTCAACCATTTTTTTAGCTACATCAACCTCTGGGGCATCGTTCCAGGCCCGACCCAAAGTGTGGACAAGGGGAGGGGGAGACTAATTCCTTGTGGACCCAATGGACAAATATGGACCAGAATGGGAAAAGTGTGAAAACGGGTTATCATGAGTAGAGGGGAGTGATGTATATGGTGTCGGGAAGCGGGACCATGCAACCAGAATCAGGGTTTAGTGCCACTCTTAAAGCTAGTAGTCAATAAAGGAGATCTCACGAGACTGTAATATTCCCAATTAGCAGACAACTAATTGGAATATTCATTTTTGTTAAATTTTGCCTTTTTAAAGTTCATCAAGAAATGAAAGGGTGAAGGGACCCATAACTCAACTTTAGAATAAAAATGCTTTCCTAAAGTCATTTAGGCAAAATAATTAAAAGGCAAGGCAGGGTACATGAGGGCAACTGACAGCGCAGGAGAGGTGGTAGCTTGGATAGCCCGGAGGCAGCGTGGGGACAGGCAACGCAATGGCAGCGTGGGGACAGCGTGGCAGAGGGACAGAGCAGCACTAGTGGGCCCAAGGGAACGTTGGAGGTTCATTAGCATAAAAAGGGGATGAAGGAAGCCATTCTCATTCATTCATACATCTTCAGAATTTCTATCTGTCAAAACTAGAGCACGCTTAAGCTGTTTAGCTGAGTCTGCAAGTGTTGTTTAGCACACGGGTGTCTTCGAGTGAAGATCTCAGCCTCGTCCTCGGGGGACTTTGAGTACCCGCTCAGGAGATGAGTCCTACCTTTAGTTTTTGAGAGAAACACCATCGATTTGGTCATCAGGATTACACAGTCCATCCCAGGGCAGCGCAGTCACTCAGAGGATTATGCAGTCAAGTATGAGAGCTACTCCGACAGAGGAGGAAGATTGAGAGATTTCAGTTCGAAGGCTTGTGAAGGGATTAGCCCTTCCATAGCAGAGTTCCTTGGGTAGTTGGAGGCCATTCTTTCCAACATTTCATCTCAGAGACTAGCATACCCAGCAGAAGTGCGTAGTCATCCCAAGGGGGGAGGGGTGGGGGCATTTTTGGGGTCAGCATTTTCGAATTTCCTTTGCAGGTTATTCTGGGTTTTTGGAGGAGAGTCCGGTGTCCTAGTTTCAGATTTTCTTGAGCAGCAAAACCCTTTCTCGCAGTCCTTTTCCAGCTAGCAGCAGCATTTCCAACAAGACAATGTAGAGGAGGAGCCATGCAGAGCAGTGAAGGAGCAGACTTTCTGAGCAGGGAAAGAGAGATAATTTCAGCCTGCCTAGAGCAGGCCAAGGTGCTATCATTCTTAGCACTACTTGTACTTGTCCCTCATTTCAGAAATATTAATAAAATAGCTCAGCAGTTCTGGTTTATTTGCAGTGTTTTCCTTGTATGCTTCTCTTTATTGTAGTTTTTGTTTATGTTGCTTTGTATTACTGTCTATTCCCAATTTGAGATGTTACAGTGGTATCAGAGCTCATAGACTTGGCTCAGCTTGTGGAGCAACTAGTCTATGACACCCAGAGATAGAGAGTTCATCACATACCGGAAGTAGAGGTACAAAAGCAGAGAGCGTAGGCTCGAAATCACACCTGATGAAGAGGACAACGTTCCGGTTGAGGAAGACAAAGGGAAGGAACCAATCGCAGATGAAAGAGATGAGGAGAAGGAGTTTGGTAACCTCCTCTTAAAATTAGTGCAAGAGCTTTCCAAAAAGATAGAGGAAATGGGGCAGAAGATTGCTGGAGAAAACAAACAACGTGAGAACCCAAGGGAATTTCACAACAAAGAAGGGTCTGGTACTTCTCACCATGTATTGGAGCAGAACGCTGCGCAGCAGATAGTGCTATGCACTCTCCCACATTCCACCATGCCCACATTCCTGATTTTGGGAGCGGGAACAGGAGGACCTTAGGAGTCAGAGGTGGCTCATTACGGGAAGTATTTTGCAAAATATCAGTCATATGGGCTGGAGTTTGGAGATGCCCTCACCTTCAGCGAGTTCTTCCAGCTGAAAAACAATAGCAAACCACGTAGCTAGAATAGAGGAGGAGGGTACACGCAGGGAAGTGACCTGCAACGTACCGTGGGTAGATTTTTCTTGCCTACCTATGATAGATCTTCGAATTGTTCAACTAAGGCTTGGGTGCAGAAGCTGGACATTTATTTTAAGCTGAACCAAATGGCTGAGTTAGAGGCTATGAAGGTGGCAGCGCTGCACCTTGAGGGAGAAGCCCATGATTGGTGGTTCCATGGGATGTCTACGCTGGGTCACGTTGGGGTGACAACGTATGCGGAGTTCACTCGGAGGTTGGTTGAGGGATTTGATCGGAAGGACTTGGAGGAACATTTTGTTGAGCTGACCAAGCTTAGACAGACGGGGAGCCCAAAAACTTACATTTCCGAGTTCTTGAAGCTTTCAGTGATGATGCCAGACCTGTCCGTGGCCAAGAGAGTATATATGTTTATTGACGTATTGACGAAACCTTTGCGTGGGCTAGTCAGATCCGCTAGGCCTACTATACTACAGGCCACAGTGGGAAGGACTAGGGACTTGCATGATGCCATGCAGAGGACGAGAACTCCTTTTCCCCACAAACCAGTGTTCCAGTAGAGGGGGAAAGACACAAGAGCTCCACCCCCGAGGGGGAACCAGGGCCGAGGGCCTTTGGATGATGATATCCTGAGAGATTTGAGACGAAGGAAGTTGTGCTTCACTTGCCAGGAGCCATAAGCATTGGGTCATCGTTGTGCCGTGGGAAAGGCACACTACATTGAGGTCTTCTTTGACAGTGAGGGAGAAGAAGAGGCATATGAGGATTTGGAGGGAGATGCCAGTGCTGGTGCACCAGGAGGAGGTCATCCACCACCACCTCCCCCAACAGCAGGAGGAGCAGCATTTGCACCTACTGGTGGAGTCCTTGCATCTTTGTGGGGAGTTCCCAAGTATTTGACGCTAAGAGTTCGAGGCACAATCTAGGGGTTGCGTGTCTCAGTACTGGTGGACAGTGGGGCCACACATAACTTCATTAATGCCCAACTAGTGCAGAGGAGGGGCATACCGATAGAGAGTTTTGATGGCTTCTCCGTGTTAGTTCCAGGTGCCAGGACCATGTAGTACCTGCAGTATGTTCCAGCTATTGACCACTGTGTGTCAACGACCCCATAGCAGTACACCCCCATTTTTTAAAATGGGATTTATCATGTTTGAGGTGTTCATGCCATTCAGATTTCATCATCAGTTGACAGTTTTGTAAACGATGTAAACCCATTCTGCATGATTATGATGTAAATGATCTAAGTAAGACCATCATGTATGTAACAACCTAGGTAAGCCTAGTATTTTGGTGACGATTTCTATCCTAGGAGGTTTTTTGTCTCACTGATTCATTTGTGTTTCTCGACACAAGTAATCGACAGAGTTTTTCCCTCCAGCCTCACCCCAAAGCTAGGGTGGATTTTGTCATCAAGATACTAAGTGAGTCCTAGTGTTTTCTATCGAGTCATTGTAAAAGTAGTTTGGGGAATAATCCTAGCTAATTGGATAGATTATTTTATTGCAAGCTACTTGGTCTACTAGATCATGTTTTGAGTCGCATAATTGGGTAACGTTTTGAGGGTCTATCACGAATGGGTTTTCCCCATTCATGTGTCAACATGTATTTATCTTATGTAAAGAGGGTTGGAAAAATAATTATTCCCCTCATGAGTTAATTAATTATATTTTTGGCCAAATTAAATTAAAAATCCTAAGCCAGAAATTTAATTAATTTTAGGTCCCAGGCCAAGGAAATATTGAGAATTTTGAGAAATTTTGGACCGTTGGTCCTTGGTAGTTAAGTCAAAGTCAAAATTTTGAGGTAATTAACTCAAAAATATTGTTTTTGAGTTAATTAAAAGGGAATTAAATGATAAATTTGAATTTCCTCAAAAATTTATGATTTTGACGGACAAGATTAAAAGATGATTAAATCTTTTTCGACAGTCGAGATTACTTTGACGGAGATCAACTGAACTAGCCGTAGGAAATTTTATCTTATAAATTAGAGGTCTTTGTCATTCTTTCAAGGATCCGATCTTTTGATCGTGTACTTGCTCTTGAAGCTCTCCTGTAATACTTTCTGGAATAATACAAACGAAGTCTTTGGGGTTTTACTTGATGGCCTTGTTCCTCTTCTGCATTTTATGGTAAACTTGTTCTTTATATTCTGCTGGTTATTATTTTAATGGATTGTTGATTAATGACTCTTATAGAGTAATCTATTGCACATGTATCTTGCTTAGGTTACTGGATTTAGGGTAAGAATACTAATTGGATTGAGTTAGCAGGTATCTTTGACTCTTGAAAATTTTATCTTTTATCTTATTTCTCTATTGATTTAATAGTTTAACTTTTAAGTGTGCAGAAATCTTTCGGATTTAGAATTGGGCGTTTGGGGAAGTCCTCGGCTGGACTAGTTGACTCCCAAGGAAATAAGATCTGAAGAGTCCTCCGGATCTAATTCCTCAGGCTTATCTTAAATTCCATTTTTGCAGGGTTTTTTCTAGGGCTTGTACCTCTCTCTTAATTTCTCCTTTTTTTAAAAATTGTGCTAAATGGTTTAAATCTGGCCATGGAGGGCTTTGATCTAATGGATCTGTAAAATGGCATTGTAGATTTGTAAATATCATTATTTTCTTTTAATTCACCGGGGTTTTGAGGTTTTTATTTTCTGTGTATATACTGGGTTTTTGGATCTCTTGTTTCTGGTTTTGTGCAGGTTGTAATGGGAGATTTTAGAAAAGTTTTAGATCTGAGCTAGATCTAGGCCTTGGAGGGTAAGATCTGGTCTCAGGATTGATTTTGTTTGCAGATCTGGGCAACATCTCGCCTCAAAGATTAAATAATTACAAGTGCATTTGTTTTAAATCAAATTATATTAAGAAAAATTCGAAATTGGTGTGTGCCTGCAATTTTCTATCTTCTACGAGCTCCTCTGCATTTTTCGATCTTGCCCAGGCTCCATTCCCTTCATTGTGCCATTTACTTTCGCTGCATTCTTCACACTGTCCCATTTCCTGCGTTCTCCTGTCCGCAACCCATTCTCACAGCGCTGCCTTTTCTCCAGCATCCATGCTGCCATAATCGCTGTCCTCGATCCGTAGCCTTTTTCGCAGCCTCCCACTTACCTCTGCGTATCTTTTGCCTCCGTCCTGCAAAGCCGTCCACTGCCCGTACGCTGTCTGCGTGTTCCTCTGCCATTCCATAGCCTTTCTTATCCCTCCTTGCTTCTCCCTTTCCTCATCTGCATCCCTCTCCATCTGCGTCCTCTTCCTTCACGCTGGCCTGTACGATGCCCTTTCGGCTTTCCCCTCACGCTGGCCTATATGCCGCCCTTCCGGCCTTCCCTGCACGCATATCCTCACGTCGTCCCTTCATCCCCTCACGCAGTGCTTCTCCATCCTCCTCCTTCGTCCGCAGCTGCTGCCGTTTCTCCCTGTCGTCGATTGCCCTTTCCCTTTGCCATCCGCAGCAAAGGGAAAGGGAAAGGAATAAATTCATGGTGATAAATTCATTTATGCATTCAAAATTGCAATTTGAATAACAAAAAGATATATTTTTCCTTGAAATGATTTTGTCAAATTCAAATAAAAAAATCTATTTCATCTATAAATTAGATTACCCTTTATTAAATTATATCTATAACATTTAGTTTGATTTCAAACCTAACTCAAGTCACTCTTATAAATTAAGAATTTCAAATAAGTAAAATAGAGATAAATTAAAGCGCAGGGTGAAGTGAGGGAGGGGCAAATGTAGTGTGTGCAGGGGCAAAGCGACTAAAGAGCATCAAAATTATGAAAACAAAACAAATATGGATGGGGATGGGGAGCGGCTGGCCCCTCCCTTGGTAGCGGCACACAAAGTCTCCAATTTTAATCGCTGGAATGGCCCATAGGTTAAGTGCAGTGGTGGGTCCCATCCATTATGAGAGTTTGTCGCGCTGTTTGACTCTAGAATAGTTGAGACTCAGAAGGGGGGTGAGGGGGGAATAATTCCCGCACATACGTGGGACCCTCAAAAGCCTTTCTGCCACGTTAACCCATTTGCCACCACCCCTGGTTGACGGGGTCCCAGGGACCGCCAAATTTCGCTTTCACTTCACGATATGTCTCCATCCATATGTATATTTTACATAGTTAAATTGCTTTCATGAGAATTGAATTTGTCCATAGTGAAAAATTCAGCGGAATTCCAATTCCTAAATTGCTTTTATGAGAATTGAACTTGTCTGTAGTGAAAAATTCAGCTGAATTCCAATTCGTATGACCCACAAAAGCCTTTCTGCCACGTTAACCCATCTGCCACCACCTCGGGTTGAGGGGGTCGATTTCTCCCTGTCCACTTGTGCTCCCGCTCCTTCATCTACACAAACATAACATATTTACTTATCTAATCTTTTTTTATAACTTTAGGTTTTGATTTTTTTTTTTTATAACTTCCAAAATTTAAAATCTAACACATTTTAATATTTTTTTAACTTTTCATTTTTCTTTTATAGTTTTTTAGATTTATTTAAAATTGTATTTTCATTAACCTTAGATTTTTTGAAAAGTAAAAAATTTGAAAAGGTTCAAAACATTATTGAATTTTTAACATTTAAAAAATTTCAAAATTTAAAAACATTACACTTTGATTTATAACTTTCGATTTTATTTATTTTTATGTTTGACATTTTAAAAAATATAAAAAATAACATTTTTTTTTAATTTCTTTTAATTTGTATAAAAAGGGTTTGATTAACATTTTAATTTTCTTTAAATTTCATTAACTTTTAAAAAATATTCAAAAGTTTCAAAAAAATCAAATGTTAACCCAAACTTTTAAAATTTAAAAAAATAAAAAATTTGTCTATAGTTTAAATTTTAATCATTTTTGTTTTGGAAAATCAAAAAATTTGGGACATTTGGAGTTTTGATCTATTTTGCAAAGATATTTAATTGTGGAATGGTTTCTGTAGTTGGCGTGTTTTAATTTTTAATATCCTAAGTTTGACTATAGAGAAAACTTAATTTTTGGATTTGCATTTTTTAAGAACATCATTTAATCCATAAATGCTTGACGAAGTGGTTTTATTAGCATTAAATTTTCATGGTATATCTGGATGAATAATTACTGAAATTTAAGTGCTAGTTATGCTTTTGATGATCATTGGCATCTGGATTTTAAATGCGTGTTATTGATTAAAATCGCCTATTGTTTAATTAAGTATTGTTTCATTTACTTGAATTTGGATATTTATTGAATATTAATGCTTGGAAAATTCTTTCAAGTAAGTGTGATTGATAACTTTTTATTGTGGATCTATGATGAATTGTATATCTTTTAATTGAGTAATCTTTTGACATTTTCATAATTTGCACTCTTGCTTAAGTACTTAGTGGTTAGATCAAATTATTTATAACCTAAGTGCTTTAAGGCTTTTTAACATCACCTTTCATCTTCGAGGCTTGTTTCATCTCGCTCATTTAAATCATTTTCCTTGCATTTTGTATTAGCATTGCATAGCAGTAGTTATCTATCAGCTACTTGATCCTCATTTCATAACGGGATAATTGACTCCATAAGGCACTAGTTTCAAACTCTTAATCTAATTGAATTTGTTAAATCTCGTTAAATCTTAAACAAGTATTTGGTCGTTTGACTGTCTCTTGAATTGGTTGGTTTCCCACTAGTTCTCTTTCTTCCATTTCATTAGAGTCTACCCATCTTAGTCTGCAAGGAGACAACTTAACTAGAGAGATTGGGGATCAGGGTGACAACCCCCGATCTGAACCGTTGTCGCGGTGCCTAGACATTTTGTGCAACAATACCGACATTAGCAGTGACCATGGGGACATACACAGTGATGGATCACTTTTTTGTGGTCGACATTCCAGATACCATTGTGGTATTGGGTGTACAATGGCTTATTACGCTTGGGAAGGTCACTACAGATTGGGAGACGTTGGAGATGGAGTGGACGGATAAGAAGAGTGGGAAGCATGTGATGATCAAAGGCATGCACACATACCCTCCCCATACAGTTTGTGCACACCGGATGGAGGCAGATTTCCGGAAGGGAGACATAGAGTGGGTAGTGGAGCTGCGTATTTCAGAGGCAGGAGTCCTAGGGCAGCTAGTACATCCCAATGTGCAGTTTATATTGGACCGTTACTCCACGCTTTTTGGGGACATACCACTGGGGCAGCCACCAGACTTGGGGTTTGAGCATACTATTGAGCTGGAGTAGGGGATCCAGACAGTGATCACCACCCCTTATAGGCACCCCAAAGCCTACAGGGATGAGATTGAGAGGGCCATACATAAGCTCTTGGCATTGGGACATATTAGGCCCAACACTAGTCCCTTTGCTTCTTCCGTAGTTTTGGTAAAGAAGAAGGATGACACATTACGGATGTGCATCGACTACAGGGCACTAAACAAGAAAACCATGAAGAACAGCTACCCCATCCCCAAGATTGATGCGCTGATGGATGAATTGAGGGGAGCGAAGTTCTTCTCCAAGATTGATCTGAGGTCGGGGTACCATCAGATCAAGGTGAGGGACGAAGATGTCCCTAAGACTGCGGTTAGACGCCACTACGGCCACTTTGAGTTTTTGGTGATGTCATCTATAGCCGCACATGGGAGGAACACTTGCAGCACATTGAGGCTGTACTACGTATCTTGGAGGAGAAACATTTCTATGCTAAGCTATCCAAGTGCGTGTTTGGGCTTACAGAGATGCTCTACTTGGGGCGTATCATCAGAGTGGACGGGGTAAGGGTCCATGAGGAGAAGATCCGGGTCATTCGGGATTGGCCAAGACCGAAGAACGTGACAGAACTCTATTGGTTTGTAGGCATCTACACCTACTACTGAAAGTTTGTTAAGGGATTTTCACAACTTTCAGCGCTCCTCATGGTTCTCACCAAGAAAGGGGCTTTTGGTTGGACAGATGCTGCGAGAGGGCCTTTGACAGGCTCAAGGAGGTGATGAGCAATTGCTCAGTGTTGGCATTGTCGGATTTCACGCAACCCTTTGTGCTGGAGTGTGATGCTTCAGGAGAGGGAGTAGGCGCAGTTTTGATGCAGGGGGGCCGTCCTATAGCTTTTGAGAGTCTGAAGCTACTGCCGCATGAGAGATTGTACCCGATATACGACAAAGAGATGCTAGCCATCATGCGTGCGTTGGCCAAGTTCCGACAGTACTTGGTGGGTAACAAATTTCGGGTGAGGACTGACCACAACAGTCTACGGTTCTTCCTTGAGCAGAAACAGTTGCAGGAGAGACAACAGAAATGGGTCAGCAAGATCCAAGCCTATGATTTTAACATCGAGTATGTCAAAGGGAAGAACAATGTGGAGGTAGATGCCTTGTCACAGAGACCAGCAACGCTGTCCTTGATGAACCTTGATGCAGACTGGAGGGTTAAGCTGTTGGTCGAGTATTCCAAGGACCATTTTGCATGTGAAGTGTTGGATGGCAGGTGATAGATGACAGGTATCGAGTGATGGATGAGGTCATCTATTACCAGGATAGGATTTTCTTGACAGGTAACTCCCAGCTCAGGGAAAAGATCTTGCGTGCAGCCCACGACTCACCGCTTTCAGGCCATCAGGGGTTCACCAAGACTTACAGGGCCATTAGGGAGAGGTTATCATGGAAGGGCCTCAAGGAGGACGTACTCCGACATGTCAGGGAGTGCGAAGTTTGTCAGAGGGGGAGCTGAGTCACCCTGTAGGTTTGCTACAACCACTTCCCATTCCGGAGGGGAAATGGGAGAGCATCTCCATGGATTTTATTACAGGATTGCCCATGGTGGAGGGCAAGGATTGCATCTTTGTAGTTGTTGATCGATTGACAAAGTATGCACATTTCTTCGCCATCTCTGCACGGTATACTGCTTCACAAGTAGCTGAGTTGTTCTTCCGGGATGTTTTCAGGCTCCATGGTTTCCCAAAGATCATAGTCAGTGATCAGGACAGTCGGTTCATGTGCGGCTTTTGGTAGGAGTTATTCTGTTTGGTGTGTACCGAGTTGACACTTAGTACCAGTTATTACCCATAGGTGGATGGGCAGACAGAGATAGTGAACAAGTGGCTGGAGGGCTACTTGAGAAACTATGTCACGAGGTAGCAGAAGGCTTGGCTGCATTGGCTTCACCTGGGAGAGTACTGCTACAACACGACATTCCATATGTCGATTGGTATGTCTCCATTTGATGCTTTGTATGGATATAATGCTCTAACTTTTGTTGATGTCATGTTTGGAGCTAGCAAGACCCCAAGGGCCCAAGATTGGATCCAAGAGAGCCAAGACATACTTCGAGCTCTCAAGGACAACCCGGCCACAGCACAGAACCAACAAAAATTATATGCAGATAGAGGCTCCATAGAGAGACAGTTTGAGGTAGATGATCTAGTTTACCTCCTTCTTCAGCCGTACAAACAATCCACGCTAAAGAAGAAAGGAGCATAGAAGCTCAGACCTTGCTTTTATGGACCATACAGGGTGATTAGACGAGTTGGGGAGGTAGCGTATGAGCTAGAGCTGCCAACCGGGAGCTAAATCCACAACATTTTCGACGTCTCATGCTTGAAGAAAGCTCTTGGGCAGTAGGTGACTGCAAATATGGAGCTCCCACCTACAGATGATGAGGGGCATTTGGTGCTGCAACCAAAGGCCATTCTAGGCACACGGGAGAGACAGCTGAGGAGCAGGATAGTCAAGGAATAACTGATTAGGTGGAGGAACCTTCTAGATGAGGATGCCACTTGGGAGGGGAAAATATCCTACAACATCCATCCTTGCAGTTGCTTGAGGACAAGCAACATTTTGGCGGAAATGACTGTAATATTCCCAATTAGCAGACAACTAATTGGAATATTCATTTTTGTTAAATTTTGCCTTTCTAAAGTTCATCAGGAAATAAAGGGGTGAAGGGACCCATAACTCAACATTAGAATAAAAACACTTTCCTAAAATCACTTAGGCAAAATAATTAAAAGGCAAGGCGGGGTCCATGAGGCCAAGTGACAGCGCAAGAGAGGTGGAAGCTTGGACAACGCAGAGACAGCATGGGGACAGGCAACGCAGTGGCAGCGTGGGGACAGGCAACGCATAAGATAAGATAAGATAATTTTATTAATGTCCAACGAATGACCACAAAAAGGTCAATGGGACTGTTGGTTACAATGATTACAGCATTCCTGGCTGGTGGACCAAACGGTCCCCTTCCTTTATAAAAGTAGGAAATACAAAGCTACAAAGAGTGTAAATGTAAAGTAAAGTCTAGATGACTGAAACATCTTTCATAATGAACTGTGATGAGGAGGTCCTAGAGGAGAAGGATGAGCCTCCTGAGTGGGGGGAGACTCCTTCTCCTAGCATCCAAGGCCGATAGAAGAGGACTGAAAGAAACTTGTTAATGGCTGTTGCCCTGCAGAGGAACTGGACTATTGTGAAAATAAGCAGTGAAAATGCCCTCGGATCTCATAGTATACCGGACATCTGAAGATGAAGTGTGACTCAGTCTCCACCTCCTGTAAGTGACAAAGCTGGCAGATCCTCTCTGTTCTGTCAATATGATGGTCTATCTCCACTCGAAGCTTGTGCGATCCAACCTTGAGTTGCCCGAGAGGGATCCTAATTGCATGCATCCAATGTTGGAGGGTGTAGAGAGGTCGAGTGATGAGTCCATCTCGGATCTCCAGAAAGTGCTCAGCGTAGAAGGACATCTTTGGGCGCAGTCTGCCCGGAGGATTGACCCATGTAGTCTGAATGTACTGCCTGTAGATGTCCTCCCTGATGATTTTGTTGAGTTCTTGCTGGTTTGGTAGAAGGTGCCCCGGGGCATTCAGTGAATGCTGGAATGGGGGGAGATGATCTATTTGAATACCTATAAGAACAAGGAGTTCCGTCATCCCGGTGAACCAACATTTGGTACAGCCTATCTGCGTATGAGCAATGTTCTCCGAGGTGTAATAGGCCAAGTATGGGTACCTATCTTCACCCTCTCTTGTGTCTGCCAAACCACGGAGCCGATGAAGATAAGAGACTATCCTAAAAATTGCCTCTAGGCGGAAAGGCTTAGCCCCAAACTCTGCTAGGATGATGTTTTGAGGAACTGTCTGCTTGCATCGGATGAATCGGCACAAGAGAAGGGTCTAGACGCGCTCAGCCGAGGTCCAATCTGATTCCAGAAGTGAGGGGCCCCAAACCTTCGATCCGTAAAGCACGGTGGGGCGGATCAAGGTATCCATGATGTTCATCTTGGATGGAATGTCCTGGAAGTGGTGGCAGAAGCACTGTCTCTCAAGAAGGGCCAGGGAGCCATATCCTTTGTTTATCCTGGGTTGAACGGCCGGCCGGAGGCTGAAACGGGGGCCCGAGAACTGCACTCCAAAGTAGGTGTAACTGCTGACAACTTCGATTTCTTCTCCCTTGAATCGGAAGCGGAAACTCGAGATCTTCTTCACCCCATTGAAGATTATGACTTTGGTTTTGCTCAAGTTCACCGTCAAATGCCGGAGATCACAAAAGGCTGCGAGGGCGTCCAACTGTCTCTGTAGCCCTTCCGGGGAGGAGGCTAGGAGGACAATATCATCTACAAAAAGTAGGATGGAGATCAAGACATGGTAGAGAAGGCACCCATCAGACTCCTGAATATGCTCTCGGAGGAAAGTTTATAGCTCATCAATGTAGATCCCGAAGGGAGTGGGGGAAAGAGGGCACCCCTGCTTGACTCCAATAGTGCTCCGGATGAACTCTGACATCCCTCCAACTGTGTGGAGACGACCAAGTATGGACTCATAGAGACGCATAATAGCAGTCAAAAGAGTCGAAGAGATGCTAATCTCTCTCAGCCTCTGAAAAAGGTCCTCCCTCGGGACCAAATTGAAAGCCTTTTTGATATCCACAAAGCAGCAATACACCTTGGAGGACCGATGCCGGGCCTCTTCAATCGTTGCTCGAAGAGTGAAGATATGGTCAGTGGTCTGGTGGTCTGGTCTGAAACCAGCTTGGCCCCCGGCCCTGAGGTGTTTCTGTTCTAGGAAGCTGGAGAGTCCCCTGTGGAGGGTGGTAGCATACAGCTTGGAGAATGTGTGTCCGACCATGATCGTTCTGTAATTGTTTGGGTCAGAGGTAGGCCCTGCTTTATGGATGGGGTAGATAATATGGTGGGACCAATGTTTTGAAAATCGCGATTTTTTCGGAAGGCCGATTTAATTGGCGATTTTTTGGGTGATTTTTTGAATTTGAAAAAATCGCGATTTTTTGGAAAAAATCGTGATCCGATCAGAAATAATCGCCGGCCCTCAAAACAACGAGTTTTTAAGTGCAATTTTGATTTTTTTTGTCTCATTTTTGCAGTGAGAGGTTTGCTAAGGAGATCTAAGGATTGAAGGAGAGCTAAGGAGGAGGATAAGTGATCTACAAGGGCAAGAGTGGATAAAAGTGAAGGATTTTCGCAAGCCAAGCCAACAAAATTCGAATTTGGACCAAGTTTCTTCAGCAAAACGTTTTTTTCCAGGTATGGGCATCAAATTTGACTCTTTTTTTTTGTCTTTTTCTTGTTTTTCCATGGGTTTCTATCACCCATGTATTTTTCATCATTTTTTATTGCATTTGGTTGTGCTTTTTTTTGTGGTTTTATTGAGAGGAGACGGTTTATTTTGGTCAAAAATGCAAAAAATTGGTTGTTAAATTTATTTTTTATATTTCTTCTTGTGCTCCTAGTTTCTTTCCATTATTTTTGCTTACGTTTCAACATGTATTTTTTCCCATTATTTTTGCATTGAGTTGAGGGTTTGTTTTTTGTAAAAAAATCAAAATTTTGTATGTAAAATTGTAATTTTTTAATTTTATTTTTTAACTTGCAATTTTTCTTGTGCCCTAGGTTCAAATTTCAAAGTTCAAAGTTCAAATTTCATCTTACAGTAAAAATCAAGAGTCAAGAGTTCAACAAATTTACTGCCAAGAAAATTGGATCCTTTATGGGAATTTGGTGAACCTGATCAGGGGTTTGACTGATCAAACTTGAGTTGCAAGTTATGTGGTCAACACATGACAGGGGGGGTATACAGGTTGAAATACCACCTGGCACAAATTCCTGGACATGAAGTAGGCCCTTGCACAAATACCAATCCAGAAATAATCAGAAGAGCTATCAAATCATTTGAAGAAATAGAAACAACTAAACTCAGCAAGGCAGCTTTGAAGAGTCAAATATCAGGGTCTAGAGTCGACCGTGAGAATGGTAGTGGTTTTTCAGCATCAGCATCTTCTACACACAACCTCGTAGTTGCCTCCTCATATTTTGTTCCTAGAACCAGTCCCGGTGCACAACCATCTATCTCCTCACTTATTAAAAAAAAGGAGAAGGAAGAAGCTGACAGGTTATTGGGCAAATTGTTTCTTTGGAGTGATATTCCTTTCACTGTTGCCAGGAACAATCCATTTTATCAGGCTACGATTGATGCTATCGCTGTTGTTGGCCCAGGATACAGATACAAAGCCCCTTCATATGATGACTTTAGAGCGCGCATTCTTCAAAATGAGAAAGTTGACTGCACCAAGAGATTGGAGGAGTTAAGGGCATCATGGGAAGTCACAGGATGCACTGTGATGTCAGATGGTTGGACTGATCAAAAGGATAGGACCCCTATTAACTTTTTGGTCAGTTGTCCCAAGGGGACAATGTTTATGAAATCTGTTGATGCATCTGCACATGTCAAAGATGCACGATTATTATGTGATTTATTGGATGTGTTCATTCTGGAGGTGGGTCCCCAAAATGTTGTCCAAATCATAACGGGCAACGCTGCAAACTATGTTGTTGCTGGCAAGATGCTTATGGAGAGGCATCTGAGCATATTTTGGACACCTTGTGCTGCACATTGCCTTGATTTGATGTTGGAGGACATAGGAAAGATTGATTTTGTCAAAGATATTGTAGAATCATCAAAGAGCATTACAAAATTTATATATAATCATGCATCTGTGCTTCATTTGATGAGAACATCCACCAACAAGAAGGAGTTGGTGCGCCCTGCTATTACACGATTTGCCACTAGTTTCATATCTCTTCAATCTCTCTTGAATTCTATGTGGGATTTGAAGAGAATGTTTCTTTCAGAGGAGTGGCGTGTTTTGACTGTCAGCCGCAAACCAGAGGGAGAGGCCATCTGCAGGTTGGTTTCATATCAGGAAATCTTATGGGCGGGAGTGCAAGAGGTGTGCAACGTTACTAAACCTTTGGTAAAGGTTCTTAGATTGGTTGATGGAGAGAAGCCCGCAATGGGCTACTTGTATGAGGCCATGGATAGGGCCAAAGAAACCATTCGCAGCTACTATGATGATAAGGGTGATGAGGGGTTTCAGAAACAACTTCTTTTATGGGAAGTGATTGATTACCGATGGAACAACACACTCCATCATCCCATTCATGCTGTTGGGGTCTTCCTAAACCCCGAATTTTCTTACTCATGTAGTTTCCTATTTGATGTTGAGGTCATGGATGGCTTTTTCACTTGTGTTCAGAAGATGGTGCCATCTCCATCAGAACGTGCAGAGATATCCAAAGAAATGGAGGTATATAGAATGGCAGGTGGCACCTTGAGCTTTGACATGGCTGTCCAGGATAGGACTACTAAAATGCCCGGTAAGATTTTCATTATTTTATAGTTTCTTATGTTTGTAACTTTATAAGTTTATCTTATTTGTTGTAACTTGTAACTTGTACATGCATGGTGGAGGAGCTATGGTGGCAGATTACCAAAACTCCAAAATCTTGTCATTAGAATACTCTGCCAAACATGTAGCTCTTCAGGATGCGAGCGCAACTGGAGTGTATTTGAAAAAATACACACCAAAAGGCGCAACAGGTTAAAAACTTAAAATATTCCAATTGTTTTTTTGAATTCATTAAATAATTTTTTTTATAATTATTAATTTATTGCTTATAATATATATTTTTAATTTATTAATTTATGACCTTTGTACAGGTTGGAGTCCCAGGGCCTCAATGACATGGTTTACGTCTACTACAATCTTAGATTGTGGGTGAGACAACTTGAGAGGACACCTGATATGGAGGCCATCTCTTTAGATGCGATTGACACCACTGTTGAATGGAGGGTTGAGGCTGAGAGGCCTGTGATGGAGTCAACCCTTGATTGGATAGAGCAGGAGGTAGTGGAGGGGGAGGAGGACGAGGACGAGGACGAGGAGCAGCAGCAGGAGGAGCAGGAGGAGGAGGTGACACCAGCTACTCCTGCTACCAGTAGGGGACTTGGTCTGCCTCCTTTAGCTCCTGGTGCTTCAGGTTCTACTTCTAGAGCACAACAGAGTCCATTGCCATCCCCACCAACTTCTTCATCTAGAGGGAAAGCTGTTACATTTTCTCGCAAGAGGGGCATAGGAAATCAGTAGTATAGGACCATAGGTTATGTGGTGCATTGACATTCCTTTGTATATGACATTATGACTCATGATATGAGATACATTATTATATTTTTTGTTGATATTTTGAGGCTGAGTTGACTCTTGAGACTCAGGACTTAGTATTCAGGACATGATTCAATTTTATGTGTGATGTAGCACTAGACATGATATTACACATTTTATATAGTTTTTTTTCATATTTATGTGTCAATGCAGTTATTTTATGCTGTGGATGCTTTAGATATTAAAAAAATTGAAAAAAAATGAATATTTTTGTATGTGCCGATTTTTTCCCGATTTTTACGATTTTTTCCGACTTTTTCCCCTCGCCGATTTAATCCCGATCACGATTTTCAAAACATTGGGTGGGACCATCCATTAGGGAAGCCATCTCGGATGACATGGTTGAAGAGATCCGCTAGATACCTATCCAGAGGACGAAGCCCAAGTTTGAAGAATTTTTCCTGGAAGCCTTCTTCGTCTGCGGCTTTGCTGCTGTTTAATGCCCAGAATGCCTCTCTGATATCTTTGCTGGAGAAGAAGTGACATGTGACTGCGGGGGAAATAGCCTGAATGGGGGGTTGTCCAAGGATGTCATACAACTTGGAAGTGTGGGAGAACATGGAGGTGGGGTCAAGATCGGACAACGTGGCAAAGGGACATGTTATTGCCTCTCCTTGCCGCCTACACCTACCTATAGTTAGTGAGAAAAGTCTTCAACCCCACAAGGTGTGGTTGGTGGCAATGATCTCAGAGAAGGGGTTGTCACACTAATCCCAACTCTCTTCATTTAAGCTATCTCTTAGGTTAGCTATGGGTGGTGGTCTCTAAATGGAAAACTAAGTTAAAAGATGTGAATTTCTAGGAGAGGTTTTAGAGTTAAATAGATTACTTCTTAAAATTTATAAACAAAACGTGTTATGAGCAATAACCATCAACACATAATTTAAATAAGCATAAAGCATATGAAAACCAGTGCCTTCAAAATATTGCTCTTGAAATGAAAATGTATTTGCTTAAATGAAGTAAAATGCTTTCAAATGGAAAGCAAAAAGTAATCCTGAAAAGTAAAACAAGAAAATATTAGCACAAGATATTGTAAATGCTTTCATGATAAATAAATTTATGAATCAAAGCATGAGAAGCTATCTTGCTCAAAATGAAACAATTAGTGTTCTACTTGCAAAATGTAGCTTAAAAAAATTAATTTCCACAACAAAGTATTCAATTTCAACAATGACAAGAGGAATAAACAATTGCAAGTAAAACCATAGGGTGTATAGCATGAGATGCAATTACACTAGATTTGGATGCAATTAATCTTGGGTACTTTCAATCTAAAATGCCTAATGTAGGCGAGAGGTCCTCTTCTTGTGCTCTTACCAAGGGGTAAAAATTGGGGTGACTGTAAGAAAGAGGGGGCAAGGACACGGGGTTGTCTTTAACGATACCCGTCCCCTGAGTTTTACGAGCCATCGTGTTTCTTCATTCCTACAAGGGGACAAATCACCTTCATAACTGCAAGGTCATACATTTTTACTTTACTTTGTATCAAATGGAAGAAATTTCCAAGAAAACCTTTTTCCCTATAATTTCTATCAACCAAGCTTATGCTTGGAGATAAATTTTAAATATGCAACTAAGTTAGAATACCTACTATGATATGCAAGTAAGTTTGCAACTGCTATGTAAAAGATAGAGATGCTTTAATTAAATATGTTCCAAAACACAAGATTGCATAAGCTTCATAACATATGAGATTGTGAAATGAAAGAATTTGCTTTGACTTATTGTAATATTCTCTTTTTTGGTGTCACCTATGACAGGGCTAGGGTGGACTTCCAGAGTTAGGAGCAGACCGGTCACAGGTACAGGTTGGTGTCATCAGTGGGGCCAGGGGATTTTTGGAGGAGTTTTGGGGAGTTTCCATGGTGTCTGGTGGTATTCACTTGATTTAT
Source organism: Pinus albicaulis (assembly GCA_034641835.2). Classification (NCBI taxonomy): domain Eukaryota; kingdom Viridiplantae; phylum Streptophyta; class Pinopsida; order Pinales; family Pinaceae; genus Pinus; species Pinus albicaulis. Next base: position 999,723,270 of record CM076572.1, on the reverse strand, counting down.
TCCATCATCCGAGTAGTTTGGCTTTCGTTCCGTTCATTCCGACAACTTTCAGAAATTTGAGTTATTATGGGCTTAAGTCAGCTGATTACGCTCAAGGTGGCATTCCGGGAGGAATTCATGATGGAACACCTTAGTGTAATAGGTCATTGGAACCGGGACGAGGATACCTACATGGTGGGATGGTTGGAATGGATTTCAGTGACCGGAGGAGGCATGGTAGCTGATTTACCCTTTTCTGCATTAAAAAGGAATATTTTAATAAGAGGGAAAAGTGCTCCATGAATAAAATAATAATAAAATAATGTTGTAGAAGGCCCCAAGAGTTCTATAAAAGAAAGGGAGGAGGCCATTGAGAGATATCTTGGGATCGTGTTATTTTATTGTATGAGAGGTGTGAGACGTGGTTCTCTGCTTCAGTCGTAGCCCCAGGACAGAAACCCTCAGGTGATTTGTGAGTGTTGGACGAAAACCGAACTCTGTTTGAGGAGACTTCATTCAGAAGTTTCGCAAAGCTTCAGAGATATTGGAGTGAGGATTATTCAGGTCTTCAACAGGTGCTTCAGTGGATTCAGTGGTAGTGGTTGCTGAAGGGAGAGTGCAACAGTTCAGTTTTGGAGGTCATCGCAGTGTAGCAGATTATCTTGGTGGCCAGTTTTCCATCTCACCTCTTTTTGGGTTAGATCTATATGTAACCCTCATTATTATTTATAATAAAAGTTGAGATTATTCCTATTTTATGTTGTATTGGATTGCAGTGTTTCATGTCTTTTTATTTTACATGGCAATCTTCTGTTGAATAAAAGTTGATTTTACGGCATAATTTCGAGTTTAAGTAAATTCATGCAAATTTAGTAAAATATCCCATTTGGGGATATTACACTTATGATTAATCGATGGCCAACTAAAAACTTGATGCTTATGAGCAATTAATGTGCATGTAAAATAAATTGCAACTCAAGAATTGTATTCAAAACAACGTTGTGAAATGAACTCTTAAATTTGAGAAAATGAAAGAAAACTTGCTTGACATGGAAGTAAATGATTGTCTTGAAAGATAAATTGCCCAAATACACAATACTTCGAATATGTTTCAAAATGGAAAGATTGCACAACCATAAAGCATAGATGATTTAAACAATAACCAAGCCAAGTATATCAAAGTTTGCTAAACAAAATAATAAAGAATCTTGCACGAAATGAAAGTAAATTTTTTTGCAAAAATGTAATTTGAGATTTGTAGCAACAATTATTGTAAAAGGTTCAAGTTTGAAAAACTTTAGCAAACTTGAGGAAAGTAAATGAGATGTGTGGCTATGTTAATTACCAATTTAAAGCATGCATGTAAGTGAGGAGATGCTAGAGTCAACAAGTCAATCCAACCACAATTCCTCTCCCAAATTGGAGAGATAGGGATGCCAATGGATGGAACCCACGCTCCCAAAATAGAAATCAGAAATTTTTATTTTTATGGCGTTACAATGAGGTTAGAGTCTCTCGGAGGGCTTCCCAAGGAATTAATGAGGGAATACAACATGAAATATTGAAACAAGAAGGAAATTGCTTCAAGTATGGGAGTCTCAAAAGAGATGAAGGATTTATGCAATTAGAGAATACAAGCTCCAAAGTGGTGTATGACCTAGCCTTCTTCCACAAGCTCTCCTAATGCTCACAACCTCCTTGAAATGCAACTTGAAGCTAGAGAGAACCTACAAAGAAGAATGTTAGGGCTGCAAAAATAAAACCAAAGTTAGTGTGAAAAGAGAGCATGTAAGTATGTGAATATGCTACAAAATAATATATAAAGGCTAAATCAAGTGATGGGAAAAGATCCCCATCGCTTGTCTAGCTTATGAGAAGCTCTTGAATAGCTGCATAATGAAATGAAAGCACAATTAAAAGATGCATATGAATTTTCTAATATTTTGATTCATGCATAGACTATGTTAAGGAGAACCCTACAAGAACAAGTACTTTCAAAAAAATAAGTTCTATGCTCTAAAACCAGATTCATGCCTACCCCCCATTGTGTCCCGAATTGGGTGAATCAGACACAATTCGTGGGGATTCAAATCCATCTGCCCGGATTCGATTGTGTCCGTACAGGACACAATGAGTCCCGATCATGTCTTGTACGGACATGATCGAATCCCGATTTGCCGAATTCGTACTGCGTTAAAAAGCATCCGAAGGGTTATAAACATCGGATCTACTTATTCAGATCATGGACCCTATAATTTCCTTGCTTCGATTTGCAGATACAGACCAACCCATCCTAGGAGAGGTTTATGAGGGATGGGATTCCATGATTGAGTCTGTGAGGACCATTATTTTACATAGTCAGTGCCCCGAGTATGAGACATCACCAGAGGCCTTCTTCACCAGCATACAGGATATTCTTGTTAGCAGATGGGACAAGGATTGCACACCTTGACATTGTTTGGCTCAGTCCTTGAACCCAAAATACTACAACCATGAGTGGCTGAATGATGGAATTTCCCGCAGATTCCCTCCTCACATGGATGGTGAAATCTCACAGGGGAGGAAAGATGCATTCAGGAGGATTTTTCAGGATAGGACATCCCTTGATGAGGTGGAGGATGACTTTGCAGAGTTTTCCACTAGCACTGGGCGATTTGCAGGCTATGATGTCATTAGAGACAGGGGGCTAAGAAGCCCTATTCTAGGTGGGAAAGTCATGGGGCAACAAGCCCTCCTCTATAGCAGTTAGCCATGAGGCTCCTCTCTCAGGTGACTTCATCTTGTTGTTGTGAGAGGAATTGGAGCACATATGGGAATTTGTATAGTGTGGAGAAGAGTAGGCTTGAGTAGTCCAAGGCAGAGACAATGGTGTATGTGCACACCAACCTTCGTCTTATTTACAAGCAGAGGGAGGATTGGTTGAAGGGAAAGACAAAGATGTGGGGTGTCTTTCCTGATGATATGGGTTTGGACAACAGTGTTGAGTTGGCATTGGCCAACTTGGATCTCAATGAGCCAGTGCTAGAACCTGTCACATTTGATGATGGCGATACAGTAGAGGGGTCATCCTCCACACCAGCAGATGCAAAGATGAGATTGGATACAGAGGAGAGCAGTGGTGAGCATGATGATCATGATGAGGGCACTGATGCTGATTATGATGATGAGGATTGATGACTCATGAGTCATGAACTACCTACTGCAACACTACCTTGAGGCTCTTAGTCTTGTAGACTTGTAGTTGTTTTGTATTTGCTATTTCTATTTGCCATTGGCATTGTACACTACTACCTAGTACTTATGTAACACATTTTGATTTTTATGACTTAATGAGAAAACTACAATATCTTGTCTTTCTCCTATTGGATCATTGATGAATATGTCTATTACTTTGTATGATTATATGATGTATGATGTATCTTTGTAAAACTTACATCTAAATGAAGATCTATGTTTGAATCAATGAATTTGTGTAAGAAATATCTAACTTTTGATAAAATAATATATAACGTGTCTGGACGTGTCTTGTTTCAGGGGGTCACTGTGTCTATGTCTGACACTCGAATCGGCGTGTCCATCGTGTCCTGTGTCCCTGTGTCAGGTGACTTACGTTCTATGAAATTTAAATAACGATGAGAGCTCCTTGAAAACAATGCCAAGAATGGGTTGTTCTCTTGAAGACTTCCCCTCACGCTTGCTAGTTGATTCAACAATGATCCTCTACAAAACTTCCAATAAACATTAGCTCATGTGGATTAAATCAATAAATAATGGCAAGAGAAATCTAGAATTTGTATGAAAATAGATTCTAACCTAGAGCATATCAAATAACCAATTGTAAATGTAAGATAGATATACATCTACAATTCAACAAAAGCATATGAGCAAAATGAAATATAAATCGAAGGCACAAGTAGAGATGTACCATCAATGATCCAAGTAATGCTCCAATGGAATAACAATCATGAATGAACTCCAAAGTCTTTTTATTTATATGAAGAACACAAGTACATAAAAGCAGAGCTTCCCCAAGCACAATAGTTCGTTGCAAAGGATACAATATGAGAGCCCATGGCTCCATTATATAGAATGGAAGCAAATCCCAATGAAGAACCAAATGCCAAGTGGTGAGAGGAAGGAGATCACAAGGCAAATTCGAATTTGATAAGTGAAGCTCCATTGCCAAGTGTAAAAATCGAATTATGGCAAGTGAACATCATTTTCTTCTTCCTCGAATTTTATGATGGAATGACAAGTGTATATGGGTGGTAACCCATATGGGGACAATTTTCCACAAAAATATCCACCAAATATTCTCCTAAATCCTCCCAAATGTGCATTAACTTCACAAATTCGAATTTCCAAGTAAGTAGCTCTCATTTAATGCCAGAGATTCGATTTTATTTGAGCACATGTCATTTCCTTGATTTTAGGAGTTCACATCACCTTGTGACTTCACTTTAACTCCTCCATAATTTTCCACCTCATTTCCACCTCATTTAGCATGTGTGGATATTTATTTTTCTCTATTTATTTAATTTCTGGCTTAATTAATTGCCAGATTTCCCACTAAACTTAGGAAAAGTGGGTTTTGAGGGTTCAAGATTCAAAACACATTTTTAACCCCTCAAAGTGTGTCATAGTAGAAATTTGAGGGTGAAGGGTGTAATTTTGATTACTCATACCCCTTACAATTTCTCTAGAAAAAACTTATTACAATTCAATTATAATTTTTATTGCAATTTTCGACTTGCAGGAAATCTAAAAAATTAAAAAATCACTACATAGACCTAACCAAATAACACGAAATTTTTTGTTTGATCTAGTATGGTAATATACATTGACTCTAGACACTAGGACTCACCAGTGTTTTAAAAATCAAACTCGAGTTCCGAAACGACCGAGGGTCAGCTCCAACTCCGACTCCGACTCGGTATCGACTCGGCCGGTTCAGTTTCAATGACTCGGTTTTTGTAAAAAATACATTAAATATTAATTTTTTTTTGTTAAAAAACATGATTTTAAAGATTTTCATTTATGTTTCCAAACACAAAGCATTACAATATAGAAAAAAGACAACATATGATCAAAGTAGGCTCATGAATATATCCATTATATCAAAATTTCACCTAGTGCACTGTCCAATACATGATGATGATATAGATATCAAAACAAAAAACATAACCAAGGAGGCTCTAATTGGCCTCTACAGCAAAATATGAATAGTCACTACTACTAGACATTTGACAAGCTAATGTCCTCTTCCTCAAACTCTGAACCAGAGGGGGAAACCGCTCGCTCCTCCTTTGAATCAACATCCTCAACTAGACCTGTAGCCCTACCACCTTGAGATAGATGAGTCATGCGCCTCCGTCGTGGCTGACTGGAGGAAGTGCCTGCGTCTGCAACTGGAGGTCTTGGGACTAGGCCTGCTACTAGTGGATCTGCATTGAGCAGAGGCTCTACCTATGTATCGAAGTCCATCCCCAAACCAATATCCTCATCAGAGTCAAACTCTGGTGGACAAGACTCCACTACCCAATTTGATGTTGGATCAATATCCTCCAACATAATGGGATCTGAATCAGGTCTTTTGTTCAACAATTGGTTGCGTCTTAGTCGGAGGTTGTACTGGACATACACTAGATCATTTAACCGTTTCTGCTCCAAATGGTTTCTCTTCTTTGTGTGAATCCTCTCAAAGACAGACCAATTGCGCTCACACCTAGAAGCACTGCAAGTTTGAATCAAAACGCGGATTGCAAACCTTTGCAATTCAGGACAATGGCTACCAAATGCTTCCCACCTTTGTGCTGCAAAAAAATGAGTTTCAGTTAGCTCAACAAATTATATCCAACTTTGAAATTGAAATTATAAACAATTATACAAAATAATAAAATCTAAATTTGAAAATTGAAATTCTTTGTTTACCTAGCTTATTTGATTCCCTTGCAATCCTTGCAAGGTTCTTGCTAAAGGTACATGTGGCTTAGATGAACACAGTGATTTGATTGTGTATCTGCAACTGGCCACTCTCTATGGGGATCATGCGATCAATGCAGTCAATCAATCCATCTCTAACCTCCCCAATCAAAGCTCTTGCTTCCTGAGCTTTATAATGATACCTTGGGTTCAGAAAATACCCAGTTGCATGTATAGGGCGATGGAGTTGATTGTTCTATTTTTGATCAATGATTGCCCAAATGGGCCCATACTTACCCACTCCGTCCTTGTATGCTGCCCTTATTTGCTCCTTTCCTTGATCCATAGCCTCATAAATGAAGCCCATAGCCAATCTTTCCCCATCCACCAACCGCAACACCTTAACCAGTGGCTCAACAAGTTTCACAATCTCTGCTGCCTTTTTCCAAAATATTTCTTCATTAACTTTATTTTTCACATCTTTGCCATTTTGTTTGCGAGCCCACTGACATTCATTCCATTCTTCATTAGAAAACAACTTTTGGAAGTTTCTATGTTGGGCAAGCATAGATTGCAATGTCAAAAAATGTGTTGCAAATCTAGTGATGGCAGGCCTAATAATTTCCTTGCCCCCTGTGTGTTTCCTCATTAGATTCAGAATCCATGAGTGATTGTAAATATATTTTGTGATGCTTTTGGCATGCTCTATAGTGTTCTTGATCCAGTCTATTTTGCCAATATCCTCAAGCATGAGGTCTATGCAATGTGCAACACACGGGGTCCAAAAGATGGTTGGGTGTTTTCCTCTAACAATTTACCAGCAAGAACATAGTTAGAGGCATTATTTGTGATGATTTGAACAACATTTGCCACCCCCACCTCTTCAACAACTTCATCCAAAAGCTGAAACAACAAGTGTCCATCTTTCACCCTATCAGATGCATCAATTGATTTTAGAAACATGGTTCCCCGTGGGCAAAAGACAAGAAAGTTTATGATGGTAAGGTTCCTCTGATCAGTCCATCCATCTGACATGATGGTACATCCTGTATGTGCCCATGAGTTTTTGAAATCTTTCAAATAATCATCAATGGACACAATCTCTTTTTGCAAAAGGGATCCTCTTAACTCATGCATAGTAGGGCCTTTGAAGCCCTTTCCAGTAGCATATATGGCATCAAACATAGGTTCATAATATGGTGAATGAGTAGCATTGAAGGGAATATCAACATCATACCACCATCTAGCAATGTAATCACAAGCAACGTCTTTCAATTCTTTTTTCCAATGACCATCTAAAGTGGGCTGTTCTTGACCTTTACTTGGAGGACTAGGACCATGTGCACTATCAGAAGGAGAAGAGGGTATGGAAAAACTTTTGATAGTACCCCTAATTTCTCATTGCACCCTTACCCTTTTCAGAAATAGACTCCATAGAGGGAGGAACATAGCGAAAGGAGTCTGATGCATTAGTGCAAGGGATAGATGAATAACCCTCATAATCAAAAGTTGGGTTGGCAGCCATCATGTATTGTATATTTCTCTTCCTCCCAATTTCAGCCTCTATTTCTTTTTGCCTAACTTTGTCTTCCTCAAACTTTTGAAATTTCTCTTTGAACTCCTTCCTAATTTCCCCAATGTTTTCTGCTTCACATGGAGTAATTTGGCCTCTAAGACCAGCCAAATGTAGTTTTAGTCTATGAATGCCCCCTCCACCCCCCTTAATTTTTCTCTTACAAAATTTGCATTGCATTTGATCATCAATCATTTCAGCATATGCCCAAGCAACATCTTTCATTCTAGGGGCCATTTTGGACTGAGTTTTTGACTTGGAAAGAAAAGGTTTAAATTTGAAAATGAAAACAAAAAAAGACTATTCATTCTATGTTCATTTCTTTCACCAAAAACTATGTTTACCATTTTCAGATTTGCAAAAAAAATAAAACAAGCAAAGGTAGATTTTAGAAGAGAAAAAACAATACCTCTATGCTCTAGCCTCCTCAATACAGCGCCAACAAACCAACTCCTCAATGCTGCTCCAAAGCTTGCCCAATAAGCTCCTCACTGCTGCTCCAAAGCTTGCCCAAAAGATTCCTCAAAGCTGCTCCAAAACCAACTCCACAACTCTTCACAAATTCCTCACAAACGCTCACTCAAATTCAATGAGATAGATGTGAGGTAATGAGAGGGGTTGGGTAGCTTAAATAGGATGGGGAGGGGTTAGAGCCTTGCACAAAACCCTAACAACAACAAAAACAACAATTTGAAGTTTGTTTTTTACCTTTAGAGGGGCCCGCGGCCGACTTGGAGTGGCTCGGCTGGTTTAGCTCGGGCTCAGCCGAGCCAGTCGGTTTGTGACCGAGTCGGTGTACGGCTTGGCCGACTTGATCACAAACCGGCCTCTAGACCGGTTTTTCCACCAAGTCAGACCAACTGGGGGTCTGACTCGGTCAACTCGGCCGATTCCGAGCTGGGCCGACCATTTTTTAAACTATGGGACTCACCCAAGGCCTCACCATCAAGCCGTACCTCGGCTTTGTGGTAAAATTGGAGGAAAAAACCCAATTAATTATTAAATCTTGATAGGGAGATGATAATTAACCGAGTGAAAAAAACCTCCCAGAGTAATACTCACTTGTTGACAAGGTCCCAAGCTACCTAGGCCTGTTACAGATCCAATACTGACTCAAATTCATCATTACTAACATCACTTATTACAATTCCCCGTAGGGTGTGGAATCTGGTTAAAAGAGAAAATGATAAGAAGTAGAAGTAGAGTTTAAAAACTATGTTGAACTGATGATATCTGATGGTTTAAGTGTTCGTTGGTTCATCCTTGGGCATGGAGTCTTCATATAATGTAATATTCCCAATTAGCCTTGCTAATTGGAATATTTCATTTTTGTTTAATTTTGCCGCTTTAGCTAGGAATAATAAATAAAGTGAGAAATAAGAAGGGTCACCTCACTTTATAAAATAAAGTGTTTTCCTAGTTGATTAACGTTATAACTTAGAGAGGGGGCCTTGGAGGTCCACATGGATATGAGGGGAGGCCTCACGCTGACCCAAGGGTAACTGCGCAGGCCAAGGAGAGTGAAGGACGCAGTCAAAGTTTTGGAGGGAGTTTAGCACTATAAAAGGTGGGGTTCTCACCTCATTTTGGTATGCATGATTTGATATTGATATTGAGAGCTAGACTTCTGTCTGCTTCAGCACGCCGGTTGTTTAGTCGGTCTGCAGCACTGTTTAGTGCAACCGAGTGTCTCCGTTCGGAGATCTCACCCTTAGCCTCTGGGGACTTCGAGTGCCTGCCCTGGTAAGGTTATTTTCTTGGTATCACCCTTAGCCTCGGGGGACTTCGAGTGCCTGCCCTGGTAAGGTTATTTTCTGAGCATCATCCTTCAGTTTCAGTGGTGAGTAGCAGCAGTTTTCTGGTGGAGATTTGGAAGGAAGAAACCCCCTTCTTGTGACTGCGCAGATCCAGGAGGTAGGACGCTGATCCAGAGAGGGAAGGACGCAGATCCAGCAGGAGGACTCAGATCTGAATAGTGAGGACGCTGATCCAGCTGTCCAAGGCAGAGAGGACGCAGATCTGAAGAGGTATTGGTAGATCCAGTCTTGGGGGACGCAGATCTGAAGAACTAGTAGCAGATCCAGCCTTGGAGGACGCAGATCTGAGGAGATATTGGCAGATCTAGCCTTGGAAGGTGCAGATCCGGAGAGATACCATCAGATCCAGCCTTGGAGGATGCAGATCTGAGGAGATATTGGCAGATCCAGCCTAGATCTGAAGATACAGCAGCAGATCCAGCCTTGGAGGACGCAGATCTGGAGTGATAGGACGCAGATCTGGATAGGAGGACTCAGATCCAGCAGATCTGGACAGAGGGGACGCAGATCCAGTCAGGGAGGACGCTGATCTGATGAGCAGGATCTTGTGTGTGGGGTTTGGCAGCGTTTTTCAGTGTTCCCAGCCTTGAGGAGCTGATCATTTCATCTGGAGGTTTTGTGGCCAGCATTCCATCTGTCTTCTGCGCTGTCACTAGCAGAGACAGCGTTTTTATTGGTGAGGGTTTGGAGGATTGAGATCAGCCATCTTCTAGTCTTCAGTTCATAGTTCCATTGCATTCCAGCAGCAGCTCTTCATAGCAGATCTTCAGCCAGCTAGGACGCTGTCCTTATTTGCAGCCATTATTTGTTCTGAGAGGGTCTCCACTTGCCCAGGGCAAGGATAGGTGCACTCATCCCGATTATCTTGTACTCCTCTATATGTATTCTCAGATTAATAAAATGGCTTAGTTTTCTGGCATTCTATGTGTACTTGTTCCATGATCTGGTTCCAGCATTGTATTTTCTATATCTGTCTGGCATATTTCTGTGTATTACTGGTTATTTCCTCAGATATTACAAGGGTATCGAGCACACTCGGTCACCGTGGTCTATGACACTCCAAGAGAGATCATACAGCAGAGTGTGCTGTAATACTGTAAACGTGCTTGGAAAAAGGGCCAAATTAAAAAGGGTCAAATTTTGAAGTTTGGAATTAGGAAAAACGTTTTCTGGGTTTTTCTGGGTTTTGGGCGAGGATCACTTTCCCAAATTCCTAGAATTTTCCGAGTAGTTTTCAGTGGGTAAATCGAAGGTCGGTTGCTGTGCCAGATGGAGCCAGAATAGCTCGCAGCTTCGAGGAGCCCGAGGCACGAGTTGGAAATGCCAATGAGCAGGGAGATGTGAGTCCACCGATGGGCACCAAGCAGGCAGTGGCAGCTCAGGGACAGTGACCAGGATACTCTTTCCTTCAGCGCTACTTCAAAGATTTGATCAGGGAATCGATGAATCCCGAGCAAAGACCAAGACAAAGGTACCTGATACCACCGTGATGACCACCGCGCATCTGATAGATTTCATTTGCCCAGGTTTGATGGCTCATCAAACAGTTCGGCAAAATCCTGGGTGGAGAAGCTGGACATCTATTTCCAGCTTAACCAGATGACGCAGTCAGAGGCCATTAAGGTGGCAACATTGCATCTGGATGGTGAGGCCCGGGATTGGTGGTTCCATGGATGGCACTCGGCATTCTAAGGACGACAGTCACTTCACACCGAGGGCAGCCGGGCTGGGGGAGGATCCAGATTTGTTGAGCCAACCAAGCCTCAAACAGTAGGGAGGCAGAGACACATTTTGGGATTTCTGAGGATTTCTGGATGGTACCGATTTATCCAGCCCCATGGTTTCACATGTTTGGTGGAGGGTCGGCTTAGAGCCACTTCGTGGCCCAGTCCTGGCCGAACTGCACCAGCTACCTTCAGATGCCATCGCCAGGATCTCTGACAAGCTCCCCCCTACTCAGACCCTGGTCACCTTATCCCCAGAGTGTGCGTCTCCTTCCACTCAAGGGCAAATACCGAGTGACACAATGCCCATCCCCCACGAGGGCAACAGAGATGAGGTCAGAGAGCCGAGGAGGAAGCGGTTGTGCTTCACTTGCCAGGAGCCATGGGCACCAGGACACAGGTGTGCGGCAGGGAAGGCACACTTCATTGAGGTCTTCTCCGAGAGCAGTGGAGAAGAGGATGAGGGAACACAGGGTTGCAGGGAGTCCGAGGTTACACCTAGTGTGATACAGGATTCACCCTCATTGGAGACCTCCTTGGCCATGTCGGTTGACGTGGTAGAGGAGAAGGTAGAGCCTACCTCAGTAGAGCCATCCATTGAGGTGATGACCGGAGTCGCGTCCGAGTCTTCGGGTGGTAGCAGCACACAGATGGGTGCAGTATCAGGAGATATATCCATTATCGATGAGACACTAGGAGATATAGAGGTATTGGATGATGTTCGTAGACAGCGGTATCATCGGCTTCGGACGGACCTTCGAGTTTTGAGGGAGAAGGCCGCGTCAGTACGGGAGACCATTTTGTTGCAGGACCAGGAGCTGGAGGGTATGAGAGGGACTTGTGCCAAGTCGGCGGCCAAGTTGGTCTTCATTGGGGAACAACTGGATTCCCTGATGGTACAACCCGAGAGCACATTGCAGCATCAGATCATTCCCCTTCAGGTATGCATGGATGGGACTAGCAGTGTTGTTGGGTCATCTCTTCCCGTTGGAGAAAGAGAGGCAGAGCCACCTAGTCAGGTCTCATATGTTGACGTGGATAGTGGTATGAGGCGATCAGAGTTGCACAGGGTACAGCAGCCAAGAGTTGAGGTTGGATGGCGAGAGATTTTGAGTTGGTACTCGGGGGAGCAGTCTATGGATGGAGGGGAGGTCTCAAGGAGAGATCTCACTAGAGATGCACTTCGACACACCATGGGGTGCGATGACTTTCTTCCCTTCTCACAAGAGCAGATAGAAGATGGGGGACATCTTCGGATGGATAACGTCTCTCATGCTTGTGTTGGACATTCCTTGAGCCACACACATCATGATGGGAGGTTTTTGCCTACCACCTATTTGATTCTTGATAGGGTCTCATTGGTCCTTGAGAAGTTTATATTTCGAAATCCCATGAAGTGCAAAATCAGAAATTTGATTTGGGAGGATGGCAGCCCTCATGGGAGGAGTACCAGGATGAGGAGAAGGAGGCATCCACAAGTGATTGAGTGGATGGGGATGATGAGCAAGGAGCTAGGAGGCTACTTGCAGATCTGTGCTACCAGGCAGCAGGAGGCTTGGCTGCGCTGGTTACTCTTAAGGGAGTTTGGCCATCACTTGTACTTGCAGATCTATGATACCGGGCAGCAGGAGGCTTGGCTGCGCTGGTTACTCCTGAAAGAGTTTGGCCATCACTTGGCAAACACTCTCCCTAAGAGTAGGAGGTTGGGGAAGAGAAGGATGGATACTTGCATCATTGAGCAACATAGAGTATGGATGCATGGTGTTGATGTGTTACTCATATCATTCATTGTGTCTTCGTCACATGAGTTGCATGATGGAGGTATGGGGAGGCAACACAATTTCTTGTTGCTTTGCTTGGGAGAGCAAGGGCAGATTTGCCCCCACACTTTGCATGATGTTGCAGGAGGAGGAGATGGCACTATCTCCATGGTCTTGGATGGGGAAGCACTTCCATCTTAGGAGGTATTCCATATTTATTGCAGCATTATTAGAGGAGTCTTTGACAAGGAGCATGTCAAAGAACAGAGTCTTGTACTGACAGGAACTCATTTGCATGAGCTCACAGCGTTGTCACCTTGGAGCAGAACATTATGGATGAAGTGTGCACAACAAAGATATGGTGGATCTATAACCCATAGGTCCCAGGATCACGTCATATTTGTTGCACAAAGAGGAGGGAATGATGATAGAGACATCTATGGCATGTTCTTCTTGACTTGGGTTTCCAAGCATGAGGAGGATTACCTTCTTGCACCACATGAGATCTTCAGCATTTCCTTCATTTTGCTCTTGATCATGTCTTCATTTGCTGATATAGATCAGATCTGTATGGGAGGCTTGATTATGAGGGAGACACATGAGCTGAATGTGCCTTTGAGTATCTTTTGCACTACATGTTCTAATAGGAGCATGGGAGGAGGCATGGCCACCACTACTACATATGTGTTCTCTTTTGAGGTGGGCCATGAGATTGATATTCATCCATTGTACAGCTATGGGCAAGTGTTTGGCCTTATGTTGTTGTCATATTCAGCCATTTACTATCCATTAGTAGATGTGATGAATCTTGTACATTGCTTGCCATGTAATTTTCTGAAGTTGTAGTGGATGAGACTACGTTGTATCCTTGTGAGAGATTGTTTGCATTATGTATCCTCAGGTAGAACCTTCAGCAAACATCTCATTAGGGTGATCCATGATGACCATGTCATATTCTTCATGGATGGTTTGTTTTGGGCCAGCTTGTTCTTCATTGATAGAGGAACCTTCTATGGTGGGTTGTTTTTCACTTTGCCATTGGAGGGCAATGATTTTGCAGCCCAGGATCAGCATAGACTCTACACTTGTCATGAGTGGAGAGAAGGACAGCATGGGGTAAGCTATGATGCTTGCCAAGTTCATATTTTCAGCCCACCTTCATTACCAGAGCTTGAGGTGGAAGGAGGTTTTCAGGAGTTGCCCTGTTGGGAGGTGGCTCATTTTGTCTGGATGATTGCTTGGAGATGGAGGATCCACAGGAGGGAGATATTCCTCATTATATTTTCGACTCCATGCCTTGATTGGAGAGAGGTGACGAGTTGGTTCACAGCTGATGGGCCAGCTTACACAGTCATAGATGCAGAGCAGCAGCGGTCATGGTCTTCAGTCATAGCGAGAGGCAGTGAGCAGTCCGAGCCATGGGACTTGGGCTATTATTGGCCATGGTGGCGATGGGACCCGGGCGGATTGTTGGTTGGCTGGTATCATGAGAAATCAGTTTGGGATCCTGGCATGGAGATATCCCTTCGTATCAGGGTGATGCAGGAGATAGAGAGGTATCACAATCTTGTGCACATTTTACAAAAAGATGTTGTGAGCATCATCAACAGAGAGGGTTTGAGAGTTTCATGATTGTTTGAGAACAAGCAATTTTTGGCTTGTTTGGCTTGATGAGGATGCCACTTGGGAGAGTTTAGTGCTTTATACATCCATCACTTCGGGGCTTGCTTGAGGACAAGCAACGCTGGCTTGGGAGATCAGAATATCTCAATTAGCCTTACACTGGAATATGTCATTTTTAATAATTTTGTCAGCCTTTAATAAAATAATAAATAAAAGTGAGTAGGGTCAGTGAGGGGTCATCTCACTTAGTCACCTCACTTATAAAATAAAGTGTTTTCCTAGTTGATTAATGCTATAGCCAGAAGAGGGGCCTGGGGTCCACATGGATATGAGGAGGCCTCACGCCTCGACTCATGGCAATCGCGCAGCCAAGGAGATAATGACTACCAAAGTTTTGGAGGGAGTTTAGCACTATAAAAGGTGGGGTTCTCACCTCATTTGGGGATGTATGATTTGATATTGATATTGAGAGCTAGACTTCTGTCTGCTTCAGCACGCCGGTTGTTTAGTCGGTCTGCAACACTGTTTAGTGCAACCGAGTGTCTCCGTTCGGAGATCTCACCCTTAGCCTCGGGGGACTTCGAGTGCCTACCCTGGTAAGGTTATTTTCTGGTATCACCCTTAGCTTCGGGGGACTTCGAGTGCCTGCCCTAGTAAGGTTATTTTCTGAGTAACATCCTTCAGTTTCAGTGGAATTAGCAGCAGTTTCCTGGTGGAGAATTGGAGAGAAGGAAGCCCCTTTTTGTGACTGCGTAGATCCAGGAGGTAGGACGCTGATCCAGAGAGGGAAGGACGCAGATCAAGCAGGAGGAGGACGCAGATCTGAATAGTGAGGACGCTGATCCAGCTGTCCAAGGCAGAGAGGACGTAGATCTGAAGAGGTATTGGCAGATCCAGTCTTGGAGGACGCAGATCTGGAGAACTAGCAGCAGATCCAGCCTTAGGGGTTGCAGATCTGAGGAGATATTGGCAGATCTAGCCTTGGAAGGTGCAGATCTGGAGAGATACCATCAGATCCAGCCTTGGAGGATGCAGATCTGAGGAGATATTGGCAGATCCAGCCTAGATCTGAAGAGATAGCAGCAGATCTGGCCTTGGAGGACGCAGATCTGGAGTGATAGGACGCAGATCTGGATAGGGAGGCTTCAGATCTAGCAGATCTGAGCATAGAGGACGCAGATCCAGTCAGGTAGGACGCTGATCTGATGAGCAGGGTCATGTGTGTGGGGCTTGACAGCGTTTTTCAGTGTTTCCAGCCTTGAGGAGCTGATCATTTCATCTGGAGGTTTTGTGGCCAGCATTTCATCTGTCTTCTGCGCTGTCACTAGCAGAGACGGCGTTTTTATTGGTGAGGGTTTGGAGGATTGAGATCAGCCATCTTCTAGTCTTCAGTTCATAGTTCCATTGCATTCCAGCAGCAGCTCTTCATAGCAGATCTTCAGCCAGCTAGGACGCTGTCCTTATTTGCAGCCATTATTTGTTCTGAGAGGGTCTCCACTTTCTATGTAATTTTTGATTAATAAAATGGCTCGGTTTCGGTGTTACATGTGTCATGATTCAGTGATCTGGTTCAGTTTATATCTGTATTAGTGCATTTCTGTTTATTACTGGTTATTTCCCTTTGGGGATATTACAGTGGTATCAGAGCATAATTCTGGCTCAGCCTGTGGTCTATGACATCCGAGAAGAAATCATACAGAGCAATAGCAGTTGCAATTCCAGAAACGCAGTTGGAAAAAGGGCCAAAATGAAAAGGGTCAAATTTTGAATTTTGGAATTAGGAAAAACGTTTTCTGGGTTTTTCTGGGTTTTGGGCGAGGATCACTTTCCCAAATTCCTGGAATCTTCTGAATATTTTCAGTGGATAAATCAGAGGTTGAAGTTAAGCCACAGTATGGTTTTGCAGCAGCCGTGCAGTTTCTGAGGAGCCTGTAGACATATAGCAGAAGGAGCTGATGGCAGGTGATGTGGATAAGAGGAGATTTAGGGAGACAGAACGGAGGAATCCAATGGAGGCCATATTGGCAAAGTGGACGGAGAAGTTGACTGAGAAGATGGATGCATTCATGCAGGAGGTAACTAAGAAGGTTGCAGAAGGGACGCAGAAAGAGCCCCTTAGGGCCTTTCAGGTAGGGGAAGGATCGGGAACGTCTAGTTGCATACCAGATGCTATTCCCATTGTGACAGCGCAAAAGGCCGATTCCATGGACACGCGACCTACCATGCCTACTTTCCCGGTAGAGGAAGTGGAGCAAACGGCATCAAGAGATGAGGGTCCCGATCTTCATGCAGTTTGGTTTGCAGATTGGCGAAGCATGGGACAGGAATTCATGGATGCTCTCCCTTTCAATCAATATCTGCAGTTCCGAAGCGGCGGTAAGACTTGTGACGGGAGCAACCTGGACGTGGCTCCCCGCCGTGATAGTCACCATGCGGCGAGCGAGATTCCATTTTACGGAACGTTTTGACGAGGGTCATCCGGGCGCTCGGGGAAGAGCTTGGGTGGACAAGTTGGATACCTCTTTCCGGCTGTGCGGTATGGAGGAAAGCCATTAAAAATGGTTGCCTCGCACTTGGAAGAGGAGGACACACGAGGATTGCGGGGAGTTCGAGGATACACCTAGTGTGACACGGGACTCCCCCATCATTAGAGCCCTCCTTGGCCGTGTTAGGTTGATATCGTAGTGGGAGAGATAGAGGAGCCTACCCCGGTAGAGCCATCCAGTGAGGTGATGACTGGAGCCGTGACCGAGTCTTCGGATGGTAGCAGCACACAACAGATGGGTGAGGTCTCAGGAGATATATCTACTATCGATGAGGCACTAGGAGACACAGAGGCATTGGATGATGGTCGCAGACAGCGGTATCATCGGCTTCGGACGGACCTTCGAGTTTTGAGGGAGAAGGCCGCGTCAGTACGGGAGACCATTTTGTTGCAGGACCAGGAGCTGGAGGGTATGAGAGTGACTTGTGCCAGGTCGGCGGCCAAGTTGGTCCGCATTGGGGAACAGCTGGATTCCCTGATGGTACAACCTGAGGGCACATTGCAGCATCAGATCATTCCCCTTCAGGTATGCATGGATGGGACTAGTAGTGTTGTTGGGTCATCTCTTCCCGTTGGAGAGAGAGAGGCAAAGCCACCTAGTCAGGTCTCATATGTTGACTTGGATGATGGTATGAGACGATTAGAGTTGCACAGGATACAGCAGCCACGTGTTGAGATTGGATGGCGAGAGATTTTGAGTTGGTACTCGGTGGAGCGGGCTATGGAACACAATGATTTGGTTCCCTTCTCACAAGAGCAGATAGAAGATGGAGGACATCTTCGGATGGATAACATCTCTCATGCTTGTGTTGGACATCCCTTGAGCCATACACATCATGATGAGAGGTTTTTGCCTACCACCTATTTGATTCTTGATAGGGTCTCAGTGATTCTTGAGAAGTTTATAATTCAGATTCCCACAAGGTGCAAAATCAGAAATTTGATTTGGGAGGATGGTAGCCCTCATGGGAGGAGTACCAGGATGAGGAGAAGGAGGCATCCACAAGTGATCGAGTGGATGGGGATGATGAGCAAGAAGCTAGGAGGCTGCTTGCAGATCGGTGATACCAAGCAGCAGGAGGCTTGGCTGCGCTGGTTACTCTTGAAAGAGTTTGGCCATCACTTGGCAAACACTCTTCCTAAGAGTAGGAGGATGGGGAAAAGATGGATGGATACTTGCATCATTGAGCAGCATAGAGTATGGATGCATGGTGTTGATGTGTTACTCATATCATTCATTGTGTCTTCATCACATGAGTTGTTTGATGGAGGTATGGAGAGGCAGCACAATGTCTTGTTGCTTGGTTTGTTCCTAGGAGAGCAAGGGCAGATTTGCTCTCACACTTTGTATGATGTTGCAGGAAGAGGGGATGGCACTATCTCCTTGGTCTTTGATGATGACTGGGAAGCACTCCCATCTTGGAAGGAATTCCATATTTATTGCAGCATTATTAGAGGAATCTTTGACAAGGAGCATGTCAAAGAACAGAGTCTTGTATTGACAGGAGCTTATTTGCATGGGCTCACAGCGTCGTCACCTTGGAGCAGAACATTATGGATGAAGTGTGCGCAGCAGAAATATGGTGGATCTATAACCCATAGGTCCCAGGATCACTTCATATTCGTTGCACTTACAAGGAGTAATGATGATAGAGACATCTATGGCATATTCTTCTTGACTTGGGTTTCCAAGCATAAGGAGGATTATCTTCTTGCAGCACATGGTTCAGTCTTCTTCATAGCAGGTCCACACTTTATGGAGGACTCATTCATGGACCCATGTACCATCTTACTTCCAGCATATGGTGAGGGATTTGTTTATACATTCATTGATTGGCACCCTCTTACCATTCTTATGCAATGCATTGCTTCACAAGAGGGCAAGCTTGTCACATTGCTCCATGAGTTGTATTGGGCCAATCTACATGATGCAGGTAGCCATCTCTTTTGTGGCCTTGGGCAAATGTTTTATCATCACATGTATGTTCATTTGCGGCACTATACCAGGTATCATATGAAGACATGCATGGGTAACATAAGCATTTTGCCTTGTACTCTTATCAAGCAGCAACTTGTAAAACTGCGCTGTACTTGTTTGGGAAGCTGTTGGTACCTTCGTGCACCACAGGAGGCCTTCGGCATTTCCTTCATTTTGCTGCTGATCATGTCCTCAATTGCTGATATATATCAGATTTGTATGGAAGGCTTGATTATGAGGGAGACACATGAGCTGGATGTGTCCGTGAGTGGGAATAATTCTCACAACTTCTGCACTACATGTTCTAATGGGAGCATGGGAGGAGGCATGGCCACCACTACTTTATACGCGTTCTCTTTTGATGTGGGCCACGAGATCGATATTCATCCATTGTACAGCCATGGGCAAGTGTTTGGACCTATGTTGCTGTCATATTCCGCCATTTGCTATCCATTAGTAGATGTGTTGGATCTTGTACATTGCTTGCCATGTGATTTTCTGAGGGTGCCGTGGATGAGACTGCACTATGGATTGTTTTGGGCCAGCTTGTTCTTCATTGATGGAGGAGCCTTCTATGGAGGATTGTTCTTCACTTTGCCATTGAAGGGCAATGATTTTGCAGCCCAAGATCAGACTTTCAGCCCACCTTCATTACCAGAGCTTGAGGTGGAAGGAGATTTTCAGGAGTTGCCTTGTCAGGAGGTGGCTCATTTGGTTTGGATGATTGCTTGGGGAGGGAGGATCCACATGAGAGAGATGTTCCTCACTTCATGCCTTGATTGGAGAGAGGCGACGAGTTGGTTCACAGTTGATGGGCCAGCTTACACAGTCATAGATGCAGAACAGCAGCGGTCATGGTCTCTAGTCATAGCCAGAGGCAGTGAGCAGTTCGAGTCACGGGACTTGTACAATTATTGGCCACAGTGGCGATGGGATCCGGGAGGACTATTGATTGGCTGGTACCATGAGAGGCCAGTTTGGGATCCTGGCGTTGAGATATCCCTTCATATAAGGGTGATGCAGGAGACAGGGAGGTTTCAGTGGGACCCAGGCACATTTTGCAGTATCGGCAGGGAGCATCAGCTAGAGAGTAGGCTTGTTCCAGCGTTGCTTGAGAACAAGACATTTTTGCCGGATGAGGATGCCACGGGGGAGAGTGAGCAGACTTTACAGCATCCATCACTTCAGTTGCTTGAGGACAAGCAACGTTTTGCCGGGGGAGACTGTAATATTCCCAATTAGCCTTGCTAATTGGAATATTTCATTTTTTGTTTAATTTTGCCGCTTTAGTTGGAAATAATAAATAAAGTGAGAAATAAGAGGGGTCACCTCACTTTAGTCACCTCACTTTATAAAATAAAGTGTTTTCCTAGTTGATCAACGTTATAACTTAAAGAGGGGGCCTTGGGGGTCCACATGAGTATGATAGGGGAGGCATCAGGCTGACCCAAGGTAAACTGCGCAGGTCAAAGGAGAGGTAAGTTTTGGAGGGAGTTTGGCATTATAAAAGGAGAGGTTCTCACCTCATTTGGATCATTCATGATTTGATATTATTATTGATAGCTGGACTTCTGTCTGCTTCAGCACGCCGGTTGTTTAGTCAGTCTGCAGCACTGTTTAGTGCACGAGTGTCTCCGGTCGGACATCTCACCCTTAGCCTCGGGGGACTTCGAGTGCCGGCCCTGGTAAGGTTTTCTGGTTTCACCCTTAGCCTCGGGGGACTTCGAGTGCCGGCCCTAGTAAGGTTTTTCTGAGTTCTATCTTGCAGTTCCAGTAGCAGAGCAGCAGTTTCTGAAGTAAATCTGAGGAGGAGAAGCCCTCTAGTGGCTGCGCAGTTCATTGAGGAGAGGACGCTGTCTCATCCCAGGAGAGGACGCGAGTTTTATTCGGGGGGGAGGGTGGGGACGACGCTCCAAGGAAGGGACGCGATTCGGTTACGGCCAGAGAACGGCTGTCCAAGTGAGAGAGGACGACGCTCCAAGTACGGAAGGAGGAGCTGTTGTCCATTTCGGGGAATGGGGTTGCGGATACGAAGGCCTCGGCCATCGAGATCCAATCTTAGAAAGGGTAGATACGAGCGACCACTTGCGGATCCGGTCTTGTATCTAGCGGATACGAAGGTTTAGCCCTAGATCCCGGCAGAGTTGCGGATGCGAGGAAATATTGGCGGATCTAGTCCGGATACGGAAGAGGTTCTTTGTCGGATCGACCCCTGAAGACGTAGATGCGTGAGAGATATTGTCGAGATCCGTCTTGTAGATGCGAAGGTTTGGTGGCAGATGCGATGGGGAGAACGCGAATCGAGGAAAGGGAGGACGCAGTTGTGATAGGAGGCTTCAGATCCATCAGGTGGGACGCAGATCTGAGGAGCAGATCATTGTGAGGAGTGCTTAACAGCGTTTTTCAGGATCCTGTAGTAGCTTCATCTGTCTGGAGAGTTGAGGGCTTGGTGCTTTATCTGTTTCTGCGCTGTCACTGGCAGAGACAGCGTTTTTCCATTTGAGAGGGTTTGCAGTCTTCAGCCCCAGCGCAGTTCATCTTCAGCTTGCAGAGCAGCCAGGACGCTGTCCTTGTTGCAGCCACTTTTCTGTTGAGAGGGTCTCCACCTGCCTAGGGCAGGGATATGTGCACTTACTTTGATTTATTGTACTCCTCTCTATGTACTTTCTGATTAATAAAATGGCTCAGATTTTGGTGTTACATGTGTCATGATTCAGTGATCTGGTTCAGTTTATATCTGTATTAGTGCATTTCTGTTTATTACTGGTTATTTCCCTTTGGGGATATTACACATTTCTTGCTAAAGAGTGTGTTGCCTCTTCTTTGTTATCATTTTGCTGCCTTGCTTTGGAAGGAGGTCCAAATTGCGCAATCATGGCTTTACCTTTATAAATCCATGCTCTTTTTCCCTCATCTCTTGCTGCCCTAACTTTTGTCATTTCATCCCTCCTTTCCTCTTGTTGTCTTATAGTTAAATCTTCTTCTAGAAAAAACCGAGAACCCCTTAAGAGTTGCTTCTTGCTTAGAATGATATCTTTATCACGCAAGTTGGGCATGATGACTTTTATGGGCCTGGCTCTCTCACCGTTAAGCTTACCTACTCTCCATGCTTGACATATTTGTCCTTGCCATTGGAGCTTGTCTTTCAAGAAGTCTCTTGCAAGGTCAAGAGTACATTCATTTTTCCCATACTCCTTCACCCCTTTAATAATTATGTTTGTTGCTCTATCCAGTCTTTCCTTGCTTTCTCTATCTTGCATGCTCTTAACCTGAATGTTTGTTTCTCCTTCCCTCTTAGCAGAATTGCTAATAACTTGAGCCCAAGTTTTGGAAAGTTTTGTGGGATCTCCTTTCCTCCCTTCTGTTGATGTTTCTTCATTGTTGTCTATTTGAGCAACTGCTTTCCCCTTATCCTGAGATGGCTTCGCATTCATCACCTCTGTATTCTCCACTACAAATTTCTTCATGTTTTGCACCTCCGCTTTCATGCGTTGCCATTATGTTTTCCCTATTCGGAGAGCTTCCTGCAGTAATGACACTTGTTCCTTCAGAACTTTGTTGCTTTCTGCTAAAGCCTGATTTTCAGCGGTTATTATATGGATTGTACAATCTCTTTCCAGCTCTTTAGCTTCTACTACTTCCAACCTTTCTTTTACATTTAAGAGTTCTTTCACATAAAGATCAGATGACCAAGTGAGAGGTGTGGATGTGGGACTATATAAAGCATAATCATCACTAACTTTTTCTTTTCCTTTGGACTTGTTGCCACATGTTTGCGAAGAAGACTTGTTTGAATGTTGTTTCTTGCGAACAATACTCTCCCTTTGAGACCTTTTTTTCCTTGTTTGCTCCCATTTTAGACGAGCTAGTCTCCTTTTTAAAATGCCCCGATATTGTTTGGCATTGACCCAAACCCACTTCCCGATTTTCGTTGATGAGGCAATTTTCACTTGCCTTATATCATTTGTTTCCACGGGTTCTAAAGTTTCTTGTCCCATAAACTTCACTTCATAAACTCAATGTCCATATTCCATGTATTAATTGAAACAAATGAAAATTCAATTCATATTTGTTCCTGGTTGTGTAATGATTTCTAGGGATTCATGAATGAACAATATGAAGTATTCCTAATCATTGAAATATAATGCTGGCGACCATCACATGTTAAATTTAGTTTTGAAAAGAATAATATTCCAACGAAATATCACGGTATTGAACTAGTTATGTGCTTGAGTTTTATATTGATTTGGTACCCGATTTGAATATCGAAGTGTTGAAGCTCATCTAGTACTTAGGCTCAATATAGTAGCAAGTTAAGTACACTACAGAACTGGAACTGTAGTAAAAATTTACATTGATTTGGAATTGATTTGGTACTAGAAATAGGTTCAATAATAATGCAAGTATTGAAAAGCTAGAACTATATTTATTATCGATACAAGAACAAAAACCCTGGAGCATAGTTCACTGTGGTAGGGAACTTGCCAGAAATGCTTCAACATTAGCTTCAAAGTAGTATGAAATATCAATAGGAACAACAAACTGAGAATTCTGAATTGATAAGAAAATATGTTTCTTCAAGCTGAATTCTAATGCCATTATTCCATGGATTTTTAGTCGGCCCTAGAATAGTTACTGACTAGTTGGTGTTTCAAGTTTAGAGAGTCTAAGGCACACCAAAGAATATTCCAAAGGTTTCCTTTCTGTAATTATTCTACCAAGCCCAGAAAAGAACAATTGTATACTTGGTAGACCCCTAACTACTAATACCCCATTAATTTTAATGAGCCTGGGTTTTTTTATGCTTAGAGAATTAAATTTTAGAGATTTTGAAAATGCTCAAAGGAGATTCCAGGGAGTTTCCTTTCCATAATTATTCTACCAATTTTGGAAAAGAACATTTCTATACTTGTTAGATCCCTAATTACCACTCCCCATTAATTTTAATGAGTCTGGGTTAGCTTATGCTCGGAGTATTCGATTTTAGAGAGTCTAAAGATACTTGAAGAAGACTCCAAAGGTGTCTTTTTCTGTAAATAATCTATAAAGTTCAAATAAAGGAATAAACCTACACTTGATAGATTTCCTCTTTATTCTATGTGGACCTAGGGAGGAAAACAAAAGTAAGAGGAGCTAGGTCCTTATTAACTAGCTCCATCTCTGGGTTTTTCAGAAATTCTTGCTTACTAAAGTGGCCGGTGATAAACCTTCAATCTATGTCCATTTACCACAAAAGGAAATTAGATTATCATCAATAGTCTTAATTTTGACTAAGCCATTGTCAGAAAATTCTTCCACTTCACATGGTCCTAGCCATCTAGTTGAAAATTTCCCTTTGAAGTGTATGTATTTACTGTCTTACAATAATGCCCAGTCTCTTGGTTGAAAGGTCTTCTTTTTGATATCCTTGTCATACAAACAATCCCTTTGATCTTGTACCAGCATAGTATTTTGGAGAATGCCCTTCATGATCTCATCGAGTTCATTTAGTTGAAGTACTATATATTTCTAAGCTTCAGTCAAATCCATCCTTAATTGAACAACATTCTTAAATTTCTTTACCTGAAATTCAATGGGTAGAAATACCTACTTGCCATAGACCAAATAGTAGGGAGTATATCCTGTCACATTTCTCCAAGTTATTTTGTAAGCCCACCGTGCTTTTGAAAATAATTCAATCCAGTCTTTGTGATGCAGCAAAATTATTTTGGTAAGAATGGACTCCAAGACTTTATTGGTAGATTCTACCTAACCAATAGCCCAAGGATGGTATTATGTATACTTGCAATGCTTAATTTTCTATTGTTTAGTGATAGATGTTACCAACTTGGAAGTAAATTGGGTCCCCTAATCGGTGACAATCTCTCTAGGTATGACAAAGCAGGTAAATATGTTTTCAAAGATAAAATTCAGAAAAAATTTGTCACTAGCAGAATATAAGGCTTTGGCCTCTACCCATTTTTTTCACATACTCGATGCAGACTAAAATATACCTCTTCTTTCTATACATAGGAGAAATAGGTACTATTCAATCCAATTCCCATTTTTTGAAAGGTCCAATTGATACATAGGTTTGAAGAGGCATCTCATTAGTTGGGATTGGTTTTCCCATCTTGTGGCAAGCGTCACCGTTAGCAACAAATTTATTGGCATCTTTAAAAAGGGTGGGCTAATAGTAGCCTACATGCAACAATTTTTAAGTTGTCCTTTCGTCGGAAAAATTCCCACCACATGGCTCGATGTGACAATATTTAAAAACATCATACATTTCATCTTCCCACACACATATCCTCATAATTAGATCAGGTCTAGTGTGGTACAAATCACCTTCAATCCATTAATAGTTGGCATTGAACTAATTTTGTTTTTGCTTTTGCCTAGCAGATAAATTTTGTGGCAGCGTGTTTGAATCCAAGCAATTAGCCACATCAGTGAACCAAGGAGTATGAGTAGAAATGTAAAATAGATTCTCATCAGGTAATTCATCTTGAACTAGAGCAACATCTTATGTAATTTTCATTGTAAACAAAAAATCTGCAACTGAATTGTTTCGTTCAGGCCTTTCAATCATAATAATGTTAAATTCCTGAAGTAAAAGTAACCATATTGTAACTCTACCATGTGTAATAGGTTTATTCATGAGAAATATAATAGCAGAGTGACTGGTGTGCACAAATGTTTCAAAGCCAATAATATAATGCTTGAATTTTTAATGGCATGGACTACAACTAACAACTCCTTTTCAGTAATAGTGTAATTTAATTTTACAAGTGAGATTTTTTTGCTAAAAAAATAAATAGCATAAGGATTTTGATTTTATCTCTGACCCAACAAAGCTCCAAGGGATGTATATGATGCATCTATACAAATATGAAAAGGAAGAGATCGGTTAGGTCCCTTCAATACTAGTGCAATTGACAATATTTTCTTCAATACTTGAAAAGTAGTTTGACAGTCAGTATCCCATGAAAAATCAACATATTTATCCAATAAATTAAACATAAGAGCAACAAGTTTAGTGAAATTTTCAATGAATCTTCTATAATATCCTGCGTGCCCTAAAAAAATTCTTAACTCTTTTGTGAAATTGGGATTGGGATTTGTAATATTACTTCAATTTTTGAAGGGTCAACCTTTATCCCTGTTCGTGAAACATGATGACCGAGCACATTCCCTTCAGTTTGCATCATTTTTCAATTTTCATCACTGAGAGCTAGATGATTTTCCTGACAATGAATCAAGACTTTCTCTAAATTTTCCAAATATTCATGAAATTCATTCCCATATACTCTAAAATCATCCATATAAATCTCAACACAATCATGTATGAGATCAACAAAAACGGCTAGTAAAACTCTTATAAAAGTGGAGGGAGCATTGCACAAGTCAAAAGGGAGAATTATGTAGGCATAAGTGCCCCAAGGACAAGTGAAAGTGGTTTTCTCTTGGTCTTCTAAGGATATTTGGATCTAATTATAGTCATTGAGCCCATCTAAAAAGGAAAAATACTTCTTCCCAGATAAGGTATCCAATACTTTGTCAATGAAGGGTAAATGGAAGTAATCTCTTAAGGTAGCTTTATTCAACTCCCTATAGTCAATGAAAATTCTCCATTTTCCATTCTTTTTCGAAATGAATATTAAGGGAGATATCCATTTACTATCATAAAAGGGATATATATATAATTGGAACTTAACAATTTTTGGAGTTCATCTTTGACAATTTCCTTGAATGTTGGGTTCATTCTTCTTTTTAGTTGTCTTACTAGTCTAATTTCTTCATTAGTATAAATGTGGTGGATGCAGGTGTCAGGATGAATTCCTTTCATGTATGAATAGTCTCAAGAAAATTCTTTGGATTGTTTTTGGATCATTTTTATCATGCTCCCGTTGTTATGCACTTAAATCAGTACCAATGTATATTTTTTGACCATGGCTAATTTCCACAGGTTGAACACCCAATTATCTATTTTCTAACATGGTTGCAATGGTAAATGATTCAAAAACAATAGCGTAGCAAGTTTCTTTAAATTCAGAGCTGAAATCATGATTATAACCACTAAAATAAAGAGATATTCAATACACCTTATGTCTGATAAATAATTTTGAAGGGCATGTTCTTCTATTTTCTCTTGAAATCCCCTTGATTATTCTAAATTTAATAGAGGAATCATGCATTCTTCTTCTCCATAAGGTTTCTCTAACCAAGGGAAGTTCATTTTCCAATTGAGTCGGTGGAAAAATGGTTAGATTTTGTATTTGGTATACATTTGAAATTGTCATTTCTCTAGTCCTACAACCAATAAAAGCATCAAAAATCACTAGCCATGGCCTTCCTAAGACTATTGGGTGTCTTGGTTTAGTGGGTTTTGGAGAGATCTCTATAAAATCTAACGAATATTCTCAGGAAGCCAAAATTACTATCACATCTTCTAGACTTGAATATGCTTGAAAATATACTTGTCTGCCAATTCTAGCATGATATGTGTGGGTCTTACTTGATTTAGTTACAACAGGGTCATAATGTCAATGGTCATTGCATTAATTTCTGCCCTTAATTCCACTAGAGTGTTAGGGAGGAGAGTTCCATTAATTCCTATAGTAACTACTGGATTCCCTAGATCAACATATTTTGTTGGAAATCCTGATATCATTTCATAAATTTGGCCAACTACCTTAATGGTTGGTTATTGTTTTTCTTCTTTCTTTGTTTCTTTATACAAATATTCCTAATAATCTTAGTGTAAATAGGTATATCTTTAATTTCTTGAAGTAAAGGGATCTTTATACAAATGTTTCTTAATTCTGATTCCAGGTTCTTCATATTTATTTACAAGCAATCCTTCATGAAAATGAGTTTCTTTAGGCTCCAAATGTTCTTGCAATTCTGTTATTACATCATTTTTATCAATTTCCATTTGTTTATTTTTATTTCAGATTCTATTTGGGGATCCTCCTCTTGGATAGTGACTGCAGGCTTATTTTTATTTAATACTTTCCCAAACCATAGTTGAATTTCATTTACATGAAAAAAATTAATGACATAGGTGAGGAAAGTTTGTAGTTATATATTTGTTTACAGGTTAAGGAGACCTATTAATATGATTAGGTACATGTTTTATAAGAAGAAAAAATTGTCTTGGATGATTGGAATTAAATGGTTGTTGTATCTGTTGTGAAGGTTCATTAGTACCTTGAGGTAATGGGAGTGGCTTGTGTTGTGGTGGTGGTAATGACAATGCGGGTTGTTGTGGTGCAGGATAGGGTGGATTATACCCTTACTAAAATTTAGGGACATTAGGTGCATATGGTTCATAAGATGGGTATTGTGGTTGATATTGGGAGTATGAGGGCGTTGGAAATTGGGGTCGATAGACATTCCCATAAGGATTTCCTCTCTAGCCTTGACTCCATGGTTAATTTTTAGGTGATTGAGTTAACCATGGAGAATAAGGTGTTTGAGGATTCCAGGTTTGGTATTAGGGATAAGGCTGCACATTAGGGTCTTGATATGAGTTAGGATTTGGTGCCCTCCATAGTGGCCTTCTAAGACGATGGGAAGGTTCACTTGTTTCAACCCATCCTTTGAAAATAGCTTGTAATCCTAGTAAGGAATGCCATGCCTCATGTTGTAGCATAATTTGACTCTGCTAAAATTCAAGAGAGGTTCTGATCAATTCAAGGTTGTTGAGGAAAAATTGTTAAATTTTCAAGAAGACCTGCAACACGCTCAAAAGGATAACCACAAGCTCAACGAGGATTCATCATCACATGTGCACTAGAACCAAAATCAGGGAAGCATCAGCATTGGAGGTGCAACCAAAGCCAAAGGAGAAGCAAAGAAGAAAAGTGTGCAGCAAGGGTCAAGTCAGGCTTATTCGCGTGCAAAACAGTTCAAGGGTCGGGCCAATTTATGCGTTCAGAACATTGCACACAAGTCAGGGTTGAGTTGTGAAAATATATGTGCAGAACAATGTTCAGAGACTTAATCGCAATCAAGCATGGAAGGCCTGATCGCAAATCCCAATTGCAAAGCTCAGGAGGAATAGAACAAGGTTAAAACCGCCGAAATGCAAAATGCGATACAAGGACCAGATGCGATATAGTTCGAAGCTCAAGTCTAAAGTATTTAAAGTCTGGTCGTCGGACCCTCTCGCACATCGCAAATCACACATCACAAGCTCAGGAGTAATGGCACTAAGGAATATGCTATAAATTCCGAAATGTGAAATGCAACAAGGTTTCATATTGCTTATTGTGATTTGTGATTGGCCCCACCTCCACTTGCCACATCATCCCTACCTTTATCGCACATCGCACATCACAAGCTCAGGAGGAATGGTGCTAAGGAATATGTTATGAATTTCGAAATGCGAAATGCAATAACGAAGAGGACGTGATGGAATTTATTGCTAAATTCTAAAGGTTTTTAAGTCCATCTACATGGGTTTTTCCTTTGTAAAAATCACATCGGAGGGCAAAAGCGAAATATAACGTAGAACGTTGGAATGCTGAAATGCGACAGAGAAGTGGACGCAATACATTTTTTCAAAGGTAATGGAATATATTTTAAAGTCCAGTCTTACGGCAGTTACAAAGGAAAGTTTGAACGCAGGGCAGACTCGGGTAAGAAAAGACCGACACTACGTGCAGAACAACGATATGCATTTGTGGAAGTTCATTAATCAAAGACTAAATTCTGCGGGCACGAGAAGAAGCGACAGAGTCGGGTAGTAGGTGACATGATGACAATGCTCAAAACGCAAAAGCATGGGCAGAGTCAGGTGAAGATGCATTTATGCAGACTATTAAGACATCACAGCCGAAACAGAAGGAGACGCATCAACAACAAATCAGATTCAGCAAAAGGATTATATTTCAAGTTTTATTTCATTTTCTTTGTTAAGATCGAAGATACAATGTTGACCTCGATTGCAATGTAATAAGTAGTTTAATATTTTAGGTACTCTAGGAGTTTCAAGAAGCTTGAGCAGTTACAAACTACTTTTGGTTTGTATTTAAGGAAGAGAGAAAGAGAGAGGTAGGGTTCCGAGTTCTGGACCTCTTGGAGATTACATTTTGTACTTCTTTTTCTAATAGGTGAATGAAAGAAGCAGCAAGTTTCCTGCAACTGTTGATGGTGATTCGTGTTTCTCGCGTCATTTTATGTTGTTTTTTCCTTTATTGAAGTGAAGTAAAGAAGCAGCTGGTCTCTGATTTACGTTTGTAAGTTAGAGTTAAATAGCCTTAATAAGCGCTCCTTCACTCCATCTCCTGTCCCTTCACAAATTCTCTCTGGATTTTAAAATTAATAGTTATGTGTTTACAACATATTATTTTGAGTTTCCCCTCTCTCTGTGAACTCTCTCTGAAAATTAAAAGTAATAGATTTTGTGCTTACAACATATTATTTTGAGTTTCCTCTCTCTTCATGAATTATTTCTGAAACTTAAAAGTAATAGATTATGTGTTTACAACATATTACTTTGAGTTTCCCCTACAGTTCTTCTTTTCCATTCAGATATCAACATTCAATGGCATTGTGAAATATTTTATTATTCTAGATCATTAAGGGTTCTAGAAAACTAGTTTCTAGAGGGATAGAGCAAAGACCTCATGATAAATTATCTCTGTGACACAATTTTAAAATGTCTTAAGCATTTATTCCTTTCACAACCAAGGGATTTTCTCTTAAGATACAACACCTCAGTTGAATGATCATGTGTAAAAATTCCACAAACCTCCACTAAATTTATAGGGCACTCTCTTTCATCATGTTTTTTTCTATGCTTAGGGCAGAAGATGGCTAAAGAAACCTTTTCTTCTTCCTGCTTTTTCTTTATCTTAAGAGTGTCAAATTGATCATTAATGGTGTTTAATATATCGATTTTAAAGTTTTCTAAAATATTCCCCAATTCTATTCGAGTAATTCCTCCTTGAATAGGTTTAGTAATTATTGTTACGGAGTCTCTTGTATTGTCTCAAATCCTTTTGCCTACTTTATCCTGACTCCTAGGATATGTTCTTCAGAGTTCATATATCTCAGCAAAAGGTTTATTGTAGATTCCCCCTGAGCTTAAGAGGTTTAATATTTCTATGCAATCTTCCCTTAATCCCTTTAAGAAGACATTACTGATAGTTCACTCATCAAGATTACTTATTCGAGACTTATGGAAGTTGTAAAGGAATCTCTCAAGACACTATTCTCAAATTTCATCTTCTATTTGTTGCATCCTAATTTCATTGATATATCAACTTTTACATCAACCTTGATACTTTTTAAGAAAATCATATTTCATTTCATCCCAAGAAAAGATGGTATGTTCCCCTGGACTCATGAACCATCAAAGTGTTGAATATTTTAAAGTGGCAGGAAATAGTTTGAGTTTATGACCATCATCATGATAATTGTAACTCCTACAAAGAATCTCAAACTCAAACAAAAAAGAATCAGTGTCCTCTAAAGACATACCGTGAAAGAGTGGAAGAGATGCCAAGGGTATGTTCTTCATAGTAATATTCCTTGAGATATTGAGAATGGGAAATCTGAATGTGGTTTGTGTTTCTTCTTCATGTTCATTTTCATCAGGTCCACTTCTAGTTTCTTCTCTCCTTCCACCATTTCCATTAGTTATGTCATCATTTATGTTCTCTTTCCCTTTGGTGCCAACCATTCCTCCAAAGTAATTGAAAGTAGTAGAATCGGGTGTAGTGTCCCAGTTGGAATAAGATTCAACTGCGTTAGGTCTTATATACACAGGTCCTAAATCTCTCCGAGGTGCTCCGACCACAGACTCTACTTGAGAAATCACCACCTCTTGCAGGAATGGTACTTGTTTTGTCTCCACAATAGCTTTCGATATAGGTTTTTCTTATTTTGATATACCTTGTACAATTTTTTTTGTATGTGATGTCTCCATGTTTGAAGCTACTGCTTTAGTTGAAATTTCTCCCTCCACCATGTTGGTTTCATAACGACTAGCATGATTAATTAGGGGGTCTTTGTAGGACCAAACAAATTTGATGGAAACTTTTCACCTTGAATAAATATTCCTTTACTTCTTCCTTTAGCTCTATGCATATGAAAAATAAACTAAATAAATCGATTAGGGAAAACCATGCTTTGGAGAAACCCCACCATTATGGATGAGTGTCTCTTCACTCTTATCTTACCGTACTTTATCCACCCTATTGTTGCCCTGAAAATTTTCTACCACAAACATTAACTTACTGAACTCTTACCAAAACAAAATGTTACCTGGACCATTCTGCAACTCCCCGAAAATGATGCCAAAAATGTTAGGCATTTTATATGTTTGATTAATATCCAT
This sequence comes from Pinus albicaulis, assembly GCA_034641835.2. Taxonomy (NCBI): domain Eukaryota; kingdom Viridiplantae; phylum Streptophyta; class Pinopsida; order Pinales; family Pinaceae; genus Pinus; species Pinus albicaulis. The sequence goes on along the minus strand of CM076572.1, from coordinate 999,691,019 downwards.
TCATTAAAGTGTCAACCAAGGTTCGTAAACTTTGAGTTGCAAGATAACACTGATCTAGGTACACTTCAACGGGCCTATTTAATATGAAAATATTATGTTCTTTAAATTTAACCTAACTACACAATCCAAATATGTCAACTACATGTACATTGAATTTAATATTTCTACCAACTCAGTACAAAACTGAAGTATCAAACAATATTAAACTTAGATTTCATCCTTAACACCCGAACCTAAAGAAACCACTTAACTACCCAGAGTAAAAATCAATATTTATGAAGTAAAGAAGTCTATTCAACCCTTTTACCAGAAATAACAAAATATTATAAATGAAGAAATCAATTCAATTACTCTGCCAACCTAAATAATGTAACACTAAGTGATTAATACCAAACTGGAGGTCCAACGCGTTTCAAATCCAATGTTTACCAAATAAATCAATCTCAATCCAAATCGAACAATAACACAAATAGATCTAATAGTAACCAAGAAATCTAACTTGTTTCAATCGAACAATATCCAAAAGACTCTAACTCATTCAGAATTTTGAACTAAGGTTTTTAATTAAACACCAACAAGACATAGTCTATGTTCAAATTTTAACCTGCAACAATCAATATAAAATCAAGCCTATTTCTGATTTCAATCATTAAATCAACAATGTCAAAATAATAAAAAGAAATACTAATCCCCAGAAACAAGAAATAGTTGCATTGGTATGTAAAATAATATAATTATTCTACACTAAATTTGATTATACATACTGTATGTAGATACCATTAACTCCACAAGGCTTGGCCAAGATCAATGGTGGGCCCTTTCCAACGATCATAGTCAAGCTAAAATAACAACAATAAATTAAATTAATCTCAACAAATCAATAATTAGTAAAATAAGAGCCGAAATATTGTATTAGAGAGTCTCCAGCAAAACTTGTACATCATAGTTCCCATCATGTTTGAAAAAATAAAGCTCACAGGTATTCTGGAAAGAATACAGTCACTATTATTTACTCCTCTTCTTTATGTCTAACCTATGACACTACCGATGATTCTATTTTAAAGAGATCACTGTCTGAAAATATTTAGAACCGACTATACAAAAATAGTATAAAATGATTTGATAATGTTATATTAGGACAAGACCATATTTCTTGAAACATTGTTCCAATCCATATGAAATTATGCCCAAGGGAATTGGTCCTCTTTATTAATTACAAATAGATGTCTTTTATACAAATCCTAACATATTCCTGGAAAATCTGACATGGTTATGAACTAGTTGAAGGAAGGCACCAGACAATTATTGACCGTTGTTGAGAGGAGTGCAAGGATAGACTATCAGGTTTGTTGATGAATGATCATAGTACCAAATTAAGTGGATAAAATAGTGTTGAATTTATGCATAGTATCGAATTTCTAATCCAAGTGCTGAGTTATGAAGTAGAACTACATAAAACTGCGAAAGAATAAGGAGTTCACATTTTCATGTTAAGGACCCCTAGTAAAGATGCAACCATATTTTGATGTTAGTAACAGGACCTAAAATCACTTAAACATTTTTCTAAATCAACCAAAGAAGTATGAAATTGAATCTGATCCATGAAACTTTACCTTCATTCATAATTTGGACCATTGACGGGAAAAAGGACAATGTTGAGTATTAAAGGATAAACAATGAGGAAGGATAACTATGGTAAATGGTGGAATAGGGTATCAAAAAGAGGCAAAAAATGGCTCCCAACAACCTTTTTCCTCCAAAAATGGTGAATCATCCCACATGGTTGAAATAATCATCTTCAATTCTATTAGTTCCTATAAAGTTGATTTTGGTTGTACATTTTTCTTTTGAGACCCATTTTTTACCTCAAAATTTCTCTAATGAGTTTGATCCTCAACAAAGGTATTCCATAGAAATTTCTCTAATGAGTTTGATCTCAAAATTTTCTTGCAATCAAGATATGGATCATACAAGTCTAAATTCTGAAATTCGTTCTTTATCAAACCCACAGGGGCTTTACTAGGGGAGAAATACCATACCACATGAGTTCATATTGAGGGATATATATATATTGAGGGAAAATGACATAATATATTGGGGGTAAAGGGATTTTATATTGGCATATATAAAAATTGGAGCTCAAAGTTAATGAAAAAGTATAAAGGGGTATAAAAAATGTTAATGAAAAAATGGATACTTACATTATATAGTGAAAGTAGGGGTTTATTAAATTGGGAAGGTGTATTGGGTTTGTATTGGTAGGGGATAAATAATGTGATCTTTAGAGGTATTTTCCAATATGTAGACCAATTAAGGGTATTGTATAATATGCCATGAATACACGTGATATGTCATAGGTTCATTAAGTGAAGATCCCGTGATCAAACCTCTTGCTTCATCCTCCTTTTCTATACCCTTCACATGTTTCAATAGAAGGTAATATCAAGTATGAATTACACTTAAATAGAAGATATGCTTCAGTATTTAGGTTCAGAGGTAATTCAAGCTTTTATGAAGTTTTTCGACTAGAAATAAGACAATACTTAGTTCATTTAGACCAATCACAAAAATGGACCATGGAAACTTGTGAAGTAAGTTACTTTGATCACATTTTCTCAGGCTTTTTGAAAAAGCATTAGAAATTGCAGAATTCTAAGATGAAGATCTTTGGTGGTCCTAAGGTTTCTTCCAAGTAGTAGTACAAATCACAAAATCTTCTTCAAGGCAAACAAGGGGAGATAGGAATATGCTTGTAATAATCCTTCAGAGAATCTTGGGTTCAAATTGTATAGACATATTTTATGTAAGAGTAATTAAGGACTCTATATGCAGTGATATTTTTTCTCACGGTATAATGGTTTTATTTTACTTATTCTTTTCATTGAAAGAATATACCCCATTACAACTTCTTCGTTCGAGACATATTTTATTACTAAGAAATGAACAATGATTATTCTCACAATAAGGCAGATTTTGAGATTATGAAACTAGGGCACCAATTGCTATATAACGAATGCCTTTTGTTCAAGGATAAATTCTTGAAACTAGCTCCGATACTATGTTGTAATTCAAATACAAGATAGAATTGCTTAACATGATACTTACTTGTGACTGTTTATATATGTTTTTCATTTAAAATTTATTTTATTCATTAGGTCGTGAAGCAATTATACAAATAAAATGCACAAAAAAACAAGGGACACCAGAAATTAGGCAAAATTCTGGCGAAAAACCCAAAAGGGGAAAATCTAGCAATCCTTTACTTATATAATATTTATTCAATATAAGAAATACAATTCATATATTTTGACAATCAACCCAAGTGCCAATTCATCCCTCCATCCATAGCTCAAATTTATCCTTCAACAAGTATGCCTCATGCTTATCCTTAGATTCCATGTCTCACAGAGATTAAGTGTCTTAGGTAACTTGTATTCCACATAGATAATGACCTTTCCTGCAACTCACATTTCACAAAGATAAGGACCCTTCCGCAACTCACATTTCACAGAGATAATAACCCTCCTACAACTCACATTCTTCAGAGATGATGGTCCTCCTTTAGCTTGCCTTATCACAGAAACTTAGTGCCTTAGTAAGCTTGTATGCCACAAAGTAAGTGTGCCTCAGACATCTGAATTTATCTTCCATAGACGCTTCAAGTTGGTCGACAAAATGGTGAAGTGATAATGGCAATATATAGTTGTGTGTCCATGTGAAAGCACATGACTCTTGGGCAGGTTGACTTGGTCAACTTGGAGACACTAAAATATGCTTTAAAAAACCAATTTTTTTTTTCTTTTAAATGTCCAAATGGGACATGATAAATTAATTTATTTTGACTCAAATAATTTCTTATGGACTATCTTACAACATCATAATGATAAATATTCATTACGATTACCGAACCTAGTTACAATTACAACATTAGAGAGAGGTAGGAGATATATCCTCCTTTTAATTTTCTAATATGAATTAGGAAATATTGTATGCAATTGTCTTCTACAGTTGATAGATCTCCCCATAGGAAAAGAGGGATCGTTTCTATCCGCAGAAAGGATTGCCTCGCCAACAAAATTGTGACTCCACTAGGGAGATTTTAACCTTTCAAACCTCATTTTGTTTTTGGTATCTTTTTCTAATTTTGGCCAACCTCCTAGTCATCTGTAACTTTGATTTATTATGGATCTACATTTTGAGTGGTGAGTTGTTTAGATTGTCAAATATGGATCTTTGTTCAAATATTTTTATTTTTTCCTAAGTTTTTCTCACCCAACGCATTTTTCCTGAAAAAAAAGCGTTGTCAGCATGGATATTGTTGAGTACAGTCACGTTGGGATTTTTCTGCTTACAGTAGCGTTGGTCCAAAAAATTTAGATTTCTTAGGGTTTTTTTTCAGAAGATTTGGAATGTCTTGATCTCTAAATTTTTTCTCTTACTCTGTTTGCATATATTTTTTACTTATTGTTGTTAATTCTTTGTGGTTTGCAAAAGTATGTTCCATGTTTAAGTAGTGAAAACGAACTTTGGTTGAATCTTTAGTTCTTTGGGTAATCAAATTTCTTGTTTTGTTTCTTGCATGTGTCACTGATTTGTTGTCTGATAAGCATTTTTAGTTCTTTTGGAAACTGGAAAATAAATTGTATTTGCATTTGTTAATCCTTCGTCTCAAATTTAATCATTACTTCTGGAAATTGCATTAGATTACATTGCACTGGAAAGTTGTTTTTGAGATTTTCATTGAGCATAGATTACATTGCTTAGTGTTGAAAGCTTATAAGTTCATCCTCATTCATTTGGAAAAAAAGGATTTCGTGTAGGTGAATTTTAGTGAATTAAAATTCATTTACTTTTTGGTTGTTGCATTGGAATTGTGAAATTTAAATATCTAGTTAGGAATCTCTTGTTGGCTGCATATTTGATTGTTGCATCATGTTTTCACTTCTTCCCTACACTAGATAGCTTTCATTGCAAATGAAATTTTTTTTTTCTTCATGTTAGATTCATCATATGTGTGTTCAAATGACATCGATTTCGAGCCTTGAAACCGAAACATAATTCAAGATCAACTTTAAAATTCATCTCAATTAACCTAGGATCATTTGGAACATTAATGAAAACATCTATAGGTCTAGTCTAGAGATGTGTTCCAACGTCATTAAACGTAGAAGTTGTCGTTGTTTGCCAGTGTTGCATCCCGGGGGTGAAATCCCATTCCACGTACGTAAGTGTATAGGATTTTCCTTGTTGGGCCTCCAAAATTTCATCCACTTTTACCCTCCATCCCATCATTCTACCCTCATTCTGCAACTTTGTAGCTCCATAACCCTACATTATTAACCATTTTCATAATCATATTAGTTTATCATTTTTATTTTCTAAGTCATTAATTTTAAGTATTTTAAGAGAAATTATGATTAAATATTAGGAAATTAACATGTTTTCATATATCTCTAAAAGTGTTATGAGTTTTGTGATATTGTAAGCCTCCTTGGAGATTCTAGAATGGTCTTATTTGGCCACCTAACTACAAATTCGAATTTCAAATTCCAACTCATGAGGATTTGTAGAATATTTAAGGAATATGTGGATCATTAAGTTAAGCACATTCAAAGGAGAAGAATCATGGATGTTTTGATATGTGTCATTATCAAAACTATGAGAGAATTTGGAGAGGATTTGTATCTTGTATTTTTAGATGATTGGTAGTAACCAAAAGAGATAAATGTGGATTTAGGAGAGATTTGATGGATCTGTATTTATTGATCAGTTATCCTTATTTTTTGTATAAATAAGGTTGCATCCTTCAAAGGAGCCCATCTATCTATCTAATAATTCCATTCAACAATTATATTTTTCCAGTCAATAAAATCAAATAGTTCAATCCAAGATTCTCCAACATAATGTTACTTTGAAGATGTGATAGTTTTTTGGTGTGCTTACTGAGGAATGGAGGGCCCCCATCAAACCCCAGCTTGCACATATTTGTACATATTTTTTTTTCTAAGTAAAATTGATCTATTAACAAGTGGGTAAAATTACATCAAGACCGTAGATCGATCATCGCTACCATGGAGTGCGAAAAATTCGAAAAAAGCAGTGTTGTAAACTGTCGATGCCCACGCAGGGGTGCGTAACCATAGTTTTCGAGGGATACTTTGACCCCGAAGATACAAAAAGAGGGCCGAAAAAACAGCAAAGCTTCCATAACGAGTAAAAAACCCGAGGGGTTTGAGTGACGAGAGACGAGAAAAGAGACCGGGCAACGAACCCATTAGTCTTCCGGGGGCTCCTCTCAATCCCGCACCAAACCGTGGCATGCATGTCGAAGCGGGGCTCGTGATCCAGGGTGGATATCTGGGTGGCCACCCACCTATTCCATTTGGACCGAGCACCATCAATTCTTGCGATTTTCACATTCAAGCACAACTTACTATTTTTAGCGTGTTTTGGGTCCTCCACTCTGGGAGCCGCTTTTGGGGGCTTAATGATCCAGTGGATATTGGTGGCCACCCACCTATTCCACTTGGCCCCCCCCCCACCATTGTCTCTTTCGGTTTTTCGCTTTCGGCATAACTTACTATTTTTAGCGCTTTTTCGGGTCACTGAACTTCCGGAGCCGTTTTGAGGCCCTAAACGACGTTTTTTGGGTATGAAAGCGCCAGCGAATTTTTCTAATAAAATTCGTCCCTGACACTGTAGTCCTCGGATAGATCTTTCTAACGAACTATTGAACGCGTCAAACGGAGATCGGGTGCCAAAGTTATGCCCCGGGAAGTTGAACCACCAATTTACCCAAACGGGCGCCCACGCTTTGGCGCCTCATCTCCTACGGTTAGGTTTTCTGGACGTTTCAAATTCTACATTGTTTCTCAACAATAAATAGGCCCTCGAGCCTCATTGTAACACGGGTTCGAGGTCTCATAGCGACCACATCTCTTCTCGTAGATTCGCTACCAGAGCACTCTCAGCTATTTTATTTCCACTATGTCTCTGTAAGCATCTTTCTCGTTATTTGATATTAATGAAATGAAGTGTTATTTCACTTTGCATCTCCGTATTTATGGTTATGTGTTTATTCCATTGCGTTCGCATAAAATCCGGATCGATGGTATCGGAGCTGGGACTGCTCTTTCTTTGTTTTTCTTTGCATGTCCCCAACGCTAGTCGTGGGTATAAGGAGTTAGGGCTCGATCTCGGTTGAACCCTTGCAAGATCGACCCCGCAAACCTCGACTGACCTCCCATGGCGGAAGAAAAGAAAGACGAGGGAGCGAGAGATCCTATCAAAATACCGCTTTCGAGGAGGCTCTCGAGAAACAAAGGAACATGATGATGGATAACTTTGCTCAAATCCTTCAACGATCGCCCACATATGGCGCATCTCGCATCCATGACCACTACGGAGGCGCCACTCCCTTCAAGGTACAGGGTAAACTTTGACATTCCTATATTTGAAGGAAAAATAGATGCGAGTACTGTAGACGGATGGTTAAATTTGTTGGAAGGGTATTTCTCGGTCCATGACTTCTCTCGACCGAGAAAAGATTATTTTTGCACTCCTCAAAGCTGCCCCCCATGTCAAGATCGGGTGGGAAACCCTACCGTGAGCAAGAGGGCGAAGGGGAACCCTCTCGTTCTCGGCCACACCCACTTGGAATTCGTTCGAGACGGCATCAAGGAACAATATTACCCTCGTGGGGAGCTATGAGGACAAATACATCCAATGGACCACGTTGCGGCAACAAAAGGATCAAGATGTGCACGAACCGACGAATCTGCTCCATACCCTACGCACAAAGTTGGGTATTAAAGATTCAGAGAGACATTTGGTGCTCAAGTACCGTGCATTGTCTCGCACAAACACATTCAGGGAGGAAATGGAGTTCCTCGACATTACATCGCTTGGCACGGCATATCGCTATGCCGCCAAGATCGAGCGAAATTTAAGCAAAAGAAGCGAGACTTTGGATCTCGCGAATCCGAAAGGTGCCCCCGAACCGAAGAACAAGGGGCAAGGCCAAAGCAATGCGACTCGTAACAATACCACAAATCCAAAGAAGGACACAGGGGAAGTGGTGTGAATTTCATAATGACCCACTCACAAAGCACAAACGAGTGTCGGGCCAAACAATCTTTGGTGGCTGAACTAAAGGCACCCGAATCGGATGCATTTTTCCGATCCCGAGTTAGAACCGGACAAAGGTAATGACAAAGGGAAGCAGATCATTGATGCGGATCCCGGTGCCATTGTTGCCACCACCAAGATCCGGGAAGGAGGGTCCGGAGGATCCGGAGGAGGGGGAGCGCCTCTTCCGAGTCGCAGATGTGGGTGAAGGGTTCTCCGCTCGGTTTCTCGTCGATAGCGGAAGCCAAAAGAACCTCATTTCAGCGGACGTCATGAAGCGGCTCGGCCTACCAACCATAGCACACCCGCAACCGTATACCATTGGGTGGCTCCACCCGGGGAGAGATCTCCGCATCCGCCGGCAGGTGCCGACTTCCATACGAGTATCAAGCCATTCACGGATGAGGTATTGTGTGATGTTGCTCCTCTTGATGTAGTCGATGTATTATTGGGCCAACCATACTTATGGAGACGACATGCTATGTTATGAGTCTAGGCCTCGTGATGTTATTATTACTTTGGGAAATAACTTGTACGGGATACCGAGGTAGTACCGCCTCCTGCCATCTCTTTGACTACTCGCAAAACAATGCGATAAGATTGTTTCCCGAACCCGGGAAATTCATTTTCCTTACGACTCGCTCACGGGGGAAAGAAGAATATTGTGGCCACAACCTCGAAACAGAGGGCTCCCTTTCACGGTCGCAACGAGATGGACAAAGTCATGGAGGAATACGATGACAATTTCTCCTCACTCATAGAGGTTCCTCTACACTCGTTAGGACAAGCACTCCATTGATCCGACTCCCAATGCACCACCACCCGATGTTTCCATACATCCCGCAACTACACATACGTAATCCAAACATGTACTGTATGAGGTCGATAAAGAAACCAAATTTACTAAACGCATCCGAAAGCATGTCCACCCGCGAGTCCATGACATATTCAACACATCTAATACTCGCTCAATAGAATTTTCCTCATCTCATGGAGGATCTCAACGCAATGGGGACCATTGCTTCCTAAGGAGGGAGGAATGATCCGAGTGGATATCGGTGGCCACCCACCTATTCCATTTGGACCGAGCACCATCAATTCTTGCAGATTTTCACATTCAGACACAACTTACTATTTTTAGCGGTGTTTTCGGGTCCTCCACTCTCGGAGCCGTTTTGGGGGCTTAATGATCCAGGGTGGATATTGGTGGCCACCCACCTATTCCACTTGGGCCCCCCCCACCATTGTCTCTTTCGCTTTTTGATTTCGGCATAACTTACTATTTTTAGTGCTTTTTTCGGGTCCCTCGAACTTCCGAGCCGTTTTGAGGCCCTAAACGACGTTTTTTGGGTATGAAAGCGCCAGCGAATTTTCCGATAAAATTTGTCCCTGACAATTTGTAGTCCTCGGATAGATCTTTCTAACGAACTATTGAACGCGTCAAACGGAGATCGGGTGCCAAAGTTATGCTCCCCGGGAAGTTGAACCACCAATTTACCCAAACGGGCACCCACCAGCTTTGGCGCCTCATCTCCTACGGTTAGGTTTTTGGACGTTTCAAATTCTACATTGTTTCTCAACAATAAATAGGCCCTCGAGCCTCATTGTAACACAGTTCGTAGGTCCGTAGCCACCACATCTCTTCTCGGAGATTCGCTACCAAGCACCCTAGCTATTTTATTTCCATTATGTCTCAGTAAGCATCTTTTCGTTATTTGATATTAATGAAATGAAGTGTTATTTCCGTCGCATCTCTGTATTTATGGTTATGTGTTTATTCCCATGTGCGTTCGCATAAAATCCGGATCAGCTCGTCTTGAGAAGCCGGGGCCACATGATCGCAGAAAGCATATCCTCATCCGGAACCGGTTTCCGGAGGGCGAGACGGAGGGTCTGCACTCGGAAATTGCAACCACCAAGAATGAAAGCCGAAAATTGGGTGTCCGAGCATTAACATTCGCCGCAGAGACGATCGAGCGACCGACATCCCCATGAACGCTCGTCTTCAAGGAAGACCACCGAGAGAATGGCGGTTATCCGAGGGCGATTGAGGCTGCTATTGAAAGTGAACCGAGCCGTGCTCGTAGTTGGAGCGAGAGGAGGCAGGGAGGACGGTGCGAATGAGGACCCCAAAACAAGCGATAATCATGCAGCGCCCCCGACCGTAACGAGTTCGGGGGTAGTGGCTCGAGCCTTCCCCAAAGGAGGATGAGTCGGAGAAGGGGCCGGAGGGAGCATGGGAAGGATGGCTCGCGTGCTTCCCCTTCGCTCCTCGGACGGTGACGTAACCTGGGCATGATGAGATGGAGCGAGTTCTAGTGAACCTCCAAGACCACGGTGAAAACCGGCGAAGGGTAGCCCGAAAGAGAAATCAAATGGGGGTCGCAACAGTCGCTTGACAATCCACCGGGCGCTTGACAATCCACCAGCCTCCCTTCTCATAAAAAACGCACCAAGCAGCTGGTCGACTCTCTCCCACCTGCAGACGCTGCTATCTTTGACATCGTAACAATTTTGAATGGGAGCCGAGAGCGGGTGATAAATAGCTCTGTTGCGAGTGAAGCCCACCCACAGCAGCACCATACCTCAACATGCTCCCAAGCCAGTCCTTCCCATGCGTATCGGATCGGAGAACTTAACCGCTTTCATGGTGAGTATCCCGCCGAAGCATGCGGAGGAATGGCTCATGACAGATCGGATTCGAGCGAGAACCAAAATTTGCAAAGATTTAACGACTTTGGAAGGAGGGGAAGATAAATGGAGCCTAACTGTGACGGGCAGCATTCCATTTAACACCTTGTACCACGAGGGCGAGATGGCGGCGAGTGTTGCGAGCCCTCCATCCCATCCCATTAAATTGGCATTGGAACACCCGCATTTGGGGACATATTTTGTACATATTGGTAACATTTTGTAATTATTTTATTTCATTTCAGCATGTGTGATTTTCTTTCGAGCAAGTGTGTTTTCATTCCAGCAAGTGTGATTTCATTTCTGCAAGTGTGATTTCAATTATGCAAGTGTGGTGTGATTTCATTTATGCAAGTGTGATTTTATTTTCAAGCAAGTATGATTTCCTTTATGAAGTGTGATTTCAATTTCTTTATGTTGGTTTGGATTGGATTGATTTGATTTCTTAGTTTCAATTACATTAGGTTAATCTATTCTGATAAATAATCACCTAGTACATATAGTACACGTATATCTCGTCAGTTCACGAACCCCAGATTGACAACTAAATGACAGGGATTTAACTCGCAATTAAATCACCCAATGGTTATCCATGTACCTTCAAGTATATTTGACAATACTACATGCATGAAAAGTATATCAAAACGCTCTCATCGAACGGTTATGCATTAGACATCACTACTACAAAATACACTCCCACGTACTGTCGAGTATATTTTGGGATCCCTATAGGTTTCTATCCATCCATAGGTAACTTATTATGTCACCTTATATACTATGATACATCGAACATAACATTCAGGGAGATTGGTTGTCATATGTTAAGTCCTTGGTTCGCCAAGGTTTATATTGTAGTTCACGATTGCTTGGTAAACCTTTATGCCTAGATTCCTCTCTTTGATTTGTTTTTGTTGTTAATTTCTAAAATTAATTAATTGATCGTGAAATAAGATCCTCTTCGTGGAACACCTCCTTAGTAGATCTTAGGTTGATATTAATGACAACTTTTACCGATTCTACCAATAAAGGAAACCCCTATGACGGGAATCTTGGTCCTTTTCCTCCTTTTGGAAATATTGTTGCTCCTTATTTGGCAATGTTGTCCCTTCCTAGATTTACCATTGGTTTTATGGTTTGGTTATTTTTGACACCTATGGTTCTGAATGTCCAACCTTCTTATAAACTAAGTTCTCCTCCACCTGAACAATGTCAATCTCATGTTGATCGTAAAGCTCACCATTTTCCTTCTTCACCTAATGTTTCTTCCTCCCTTTCTTCCCCCTCGCCTGGTTAAAGTATTGATTCTAGTAACCAAGAAGCTAAGAAGAAGAATAAAAGGTCGAAGAAGAAGAAGAAAAATAAGCAAGGGGCCAACCAAGAAACCATTTCTACAAATGCAATTAATGGGGAAAAAATTTCCAATTAGCCCCGCAAAGTGAAGTTCCCTTGTAGGTTATGTAAGGGTGACCACCTTCTTAGAGATTTTCTTGGTATTCCCAAGGTTTTAGAAGCATGGTCCATAGGCTCAATTTGGCCTTTGTCATCAGCCTCTCGATATCATGATGGTGATAAACCGTCGACTATTGATAGTAAGGTCCATGGGAAAAGGGGTAGAGTAAAATTTCCCTATAAATTATGTGAATGGAATAATCCCAAAAGTTTTGGAAAACCTTACAGCTTCTCAACCTCATTTTCCAGCTGGTTACCAAAAGCTTTCCGTTTATCCTCCACTAGTTGATGAAGTGATTGGCTAGTTTCCTCTCTAGTCAATCCCACTCTCTTTGAAAGTGAATCCCATGAGCCTATTCCCAACCAACCATTGGTTGAGAAGATGGTTGAATCGATTCCACCTTCAATTGATTGTAATTTTCACATAGAGAGTGAACTTCATACCTCTTAGGTTCTTCTTGTTTCTTTAGATTCGAATGAACTAGAGGGAAATACTCCCTTTTCCAAGGTCCAGGGTGGTGATCGTCCCATTCCCATAACACAAGGGGGTATTTCTCTCGTTCGCACAACACCCCCTCCAAGTAATTTGGTCACTTATTTTGATTGGATTCGACTGGTAGGATATTTTATTCCTTCTTACGTGCCCTTTCAGATCACAGTACATGCTTATAATATAAATGTACTTGAAAAAATCATAGATGAAGGCACATCTATTAGTATTCTTTCCTCAACTACTTTGAAAGCTTCAGGTTTTCCGCAGCGTGTGCCCATTACCCAGAATCTGCTGGCTTTTAACAGAGAAAATAGTCAATCGTTAGTGATCCTTCTTAAGTTTCCTATTACTTTGGGAGGATAAATCATCTATATCGATGTAATGGTTGTCCAAGGCCCTTTTGATTTTAATTTACTTCTTGGGCATGATTGTTTTTATGTCATGGGATCTCTTGTCTCTTCTCTCTTTTGTGTGATGTGTTTCTTGCATGAAGGAAGAATTGTGACCAATGATCACTTTCATTCATTGGTCCTAATTTGGCTCCCAATCAACCGAAATCTCTAAGTGGTACTTACATGCAAGTGGTTTATTCCCCACCACAGGTTAATTATGTGGAAACCTGTTTCATGCCCGTGTCTACTGATGATCTAGATAGTGATATAGTGCATCATGTACTGGGGGCATTGGATTCTGATATTTCCTTAGATCCCTTGATATGTATCCCTTCTAGAGTGTTGTTCTCCCATCTGCTGAGAACCTCTTGGAAGCCATGACATCTTATGGGCCATGAACAAGGTGTCAGAGCAGTGTTCCTTTTGTCGTGTCAAGCTCATTAAAAAATTAATCAAGGTTCTCCTAAGGATAGTTATTTTACTGTTTCATCCTCATTAAAAAAATAAACAGGTTCATTTTGAGGATAGTTATTTTACTATTTCAACCTCGTTAATATATAAAACAGAGTATCGGATCAAAGTTCCTTTTCTTGTGTCAAGCTCCTTAAGAAATGAAACAAGGTATCAAAGAATAGTTCCTTGTCTTGTGTCAAGCTCACTAAAAAATGATTCAAGGTTCTAATGAGGATAGTTATTTTATTGTGTCAACCTCATTAAAAAAAATGAAACAGGTTCTTATGACCATAGTTCTTTTACTGTTTCAACCTTGTTAAAAAATGAAACAAATTTCCAGAGCATAGTTCATTTTCTTGTGTCAAGCTCATTAAAAAATGAAACAAGGTATCAGAGCATAGTTCCTTGTCTTGTGTCAAGCTCATTAAAAAATGAAAAATGGTATCATAGCATAGTTCCTTGTCTTGTGTCAATCTTGTTAAAAAATGAAACGAATTTTTGGAGCAAAGATCCTTTTCTTGAGTCAAGCTCCTTAACAAATGAAACAATGTGTCAAGATAAAAGTTCCTTTTCTTGTGTCAAGATCGTTAAAAAAATGAAACAAGGTGTCGGACTAGAGTTCCTTTTCTTGTGTCAAGATCAGTAAAAAATGAAGCAAGGTCCCTAGAGCAGAGTTCCTTGTATTGTGTCATTCTTGTTAAAAAATGAAACAAAGTGTTGGAGCATAGTTCCTTTTCTTGTGTCAAGCTCCTTAAAAAATGAAACAAGGTCTTAGATGTTGGGTGTGGAGCCTGATTATCATCCTAATTTAGAGGTCTTTGTTTCAGCAGGATGTATACCCCAGGAAGACTGTATAACCCTCTACGCGGGGATGACTTGCCCTACCCACGAGGGTTCAAGGGAGCCCATCCCCTCCCAGCTAGGGGGTCAGCAGTCCCCCGAAGCTAAAAATAGATGTAAAATTGCCCTATAAATATTGTAATTTCATAGTCAATCTGGGCCATTCATTAGGCAGATGATCTGACAGTAGAAGTTATGTTTAATTTAGGGATTTTTTTCCCTAGAAGGAAACCCCTCTATTGTATGAGGGAATTTTATTGCGGTTGTGTGTTGAGAGTGTATTCTAAGTGACAAAGATAAAAGGGGACTATGTGAGAGAGTGGAGTATTATTACAGTGGATCTGTTGTGGGTTGTGTCTCTTCATTTTGTTGGATAATATAAAGGAAGGACTGGTTGTTTCTCTGTGGATGTAGCCCAAGTTGGGTGAACCACATATATCTATGTCTCTCTTGTTTTATATCTTTTATGTGTTTGTATTTCCACATATTTGTATGTGTTCCATTTATTTGTAATATATAAATTTCTAACATCAGAGCGGAGTTCCTTTTCTTGTGTCAATCTCCTTAAAAAATGAAGCAAGGTCTTCAGAGCAGTGTTCCTTTTCTTGTCTCAATCTCGTTAAAAAATGAAACAAGGTGTCATGAGGATAGTTCTTTTACTGTGTCAACCTTGTTAAAAAATGAAACAGGTTCCTATGGGGATATTTCTTTTACTATGTTGACCTCGTTAAAAAATGAAATAGGTCCTTGTAATCATATTTATTTTACTATGTCAAGCTCGTTAAAAAAATGAAACAAATTCCTTTTCAATTCGAGTCTTTGATTATATCTCGTAAATTCCTAGTGGAGTCTTTCACTTGATCTCATAAATTAACCTTCATTCCATCCACCTGTTAGTAACCAACAGTCTACTTAGGTGAATGAAATGAAGCTTGTGGGGTATGTGCCTCGAATAGAGTCATTGTGTTGGGGGCATGCAAACTTATCTCAAGCATAATTTATCTTTGTTTCAAGCTTGTATAAAAATGAAACCATCTTTAAGGGTTATCAAGCATAGTTTCCCATGTTTCAAGATTGTATAAAAATTAAACCATTTTGATCCTTCCTCTCGTGATTTCCTTTTTTATCAGCCTGTTTTTTCTAGATGATTCTTGGTTTTCTCATTCCATCATTACCATCTGCTTGGACAATCATACACTCTCACTTGGTTGTTTTACCCTTTCTTAGGGAACCACTATGATGAGTGGTATTATTAGCCAACCCCTTAACCTATACATGTTTTGAGCAGTTCCATCATGACCAGAACCAGTTGCTACCTTTTATACCACTCATTCCTCCAGGAGGAGTCCTCTTTCGTCTCTTTTCAAAATCCCAAAATATGAAAATATTTTTGAGCACTTTTCTTTTCGAACTCGTAAAAGTAAATGAAAAGACATCTACTCAGTATAATTTTAACCCTTTTTTGAACTGAGATAGAATAGTTACGAAAAATGAATACCTTAGTCAAACATGGCTAAGAGGTTCTCTTGAATATTGTTTTATACCTTTTTGGATTTGAGAGACTATTTATGAAAAGAGACATATACAGTTTTCTTTTCTGCCTCTTTTTCAAGCTCCCTATTTAACATGAAAACGATGTCGAGTTACCCCTCTGTCGGACTCATAAAGCTAAAACGATGAAGGAATTGTCATCATGATGAGACTGAGCTACTCCTTCCTAGGGCTCGTTAAAAATAATAGGATGGATTCATCTAAAGGATGAACATATGCAAAAATAATAGTGTATCCTCTTCAAGCTTGAAATTAAAAATAAAGAGGT
This sequence comes from Pinus albicaulis, assembly GCA_034641835.2. NCBI lineage: Eukaryota > Viridiplantae > Streptophyta > Pinopsida > Pinales > Pinaceae > Pinus > Pinus albicaulis. The sequence goes on along the minus strand of CM076572.1, from coordinate 999,674,755 downwards.
ACTCGCTAGAAATATTGGGGGAAAATGGAAGCAAACATATGTCCTGTATTTTGTGTGAAAGACAGTATGTCGCTCTTGAACATGATACTTATTTGTATCTCGTGTCGGGTTTGGGACATCCTCACTTTGTCACTTGTCTTACTGGGTTTGGGAAATACATTTTCCTCTCATTTGATTATATCCTATTGTCACCATGGCCTCTAATCCTATTTTGAGTCAAATGCTGCCAAATTCCAGATTCGTGTCATAGATATGTTCAAGAGAAGTACCACTTGCAAATTCAAACCACTTATACCCCATTTTACCTTCTCTACATCAATCTTGAATCACTATTTCCAACTCTGCAAAATACTATGATTTGTGTCGATGATGTGGGAAACATTATGGACCTCCTTCAACGCATTAGGGGAATTTTGAGGTCTAAAATGGGCCTCCTAAGAAAAATTTACAACAAAAATAAACTTTATAAGAACCAATAGTATTCAAGATGCTGATGTCAACCATGGGGGATGATTCACCATTTTTGGAGTAAAAAAGTAAAAAGATTAAAAATTAATAAAACAATAAAACTACTTTTTCAACTCGTATTTTCAACTTATATCCTTATGGGTTTACTCAAATTTTGAGTGGGAGTTCTCATTGGATGAAAAAATTAATTCCTCCTTGGAGTACCCATGCTGCATACTTTCGATGGACCCCGCTACACGAAAAATGAGAAATACATGAAAAATGTGATTGCAACCACATTTTTCATGTATTTCTCATTTTTCGTGTAGTAGGGTCCATCGAAATTATGCAACATGGGTACTCATTAGATGAGTAATCAAATTATGCATCCAACGAGTGTTCCCACTTGAAATTTGAGTAAACCCATAAGGATATAAGTTGAAAATACGAGTTGAAAAAGTAGTTTTTCCTTCCCCCCCCTAAAATTTGATGATGTAATGTAATATTATTTTATTATTTCTACTCTTATTTTATAATTTCCTTAGGAGGCCCATTTTAGACCTCAAAATTCCTCCAATGGATCACTTCCTATCAACTCCAACTCACTATCGAGGAAGATGATCTATAAACTCCCTTTCAGTACCTTGGAGCTTGCATACCTCAATGGCAGGTTCTTCACATTCGACGATGGGTTCACACCACTGGCCTTCAATCGGATGATTCTACAAGTGTTCGACTTCAACTTCAATATTCACACTTGTGGATTGTGTTGTTGTACCTTGCGAGCCATCGTCCTCATTGGTGGTTTCTCTCGTGCCTGTTAACCGTTTACATCATTGACTGGTAATCAGGTGGTTTCTAACATGTTCGACTTCAACCCATCTATTCACATGGTGAGATTCATACTTTGGTTGGATCGAGACAGAGATGAAGACCTTGGGTTTCGTTTGATAAATACAGGTTTCATGGAGTTATTAAGTATTCGTGATTATATACATGATCCTTTCTATTCGGGTGGTTGCGTCCATATCGTGGATCCATGTTTCATGATTGTAAACAAGATCATTTTCTAGTCGGATGGTTGTGTCTATGCCATGGATCCATGCATTGTTAAATGCTTACACTTTAAAGGATACTTACATCAAAGATGTCAAGATATATTGTAATATGTTTGATTTGCAGGTCTCCTGACTGTGTTTCTCTAAGTCCTTTCCTTTGCTTGTAAAGCACTTCAGCCATCACTTCTCATTCTGACTTCATGCTTTAGGGGGCATCTGTTATAAAATATTTTGTCACTCCTAGTATTGTATCCTAAAGTGTCTCACTTTGTGTCGTCGATGCCACATAGTGTCTCACTTTGTGTCGTCGATGCCACATAGTGTCTCCAAGTGATGAAATATGTCGCAAACAATGTATTCACCATGAAATATGTTTAGAACATCCCCGAAGAAAAGGAAGAAAACTTGCCTTGAAAATATTCTAAAGAGCTTGTCAAAAACCTTTGTTCACAAGCCCAACGTGTTTTACATAACTAGTGTCTCACAATAGTAACTTCTTGCATTACACATGTCTAGCGCTTCCAACACAACTTTTATCAAGAAAATCCATGTGGGTCATCTTCATGCAGTTTTTCCCAAAATGGAGGAGAAGCTTCGCTTACTAGAAGGCTCGAGAACGACGGCGTGGTTTCAAGTAGTTGATTATTGGAACTAGACCTCCCATTCTTGACCCTAGATCCTCCTTCCATGGATCTCTCCATTGAGATGTGTAACTCCTTCCTCTTTTCATGGATCCTAAACTCCCTCTCCTTCCCTATAAATGAAATCCCTACCATCCACTAAAGGTTAGCTAGAATAGTTTGGCTAGCAGTTGGTCGGTTTCCATCATAGTGTTGAATTGTGCCCAAATGATACCCATTTAAAAAGGATAAAAGGTGTTTGAAGGCTAAGGCTTGGAATTGGAATCTCACTCAAAGGAGGCTTCCAAAATCAACACTTCATTGGTTGTAATGCTCCCTTTTTCATTCTATTTATAATACAATATATGTTTTCTTTCCATAAATGTGGCAGTTATTGTCCATTTATTGTAATACTCCTTGATTTTTTACATATTTTGTATTAGAATGTATCATGCTTTGTATATGTTTGTTTTTTCCACTTGATATTTCTTACAACCATGCATCTACACTAGCGAAGAGGAGATCATGAGCTTGGAAGTCAAAGAGTCAAGGTTGACATCAAGGGTATTAGCATCAAAGATAGATAGGAGATCTATCCTCCTTTGAATTTTCTAATATGAATTAGGAAATATTGTGGGTAGTTGTTTTATGTAGTTTCTATATCCTCCCATAGGACTAGAGGGATTGTTTCTATCCACAGAAAGGATTTCCTTCATAACAATGATAACATTTTGGCACCATTATCAAGGAAGAAGTGAGTTTTCCTTCCCTTGATTGAAACATTTCAAGAGTTGGTTTCTCTAAGAACAAGATAGATCATCTTCTGGTGACTCCTAAATTACTTGAGTACAACTCCTTTGAATACAACATAGCTCCAAGAACAAGAGTTGCTACAAGAAGGGGTGAGCATACTCCATCTCCTATTAGACAACCCATTTTTTTCAACATGGATAACACCAATAATCTTGGCCATAGTGCTCCCCAGATGCAGGTGATCGAATTTACACACGTGATAATCACATCCCACTCTACCCGAATAACGGAGATCTCCCACGCAGAGCTTCATCTACTGCAGATCCACATACATTAGCCATTCGCCTTGAGGGATTTCTTGAAGGTTGTATGAACTTAGTAGTTGTTGAAGTATATCTTAAGAAGTATTTTCTCTCTATTGCCTTGACCTTGAGAATACCTAAACACAAGAAAAATCAACAAACCCTAGGTCTTGTGCATTTTCTTTCTAGGTCTCTTATAGAAATCATATTGCTACTTAGTGAAGCCATATACCTGAAATTTGAGTCTTTCTTGAGAGATTCTAGCCTATCACATTATACCTTGACCTTATAATACCTCTCATAGGTGAACCTATTCTACCGAGACTCCTCCCATCATTGAAAATCCGTAAAGAACAGGGGGCTTTGGTTGTGGTGATAATGTGTCATTTCCCCATTGTTAGCACCTAGTCTATCTTTTAGTCTTGTAGGGTTTCCCTCTCTAAGGCCAAATAGATTTTGTGGGAGCAAGATCATTAAATTGTTTGATGTGGAGCCTGATTATCTTCTTGATTCAGAGGTCTTGTTTCAGCTGCACTCGGATCCCAATCCCTAAAGGGGGGTTGTGGGGGGGGGGGGGGGGGCTTTACCCCATTGACCCTTACCAGGGGGTCCAAGGTGTAGGTTTTAACCCTGTACATAAATTATTTACAAACGAATCTTAAAACAGAAAATAAACAATAGCGAGAACATAAAACATAAAACAGATATACACAGAGATTTTCCCCTGGATACAAAATAGGGACGAGTAGCTTGATTTTTCATTATATTCCTTTCAGTGTTACAACACACATATATAAATGTCGAAGCATACATAAGCCCCAATCCATTAACCCTGGATTAGAACATAACCGTAGTTCCGTTGACCGGATCTAAAAAATACTAGGGGCCGAAAACCATTGTCCCCCAAAAAACCATGTGCAAACTCATGCAAAAAACCATGGGTGGGTCTGCACACCAAAAAAAAAATTCCCAGGGCGCTGCGCCCGGCAGAACGTACAATGCGTGGGACTAATCGTGGAAAGAATATAACACATACCCAACACTTGTGGGGGGGGGGACAAAAACTTTTATGAGCCCCCACCCTGGTGGGGGTTCGGGGGAAGTGCCCCCAAATATAAAAATAAATGAAAAAATTCCTTGTAAAATATTGTAATTTTGTATTCAATCTGGGTCATTCATTAGGCAAATGATATGATGGTAGAAGTTATGTCAATTTAGGATTTTTTATCATATAAGGCAACCCTCAGTTTATATGAGGGAATTTTATTGTGGTTGGGTATTGTTATTCCGAGCGAGAAAGAGAGAGGAGACTGCGTGAGAGTGAATAGGAAATTACAACAAATATGTTGTAGGTTGTATCTCTTCATTTCGTTTGATAATATAAAAGGAAGGACTAGTTTTTTAATCCATGGACGTACCCAAATTGGGTGAACCACGTATATTTGTGTCTCTCTTGTTTTATGCTTTTGTGTATTTGTGTTTTCACGATATTTTATGTATTTCATTGCTCCATTAATTAATTTCTAACATAAAAAAAAAACTTAAAGAAAAAAGAAAAAATAATTTTTTGGTATTATTACTATTATTTAAGTTTCTTATTTTTAATCCCTTTATAATAGGTTTTTCTTGAAATTTTCTTTTAAATAATTATTTTAGGGTTTTTTTATTAATTAAAATTAAAGAGCTTAGGGGATGTACTCTCTCTCTCTCTCTATCTTGATCACAGACACACACACACAAATGTTTTCAACAATATTAAGCTTTTCGTGTATGGTTAAAAAATATTGTAACTTTAAACTCAAAAATAAAGGCAACGTGTTACCAATAACACCTCTTTTCAATTCAAGGGTTTATTTTAGGATGTTGGTTTTAGGAATGTCAATTGTCAATGCCATGGTTAAAAATAACGTAGTTTTTACCTTGAAAATGGGGGATTGCTGCCACATTTTGACTTGGGGTTAAATTTCAAGGTTTTTTTCAGAGCTGGTACCAATTGATAAAGTCATGATTTCAAAGTTGTAATTTTAACATCTACCCCCAAACACCACCTCTCCCCTTTCCAAGAAAAAAGACACTCTTGTTTGCACTACATTTCTATTTAATGTTAAGTTTGAAGTTTTTTTGGGGAATATTATGAATTTTTGAAATCCATGGTTGTAAAAGGTAGTAATTTTAACGTTGAAAATAAAAAGGTGTTACTGGTAGCACCAATTTTTCAAACGATGGTTTCTATTAGTGCTTATGACAAAAAAATATAGGCTTTTATAGTTAGAGTTCTCAATTTTAGAGGTCACAATTCTCATCAAATTGGTGGAAATGTTCAAGATGGAATTTAAACACAGAACAAAATTATCATAAGAGTCATTCTCATTAGCATGTAAATATAAGTACACATACTCTTGAGTTTCTCTACGTCACAAATTTCTCTTTTTCTCCTCCTCACACTCAACCTATCCTCTTGGCATTCACTTTTACAAATTATACATCCAACATATGTCGCTACCCTATGCATGGTTTGCAATTATGGACTCTTCTTTGGTTTTGAGATATTCTAGTTCCAAAAAAGGTTTTTCCCCTTTAATCTCCTCTTGGAATTGATTACTCACATGCCAATCTCCTCTTCTTTATCTATCTAGGGAATCCACTTCCTCTTAGGAAATTATATTTCTTTCATAGTGAACATATTTTCCCTTGAAATCAAAGTCCTTAAAACTGACTTGATCCCCTTCACTTTTACTCTGTCCTTTGGGTTTTGTTGAGGTGAAAACTCAGCCCCCTTCCCCCCCCCCCCTCCCCCCACATTTTTGACGTATTTATTTCAAATCATGGGGACCCTTTTCATAAATTTTTGGCTAAATCGTCTTTTAATATTTTTCTTTTGGTTAGGTGTTCTACAATTTTGCCAAATTTTCATTTTCTTTGGATTTTCCTTTTGATTACTTCATTGAGTTCTATTTTTCGTAAGCTTTCCATTGGTTCTTGTTTCATCTCATTTGGTTGCACGGTTTGCAAATGACACTTCACCCAAGTTTGATGATTTTTACCGTTGGGGCCAAAAAATGTGCAAAATGTATATTATTTTAATTTTTGTAAATAAATTAGTAATTGATTGTAAATATTGATTCCTAGTTAATTTTTACTAATTAATTTATTTTTGCTAACAATCCTACAAAATAACTGCATCTAAATTGTAAAACAATTAAAATTATGATGTTTTTGGATTCCAAAGTGTATAATCAAATTCCAATTTAAAAAAAATTACAAATTCTGAAATTTTAAAATTTTCAAAATCGTTATAGTTCATTTTATCAAAATTTTAATACTCAATAATTATAGTTTATTTTAGAAAAAACCCACTCTACATAAACTCCACTTCACCTTATACCCCTCACTCCAACCATTCTTAAGCACACATCATAACATCAAAAATTTTGAATGAAACTCCGATGTCCCAAAACTTAATCACCCCGATACCCCTCGCCATTTATCGGAACTCAGAGTTTGATTTTATCGTAACATTCTTTTTTCAAAACATAGATTATGTTAGACTTGTTGCATGTGGTTGGTTATTTGATAGACTTACGTCACCTCGAGACTTTGTTTTGTTAAAATGCATCAGATGTTTCAATATGAAAAATATTTGATCACCGTTCACCCTCCTACATTGAGACATCAAAGCATTAATACCTAAGAGATCTTTCTCAAAACTTCCAATAGGAAAATCCTCTCATACCCCAATTAGTTTTATGACTCGTTGGTTTATTATATAAAAGTTTGGCATGATATGTGACGGATCATGTATTATTTTAATTCATCAAGGCTCATATGTTGTTTGAGGTGGAGTTTTGATATTTTGATTGGGTGTATTATTTTTTGTTATATATATTGTTTTAAAATATTAATTAATATTTAATTAAATTTTAATTCGATTAAATTTTAATTATTTTTGTAAATTAATTAATTTATTTTGTTTAATTTAATAAATGTAATTAATTAATTATTATATAATTGTAGTTAAATTAATAATTAATTAATTTTAATTGTATAGTTAATTAGTATTAGATTTTAATTAAAAAAAATTATTTTTTATGAAACAGCAATTTTTTTAGAATTTTGGTAATTTTGATATTTCAACTTTGAGAGCTTATGATTTGAATTTTATTTGGCCAAATGAGGCCTAAGGTGATTCGTTAGATAGATAAAATTATGGAGAATATTTCAGAAATAGTTGCATGACCATATTTAGTCATTAAATGAGTCTAAAATTTAGTAGAAAATTAAGCTTTGAATTTGTAGCCAAAACCAATTTTCTGAGTTTAATTTTTTGCATTTTCATTTTCTCAAAACCTCTGTGGATTGCAGATCCATTCGATTATGTTCTCTTTGACCAATAATATATTTACAAAGATCAATGGGAAGCTTATACTTCTTTTTATTTATTTATTTAATTAAAATTTGATTGGAGATGTTTATTTTCCATATTTGGTGTTTTTTATTTTGATTTGTTTTTGAAAGGAGAACAGTTGAGGAGATGATGAAGAGAATAATTGAATTAATGAAATTTCTCCAGCAAGAAAAGGAAAAGAAGAATTTTTACCAATGAAAATTGTTGGAGCGGATTTTTTTCTTCAACAACTCTCCTATTTGGAATTCATTTTTGTAATTATAAATAGTGGTTTGTAGAAGGGAGAAAGGGGGTTCCTTTTCTCTGCGTTGAGGGAATTCTGAAGAATTATTGTAAGAGATTTTCGAGTTGTATAAGTAGGAGGAAAAAATCATCTCTGGGTTATTGGGATTTGTCTTTTTCAATTCTAAACTTTGTATTGGGAGCAGAGCTTGTACTATTGCAACACTTTATTTTAATGACGAGGCTTGTGATTTGAAAAATATTGTTGGAGATCAATTTAAGGAACATAGCATAGAGGCCAGGTTTTAATCAATTTGTATTTTAAATACTATTTTTTTAATGCAAATTTCATCTTTTTAATGAAAGATCTGTGTAAAATGCTTTTCATGTTGAGCACTACTGTTTAATGTGAAGATGAAGATATTTTTAATTAGTTATTTAGTTCATTAGCTTCTTAAATATGTTGTTAACTTTCTCTTCCGCTCTTATACTCAAATCATATTTTTGAGTAGCTATTTACTCAGAAATATTCTATCTAAATTCGATTTAATTACCATTGACATTAAGTGAAATAATTCATAAAGTCATTGGTTAATGATTCAATGTGAATACGTCGCTGACCAGAGCATGTTTTGGTAATAACAATATCAGCTAGTAGAACTATTTCATTAGCCGCATATTCACTTAGAAACGGGCATGTTAAAATCTCAATTATTTAATTACTTTTTTCTCGGTTGAGTTAGATCTACACCTTCCTAGTCAAGATAGGCTTAGGATTTCTTTCATTTTTCTTGCATTCTAGGATCAATTTGCATTTAGATTAATCATTACATTTATAGAAGTCATCTTATCAAAGAGGCAAGATTTAGTTGTGGTTTGGTTGAGCCCTAGATCAGCTTAAAGATCACTCGCTTTCTTGACCTCAACAAGAGGGTTGATCTGATTTCTCTTCTCTATTGGTAATTAAAAGACATTCTTTAATACACCAAAGATAGAGAGAAGGTAACTTGGCCTATTTTAACTTGTTGGAACCATAATTCCAAACGGAAAATGAGTTGCTTTAAGTTCTCGACTGTGTGGTCTCCCTTATAATGTTGAATGGTCATTTTGGACCATCAACATTTTTTGCATTAGAAGGAGGGATTGAAGACTTGTTGTCTTTTGGAGTTTTTGTAATTTAAATTTTTTATTTAATCACAATGGATCCTCTCAAACTTCCAATTTGGAGTTTTATATTCAGACGTGCATCCGCCAATACTCCACCGGAAATAGTAAGACACTTGTCAATTGTAAAGTTTAATGGTAGAATAATGTTTCTGCACTTGATCATTTCTTACAATATTTATTCAAAAAAATTCAAAATCAAATTTTCATGATATTGTGAAGGTATTATATGCAATATTTTTACTCTTACATTCTCAGGAAAAGCCAAAAGTTAGTGTCAATCTCTTCCAGCTGCCTCTATTCATAGTTGGGATATGTTTATCACAAAGTTCCTTTTTGAATTCGATGATTATGATTATGAACGGGTATGTGATGAATTTGAATATTTACGAATATTTGAAAATGATTTTTTTTTTAATATTTTACTGTTAGATTTCGATTGAATTGTTTAATATTCAAATTTGAAGATAAACCTTTAGAAATTGAATTGATAGATTGGTTTGAATATGTTTGTTCCCTTACTTACATTCATAATTCACATGAAACAATTTCAAGCTTTTATGAAGCTTCTTCAACCTTTATTAACATGATTGAGAATTCCAATATAGAGGTGCATACCAATCATGATGAAGTTGTCTCTAAGATGTATGATGAATTCCTTCATTTAGTGCACACCTCTTATAGCATTAATAATTATCATGACGTTGTCTCTCGTTTTAATGAAACACAATCACAAAGCTTGGAAAAATATCCTAATCAACCACAAGAAGATACTAGTAATAATCTTGGAGAATCAGCTGCCACAAAATCTGAAAATCACTATGAAATAAATTCAAAAAATCAGATTATAGATCAACAAGTACATACAACAATTGAAGTTTTCAATAATATGCAATCTGTTGCAGAAATTTCTGAGTTCTTTCATGTTGATCAAATACAAAATTCAAGGCATTAGAAAACATTCTTCAAGAAATCACAATTAGCCAATTGAATGATCTGGAATATGAAATTTGTAATGAAGAAAACACATAAGAATCTATAAACATAGATAGTTTCAGATTCATTTCATTAAATTCACATTTTTCCCTTTATCTTGATATTTTTTTTTATAGTGATTTATCTCCTCTTTGCATTAATATTGTTCGGAAAAATAGAGAGGTTGATTTAAATGAACTATCTATTAGTTTTTATCAGGATAGAGAGATAATTGGTCATTCTTCCGACATTGATGAACATGTGTTCAATATCCCTTCTTTTATTGATACATCATATGGGAATGATGGGAATCTTAATGAATATCATGAATTTATTTATGATGATTACTCTAACATTGAGGATGTTGATATATCCTCTTCTGAATTAAATCCTCATGATCAAAGTATAATCACACTCGAAAATGAAGAAAAAAATAATTCATAAGTTGTTCTAAATAGTTCTCATTTTCAAACAATGAATCATCTTCTTGATTTCAACATTCAAGAATCCATTCCAATTTATTATACTTATGATGATATAGTTCTCACTCCTATTCATAGTTATGAATCTTTTCATCTTTCACAAGATGATCATTCTAATTGTATTATCTTAGCTAGTTATTGTAAGAAGGATATCATTTCATATCAGTCTCAATTATGTTGTAACATTAGTTGTAACAATAGTGTAAATTATGATCCTATCCTGAATATGGATCCTCGTTGGGATTCGAAACGTCGACCATTGTTTCTTAACGTTGTGGATAACCCGAAAATTTCTGCAATAAACGATAACAAGAGAAGCTTAAAAACCATAATTTTTAGATGTTATTTGTTGGCATATTGAACAATTAAGTGTTAAAAATTCACAATGTCCATTAATAGAATGTGAAGAGGAATCACAAATTTCATATCATGACCATCAAGAGTTGTTTATTTTCCAATTCCATTTGATGGTCATATATTATTAGTTTGAGGTGTCTTTAATGTGACGTTTTGAAGGCTTTTCCGATGGATTTTTCCGGCCTAATTTCTCTAAAATCCCACAGGAATTCATTGAAAATGGAAATTTGATGGGTAATCTTGCACAATGTAAGTGCCCTAGAGGTTTTTTAGGGTGCTAAATCCATATATATAGTCAAAAAACCAGTTTAATTAACAAAAATCAATATTTTAGCTCAATTTTTTTCACCGGATTCCGGCACCGGAAATTCCAAAAAGTCGCACTAAAGACAATTCCTTATCAGTTTACTTTTCCTTCAAGAGTGCATCTTCAACATAAATAAACACTTGTGAACACATTGATTCAATATTACCAGCCATCTAACCCAATTGAAGATCTTCTGACATATGTGCTAAGCCTCCGTCCACACTTTACTGATCCATTTCAAAGATGTTTGGAAGCTTCATGTTCACAGAAGATTTCTAACGGATTGTTTTATGTACATAACACTAAAGGTTTTTTGACCTCTCTCCTAGTTGGCTTCTTCCTTTCTCCAATGAATATCCATCCTTATTTTTATGATCCCATAGAAATATGGTTGGAAGAATCATTCTAGGAGATAATGTTTGTAAATAAACCGCTTGAAAATAAACTACTTTATGTAAATATGTTAGCAATAAATGTACATTTTACATTCAGGGTTAGTTATGTTAGTTTAATTATATTTTTATTTTTGTTAATGATGTTTTTCCTATAGATACATGCGGGAAAGAAAATGTTTAAATGGTTACATTGAAAGTATGACTATACCTAGTCATGTTTCCTTTCATTTAGTTAGTATTAGGAATAGATTAATTTAGATTTAAATTCCTTTTCTGTTTATATTTATTTCATTATTGCATATTTTTAATAAGCATGTAATGAGCCTATTATGCTTCCTTGCATCTCCTTCATTATCTATCAAAGATTGTTCAAAAAGTATGATTACTTAAATTATGCTTACGTTGTTCTTGCTTATTATTCTTGGTGAAGCTTCATCACATAGTTGAATTTTGCAAAGAAAATTAGGAAGAGTGAAGTTCCAAAGAATATTTACAATCAAGCGCTCTTGACTCAAATCAATTTTTAAGAATTTATATATGTCATTTTTCCCACTCTTGTCCCTCAATGTTATTATGAAGTAAATGAAAATCAATAGATTATTACTTAGAGGTTAATTTATATTGAATAAGATCAGTCAAAATTCTTCTAGGTATGCATTGATAGGATCATCTTCATCTGTTGTTAATTTATCTTTTCATTAGTTAATTTATTATTTCTATTTTTCTTCTTTTGTAGGTCTACATTAGATTTATTTTGGGACTTGATTTTTACAAGAAAATCCAATTAGCTTTAGAAAAAAGAAAGTAGTCAGCTCTTTTCTAATCTGCAACATGTTCAGGGAAGTATTTGTTTTCCCATCAGAATTTTTGTATTCTATGTTTGTGCTTCTCTTCATTTTTCTTTTTTCTTTGCAAATTGCAAGATTAGTCAATAATCATATTCTACCTCTCATTGATGCAGCTAAAATGAAATTCTTAGACTCTTTCTTGCTCATATTTTCCACAAGCAAAGAAAATTGCAAAAATCTTAAAGAAAATGATCTTTTCCATGATTTTATCTTTGCCTGTTCTGAATCTTACCTTTTCTGGTTGAATTAAAACCTTTCTTTTGCACTCATTCATTTTGCATCCGCTTTAGTCGCATTTCTTCTTGTGAGAGGATTCCAATCCTTTAAGTTATAAATCTCAGGAATCTCGATCCTATGTTTTTTGTTTCATAACCATTATGAGATCCTTTCTTCGTGACTTCAAACTCGTAAGCCTCTTGAACTCTTGAGTCTATATTACATGAGAGTTATTTTATACAATATTATGAAATTTTTTATCTCTGATATTTGGATGCCCGATGTACCGATATTCCCACATGATACATTAAAAAATCATTCGCTATCGGATATGTATTTGTCATAAGTTTTTTAATTATGAAAATTTTGAAATTATTTTGTTCCAAGGTCTTGCTTCCCAATACTTTCCTTTAATATTCAATACTTTATATAGGGGCTTCTGATATCGGAAGTAAAATTAAATTAAATCTCCGAAAAGGAATAATGTCGAAAACATTTTAATAACAAAGGCTTTATTTATCATAATTTTATCTATCGGGGACTTTTATCATTTCAAAAGTCTTGTTTATCAGAGCTCTTACCTTTTGCTTTGATTCTATAGGAACCTCAAAACCTTAGGATATTGGGTTGTTATCATTAATCATATTATATTTCTTCTCGAAATTTATTTTTCGCCTCTTCTCATTTCAGAGCTTTGAAATATCGGGTTAAGTATCTTTGTGGGCTTTGGTCAATTCATTCTGATCTTTTACTATAACCACATGGTGTCCTATTTGATTTTCTTTGTATATATATGCTTACTTTCATGTTATCATGGTGGTCAAGAGGTTGAATGTATTTTATTTATAACTTCATCAAATCCAACCATTCATTCATCGGGATTACTTTGTGACTCTGTGGATATACATTCTTCGTAGTATGCGCACATGGGCCTCTTTTTACTCTTCTTGGAAATATTCTTGCCTAATGAAAATTTCATCACTTGCGGTTCATTTATGTTTCTGTATTTCTCCCACTATTGGACACCCATTTCATTATTTTAGTCATCTTTTAGTGTGGATATTCGTTTTCTTTTCAAGGCACTCAAGCAACCACTATGATAATGCAACAATTGGTAAGGAATTTGAAATAAGTAAATTTAATGGATCGTGGTTAATTCATGTTTGAGTTCTCTTATATTTGAGTTTTGATATATCACTCTATATTTAGCATGAAAAATTTCAAGACCTCTCCATCTACACATATGCATTACACTGTTTGGGACTTGGTCTTGATTCTTGGAAATTTATTGAAAATCATGGAGCACATTTTTCAAATATGAAATATGAAATATTAAGAGAACAATTCCTGCTGCAATTCATAAAGAAGCATATCTTCGTTCTCATTTCTGATGGATTTGGTTTGCTTATGATTCCTTGAACGTGAGATGTCATTTTCTAGTTTTACTGCTTGTTGTAGTTTAGATTTAATAAATAACGATTTTGAGTCAATGAGATTTCAAAATAGTTCAACTCCTTCATGCTTTTAATTCTAATCAAAAGAAGAGGTTATCCTTCATTGGATAAAATCCATACCTTTCAGGTAAAATAAATGGAATTCTTCGAGTGCTAAGTTTCATATGCCCACTTTCATTCTTTCCCATTTTTGTTTCAAATTTGTTTTTAATTTTACTTATCTTAAGCTCTATTTTGCAGGTATTCATGAACCTTTTTCACACCTGTTATAGGTCAATTTGGGCACCATCTCCAGGACCAACGATCAAAGGGTCTATCATTCCCTATCATCTCAGTTGCTATATGCCTTAAGACAAGAAAAAACATGAATCAAACAGTGACTTTCATCAATGCAAGGCTTTTCCATGGTTTGAAGCTTATTATTTAACATGTGGGAGCTCACCAACGCAGGCTCTAAGGGGCCTAAGTGCGTTGCATATGCAGGCAGCCCCATTCAAGGCTTCTCTGCAAAGCACTCCCTGAAATTAAAAGGTGCGTTGGTCACATTGGGAGCGAAATTTTCATTGTTCCAGAATCTCCACTTGGCTAGTGTCTTCTAGAAGGGTTCACATGTGTCATGCTTCGGATCCAAGTGTCCATTTGACATATACATGAATGGAAACATGTCTTGCCTATTTTTGGAATGCAGTTTATTGCAAAACAACCTACAATTCATCTATAAATTGAACACAGATCTAAGTGTTTGAAGGAGGAAGAATTTGAGTAGAGAAATGCTGGAGAATTTTCAATAGAAAGTTTGATTTGTGGAGTTGCTGCTGGAGAGACTTATGCTATGATGAGACTTGGGAACTCTGCTGGAAGGTTACTCCAAATCAGTCGCTAGGTTGTAACCTCTCCTTCTATCACAAATAAAGAGTACTTCTTATTTTTTCCCTACATGCATCTATGATAACTTTGATTTTCCATGTTGTAAGATATTTGTTGATGAATATAGTCTATGCTTAACTGATTTAGCTAAATAGCTTGAATATATATCTATATTATTGCATCTTCTGCTATTTCAGTGTTCCTTTTTGTAGGAAGCATTCAACTATTTGAAACTGCTTGAATTTGAAGCTGTAGTGGAAGCGACAGAAAGGAACCAATTGGAAGCGACTGAAACAAGTAAGCATCTAATCCTCTCTGTGTATTTGTTCTGAGTTAGGAAAAAGGGTAGTATAGTCTTTCACTTGTTGTTCTAGATTAGACACTGGTCTAAGGAAGCATAATTTATCTGTAGATTACAATTCTGGCCCAACAAACTAGCGACTCCACTGGGGATAATTTCTCTTGTTTAAGCATTGTCTCCCTTCTCATCCTGCATTGCAGAGCACTGTCTTCCCTTGGAGACTGCGTTGGCTCCTAAAAGGAAAAAATCCCCTTGAATCTGACTTTGTACTTTGCTTCAGTTTTGTTTGTTGATTTGTTCTAAAAGGTTTAATGCTCAATTGACCATTAGCTCTATATATTTCTTCTCCTTTGACTAAAAATTTTTTCAATGTTGTTTTAAAAAGTTTTTCATTATCATTGACAAACTGATTTCAAAGTACTTTTTATGGTTGCATTAAGAATCGTTTGCTTTCGAAATAGGAAATTGTCATAAAATCTTCATTTCCTTGATAGGAGAAATTGTTGTTGAAATCTTCGTTTTTCCTTCAAAAGAGAAATTGTTGTTTGCATTCTTTGTTTCTCGAAAGTAAAAAGAATTTCGATTATTGATCTAGTGCACCTAGTTTATTTTCTGCATTCATAACATTAAAGGAGCTGAAAAGAAAAACTTACATTTGCATGTAGGATTGTGTGTTTTTTGCAAAAGGAACATTAGGAAATCTGCATTTAGTTTGAGATTCATTGATTTTGTTTTTGTTCATTGATTTGTTTGCTCTCAAATTATTTTCTCTCTTCCCTTAGTAGCTAGGTCTTTCATTGAAAAAGTTGAAAGTGAAAGTTTTTTTATCATTCTTAGCTTGCATTTTAAAAATTTCATATACATCATCGTGGTGAACCTGAAAGGAAAACTGTTAAGCAAGATCAACATAAAATAAATCTTAATTTAATTAACAACGCTTTGGAACATTAACGATAACATTTAGAGGTCTAGGCTAGAGATGTGTTCCGACGTTGTAAAACATAGCAGCTGTCGTTAACTTGTCTGCGATACATTCTGAGTGTGATACCTCACTCCACGTACGTAAGTATATCGTAGCTCGTCCACATACTATCGGGTATATTGGGCGCTGTTATAGTATGATAAGTATAAAGGGGTGCTCTCACTGTGCGGTTTCACATTAGACATCGCTAATACAGACTTGGGCCTCCACGTACCTTCGGGTATATTTGGGAGGACAAATTTTAGGTGCTATCCATCCATAGTGAACCGAGTCGACCGCCTTGAAATTGTGATACACTGAACACAACATTCGGGGAGATTACCTTCCTGTACTTCTTGGTTCGCCAAGAGGTATTCTGCAGTTCATAGTTTCCTGGTAAACTCTTTTGCCTAGCATTACCCTCTTTTTGTTTTTTTTTTTTTTTTGGATAAAATAAATTAGTAATTGTGGAAGAACACAGTCCTACCCCCTATCGTTCGCGTAGATTAGCTTTAAAACCACCTTTACCACCGGAAGTTATTTCTGGTAGGCAAAGGTGATCACGATCTGCCAAATCAAGTACAATTTGTATCTCTGGCAAAACATCATCTTTTAATCCAGAGTTAGCTAAAATTGTTTCCACACATCCCGGTTCATTTACTATTGTCGAAACGGAGTCTACACAGCTACCCGTGGTCACGAACCATTCAATAGCTGAGACCATACCTCCTGGACCCGACGTTGTTCCATCACATATTGATCCAGATCTTGTCTCTTCTTTGCCAAAACATCTGAATCCTGAATCTGAACAGCTGGAAGTTGTTCCTACCTTGGTCATCCCACAAATTTCTGTAGCTATTGAAACTCCTATATCGCACAGTCAACCGTCTGAAATATATTTTGGGCCTGACGGTGAAGTTCTTCCTCCTGGTTTAATCACGATTGAATAAATCCCACAACCTGATACACCTTTAAGTCAAACACACTTTGGGGGAGACCTTACATGTACTAGTCTTTTCCTCAATCGTTTCCATCTGCTTTTGTTGATCCTATTGCCATTTAGTCTCCCGTTGATTTTCGAGGGTATACACTTGCTCAAACAACCATGTCTGAACCAACATCTTCGGTTGGGTTTGTTGTTCCAATTACGTTAGCTCCTACCCTCGCTACTCCGTCGATGTTCACAAAATCACCAGAGTCATATTTTCATGGTAGCCCTTCGGTCCCAACAGGTTACAAATCATTATCTGGCACTTTCTCTGGTGCACCTTTACATTCATGGTCTTTGCCAATGTCATCATCTGGTGTTTTAACTGGTAGTCCTATAGTCAGTACTGAACAGCTTGATTCATTAAATCCATCATCAGGGAAATATCAAGCCGGTCATTATGGGTCAATTCCTTTTGGGTCAATTCCTTTATCAAATGGACTCCCAGCATTCGGTGAACAATATTTTCCGTCTTATTATCCTCCTTATGCTGGGGGGAAACCTTTGGTTACCCAATATGACAGTACTCAGTCACTTTTTGGTCAGACTAATGTTGATTTAAATATTTGTCAATGGCAGCCCACTCTACCTATCCAAGCACAAACGGTTATCCAATCGTATCGACTGGTTCAATATGTTACAACCACTTCATTACCACTTGTTAATGCATCTATACCCATGTTACAGAATCAAAATCCTTTGGTTAATTTACAACAACCTGTATCAGGAATTATTTATTCATAATTTGTTGTACCATTTTATGGGGTGTAACAAACGCAACCTACTTATACATATCAACCGAATCCAACTTATACAAATTTGGGTTATAATATTGGTGGACAGACCCCTTTGTAGCCACAGGCGCAAATTCCTCAAACTTCATTTCAACAAGTAACATATCTAGGTTTTGGTCAACGACACTCTAAAGCGTTTGCCATGCAAAAAAACCCCTATCTGGGTTACCAGCATCAAATCCCATATGCTGGTGATCAAAGACCTGTTGCCCAAGAAATTCCATCGTATCCTGGCTATGCTCAACCTGACCTTAATAGACAGTTGCCTTTTGTTGCAACCTTGGAATTACCAGATTTAAATTGGTTAACTAATGATCCTATCAATTATTCTCCTTGGTGGCCGGTGATACCACATAAATTACCCTCCGACATTCCTAAATTCAGTGGAAACCCTGGAGAATACCCATCAAATCATGTTATGACTTATCATTTATGGTGTTCATCAAATTCCTTGAATGATGATTCAGTTTGATTATGTCTTTTCCAGAGAACGCTCATTGGTTCGACAGCTAAATGGTACATTGAATTACCTAGAGCTTCATTTGAAAATTTCACTGCCTTAGCTACTGTCTTTTTTACCCATTTCCAGTTATCGATCAGATACAAAACTAGAACGGAACTCTTGACCAACTTCAAACAGACAAATGCTACTCACATTTCAGATCATATTCATGAGTGGCATCGCTGTCAACGAATGGTTAAGACATTTGTTCTCGATAAGCTCCTTGCTGAATGGTTCATCAAATCCTTGTTACCATCTATAACAGAGGATGTGGCTAAAGGTGGCGTCGTCACAGAAGAGCAAGTCATCGCTCGTGCCCAGTATTTAGACTTGATTTACACTCAGTCTGGCACGCTCTATGACAAAATACCAAATGCGTTGTGATCTAATTTCAATGTTCCTCCTCAAATAAAGGACTCTCATGCCAGAGACGGCTTGATAGGCACTGTAAACACACACAATACTACTTCATCTGATCCTGCTCCTACTTCCGAAATTAATGCCGTGTCATTTGACAAAGGAAAAAGTGACAAGCAACCAAGAAGTAAGAAAAAGGGGAAATAAAAGAAAACGCAAACTTCTAACCCGCAGGAACGATCATCTGATCAACCGTTAGGACCACGGAAACCTCGTTATCCAAGCATAATATGTAATGAGGAACACTTTGTTAGGGATTGTCCTCATCGTGCTGAAGTCTAGAAAATCATCAAGACTTCAAATGCATCAGCTGTGTTGACAGACCCATTTCCAAATCCAGACGCAATTTTGGTTGCTACGGATCCAGCTCCTAGTTCCCAAGTGTTAATGTTATCCACTACAAAACATTCACAAGATATTTTGGTGTCGACATGGAATAAAGACTATGGTAGTTTGGCTGATCAACCTACTACCTCGACAACAAATCCATCTACTAGATCAGTACCACTTACTGTTATTCTTGAATTGACAATTAAGCCACCAAAGGGAGTAATTCATAAATCGACATATAATCCTCGAACAAGAGTTGCACAAAATTATAATATAGTTGAAGATTTGGCTCAATCCCCTTCAGCTATGTCTGCTCTTGAGGTATTGCAAAATTTTCCCTCCCAGAAGCAGGCTTTATTGTCGGCCATTGGTGGAATTGATCTGACTGATTCTAATCTTGTCATCTTTAATTATACGGGCTATGTACCGCAGCTACCAGCAGAATTGGCATTCTCCATCCAAGTAAATGTTCTCAATCACCTTATTCATCATACTATTATTGATGAGGGAGCATCTACGTGCATAATGTCTCTAAATTGTTGGAAGTCACTTGGCTCGCTGCGATTATCACAATCATCAACGACGTTGAAGGCTTTTGATGGAAGAACATATAAACCTTGTGGTATTATCAATAACCTGCATGTTGAATTTGAGGGAAAAACAGTAAGTATTGATGTCGAGGTTGTTGATGGATCCCTTGACTATAATATTTTACTGGGAAGACCATGGGTATATGCGATGACTGCCATTGTTTCTACATACTTTAGAATGATTTCCTTTCCACATAAAGGTTCAATCACAGTCATTAATCAATTATCCTTCTTTGCCTCCACTTCGCAGGTAACTGGAAGCGTTCCATTTGTTCACTTACCCCAACTAGAAATCTAGAACATTGGTGAAGGACTCTTAAAGGATTCCACTCTTATGGTAACTTTTGCATTACCGCCGCCCGTGACGTCGACAGAAATTACAAGCATAGAGACCTTCTACATGATCTCTTCCACTCTATTTGGCTTAAGGGAGAGTACGGGGGTTTCCGATATTTCTACGTTGGATGTTGTTTTACCGCCAAACCCTATTGAGTTGGCATAGCAATCAATCTATTTGGCTTGGGCGGTAAATACGAAATCAGTGTCGCTGAGTGTTTGGGTTGATCGTTCATTAGATTTTGGAACTCCATCTGGTCCATTTTCCTTAAAATTTTTGATAGATGAAAATATTTTGGAAGCAATGATGGCAGAAGGAGAACCATGGGAAGATTATCATCATCATTCCCATCTTTCAGATTATAAAGAAAACAATCTTAGTGAACTATATCACCCATCCATTCAAAATTTCTTTTCGAATTCTTTTCCAATTAATGCAATCGATTCTGAGCGAAATTTATCAAATATCGAAGAAACGATTTCTATCAATATTTTGACCAAACCTGGCATTGTAGAAAATATTCATGTCGGTGTATCTTGTTCTCCATCAGAACTTGATTCATATTGCTCTCTTTTTCGTGAATTTTGTGACGTATTCGCTTGGTCTTACGAGGAAATTCCAGGCATAGATACTAGTATAGTTGAACATAGTATTATTATGTATCCTGATGTCAAACCGATGCATCAACGACTTCATCCTATTCATCTAAAGAAAGCCGCTACCATAAAAAAAAAAGTTGAAAAACTTTTGCGTGCTGGTTTCATTTACCCTGTTCCGCTAACTGAGTGGGTTTCCAATATCGTTCCCGTTATGAAAAAACAAGGAACCATTAGAGTGTGCATTGATTATCGGGATGTTAATCATGCTTGTCCAAAAGACAGCTATCCTACACCTTTTATCGACCAAATTATTGACGATTGTGCTGGATGCGAAATATTTTCTTTCATGGATGGATTTTCCGGCTACAATCAAATCAATATCCCCCAAGATGACCAACATAAGACATCATTCATCTGTCCCTGGAGCACATTCGCATATCGGAAACTTCCGTTTGGTTTAAAGAATGTTGGGGAAACTTTTTAGAGAGAAATGGATTATGCTTTCAACGAAATCAAGCACATTGTTCAACCATATTTAGATGATTTACCAGTGCATTCACGAAATCAGACTAATCACTCGATGCATTTGAGAGCCATTTTCTTACGCTACCAACACTACAAGATACGCCTCAATCCACACAAATGTGTGTTTTGTGTTGGTTCTGGTCGATTGCTCGGATTCATCGTCTCAAAAGAAGGAATTCGAATAGACCCATTGAAGGTTTAGGCCATTCTTGATTTGCTTCAATCCTCAAACTTACTTCACATATAGAAACTTCAAGGAAAGGCTAAATTCCTGAGAAGGTTCATTCCAAACTACGCCGAAATGGCTAAAGGATTTACTCGATTATTGAAAAAACGGGTTCCCTTCCATTGGGACCAAGTTTCATAATCTTATTTTGATGTTGTCAAGGACCATATTGTCCGAGCGTCATTAATGTATCCCCCAAATTATCAGAATGATTATTTCCTATATATCGCCGCGGCTGAGACGACCATCGCTATGGTTTCAGTCCAAGAAGAAGATGGAATTGAACATCTGATCTATTATTTGAGCTGTAATCTCAATGATATGGAAGTTAAGTACTCGTACATGGAAAATCTTGCCTTGGTAGCTGTTCAAGTTGTCCAAATATTTCGCCATTATATCCTGCTCCGAAAAACAACAATAGTTTCGGATTGCAACCCCATGAATTATATCTTATCACATCAATTGCTTGGGGGGAAATATTCAAAATGGATCATCATTTTGCGGGAATTTGATGTGGAATTCATTAAATCCAAGTCAAAGAAGTCTTTGGTTTTGGTTGAGCTTCTCTGTGACCTTCCCTCTGATAGTAATCCTACTACGTCGGAACCATCTATTCCAGATGAGTCTCTATTTCTGAACGGATCATATGATCCTTGGTATGGGGATTTCATCATTTATCTCCAAACCAAAATTTTTTGACCTAATACCTCTCACTCTGATCAGCGACATATTCGATACTAAGCCAAATATTATCTGATCGTCGGTGATACACTTTATTGTCGTGGTGTCAATACATTTTTAAGGAGGTGCCTCACTCATGAGGAGGCCGAAAAAGTGTTAAATGATTGTCATACTGGGGCTTCTGGTGGACACTTATCTGGATATGATACCACACAAAAGATACTCCGCGCTAGTTACTTTTGGCCTACTATTTTTCGAGATTGCATCCTTGCAGTCAAAATTTGTCATACATGCCAGATTTATGATTGTAAAACCGCAAACCGCTAGCACCAATGCATCCTGTTGTCTTTGCTGGACCATTTACAAAATGGGGTATCGATTTCATGACCTGTAACCCTCCTTCGTTTGGGGGGCATGGTTGTATTATTGTCGCAGTCGACTATTTTACCAAATGGGCCAAAGCGATGCCTACATGTAATAACACGGGACAAACAACTGCATTGTTTTTCTTCAACCATGTTACTGCAGAGTTTGGGGTCCCACAGGCTATATTTATGGATCATGGGAAGCATTTTCGCAACTATATGATGTCTGAATTGACAACCAAGTTAGGATTGTCGCATGATAATTCTACTCCTTATTATCCACAATCGAATGGACAAGTTGAGGCTATTAACAAAATTCTTAAACGAATGCTTCAACGAATGATAGGAGTCTATAAAAGGAACTGGCACTTGATCCTGTACTCTGCCTTGTGGGCGCATCGAACCTTAGTGAGAAACATAACCATATTTACTCCTTTTCAATTGGTGTATGGTCTGGAAGCTATCTTACCAATTCAATGCGAAATATCATCATTAAAACTTGCGATAGACTTGTTACCTGACACCTCAGAAGAAGAAGCACGTCTCCTTAACCTCATCCATCTAGATGAAACGTGTTGTGAAGCCCAATTGGCCAACGAAGCGCATAAGAGACTTATAAAGGTGCAATACGACAAAGATGTCCAGCCTCTCATCTTCTCAGAGGACGACTTGGTCCTTCTTTACAAGCCATTATGGCATGGCCCCTACATTGTCAAAAGAGTTCTTGCTAAGGGTTCCTACGAGTTAGTTGATTATGATGGGATTCCATTGGCACATCCTATAAATGGGTTGTATCTTAAATGTTACTATGCTTAATCATGAGCGTAGTAATTTTTTGTATTATATTGTTTATATGTTGTTGATTTGCATTCACTATATTAATTTGTTTTTTAGACTTTTCTTGACGTTAGTAATCCAATTTACATTTCATCGCAGATGACTGAATCTTTGGAACCATTTGTTGGATATGATGATGGTGCTAGTCGTAGTACGCAAAATCTATCCTCTACAGCGTGGGCCATTTTCTCTCCGAACGACGAGTTAGTGAGTTTTCGAGGGATTTGTATTGGTAGATCAACAAACAATATCGTTGAGTATAGCACGTTGATCGAACTTCTCTCTGATGCCATTTCATTTGGTATTAACTGCATAATCATAAGGTTAGACTCACAACTCGTGGTATTACATATTACTAGTGTTTATAATGTTAGAAATCCAACACTTCTTAGATTGTTCCTAAGAGTTCGAATTTTGGAAAGACATTTTGATTTTGTTCAATATCAACACATTTCCAGAAATTTGAACACTTTAACTGATTCATTAGCTAATCAAGTTTTAGACAGAGATTTGTGACATAGGTAAATAAAACATTCACATCATTGAATAGGATTGCGCATTAAATATAGGAAAAACTCTAAAAACATATAGATAGATAGTTATAGGTTTTTTACAAAATTTGTGCCCAAGACACATTGGTCATCTGACCTCGAAATGTATGCAAATGTCACAAGTAAACTAGTGGTGCTCATGATAGCACGCTATAGATCTAGAAATCCTACAGAGCAACCGCATCCAATGGTTAGGAGCCCCAATTGTGTGTCACTGCAGTCGCATGGGAAGCTCTTCGATCCAGAAATCTGGAATCCTGAAGGTAAAACCCTTTATGTGTTGCTGGAGCTCAGCTAGAGTCTCAACCATATCAAGGTCCTGAAGGAATTCTCTCCTGACAACCCTCTCTGCTGGCGCATCCGCTTCACGCTCTGGTTCCTCTACTGGTTGAACGCGACCGATATCTGCATTAAATCAAACATTTAGTTTAGTCTTGGAAATAAATAAAAACACAAAAACATTGTATAAAACATTAGAAAAATAAAAAAACATGGTCAAATCATTCTTACCTATTGCACCCCACTGAGCGCCTTCTAGTAAAACTAGATCTGGATCTCCTCGGAATTCGACGCTTGCGTATGCGTAATCGTCGATGGCGACAATCTGTCGCCAGAACCAGGCAAAGAATGAAGTCAAGAACACAACGGTCGATTGGCCTACATGCCAACCCATGAGTTCTACCCATCTCTGCATTTGAGTATCTCTAGGACTAGATATATCCAATGTTACATGTTGTGGCTGCATTAGTGGAATCCGTTCCAAAGCGAAGGATATAAGGATGGAACCATAACTGAAATTTTTCTTCCTTCCTCCTTCTGCTTTATTCAGTTGTTCCTTTATCTGAGATAGAACAGCTTCAGACCAGTTGAAAACTGTTGGCACTAAGAATTCCAACGCATACTACATGTATGATCTGTTTGCCACATGGAGTGTAACGGTGCTGGCAAGTTTAGCGATCATGAAAAGGATGGTTCTCAGAGGAAAATCCTTGACATCACGGATGTTTATTTTTCCATATTTGCCAGGTTCTGAACCTGGATAGAAATACTGCATAACATAATCCCTCATTGTTTCTCTTCCAACGGTAGATCCTGTGAGTGAAATGGGAAAACCTCTCCTCGAAAAGCCTATGAGAAAATACACATCCTCAATTTTTATGGAAAACACTTGACTTTTTATGTGAAATTCCTCTATCGCTGGATCCCTTGCTTGAACAAGGAACTCCAAGAGTTCTATCTTTTGCCTCATTCTCGACAATTTTAAGTACTTAAGTAGCTCGCAATCCCTTAAAGCTCTTACAGTACCCGGATCATTCAAGGCAATCATATATTGTTCTTCATGTTCTCTTTCTCTCCATGTAATCATCATTATTATCCGATGGAAACTTGAAAATCAACCACAAGGTCCATTAGATACCATTCATTGCAAAAAACTAGGCAAATTTTGAGCACATCTTGAAAATCAAAAACTTGAACTACGCCCAATGCACACCCTAGGTTGAGACAATGGGTTGCACATGCAGGTACCCTTCACTGTACCTACTATGCAACATAGGTTTCGATGTACAAGGGTGTGTTGCCTTCATTTTGGGAAAAATTTACCCTAGGGACCTCAAAACCCTAGAAATTTGCAAATAATGGAAATGAAATGAATGTTGAAAGGAAGAGGAGGTTCATGCTATTTACCTAGATCAAACGGCGATGAAATCTGTCCATATAAACGATCACAATCAACAACTGAAGTTCGGGGGAAAAATCAGGTTTAGAGCTCCAAAATGCAAATGGTAACTATGTAATGGTAAAAATGAATAGTGAAACTGCTTTATATAGATATTTAATTACTTGCAAGTTAAATTTATTGCTATGACTATAGTTTTATTATGTTTTTTTATCATGAAACATATATTTTTATCCATTTTCTGTTGTTCTGAACAGGAAATACAACTGACGAACAGATTAGTCGTGCAGATTTATTTCAAAGAAGGACTTGACCACAAAGCATACTTTTTCTCCTTATTTTTCGAGCTTTGATAAAAACTAAAAAGGACTTGAAGCACACTTTTATCTCTTTTTCGAGCTTCGATAACAACAAAAAAGGAACCCCTGGAGTCTTCTTTCAGCTCTTTTCAGACTCCGATAATGTGAAAATATTGCTGAGCACTTGTCATTTCGAGCTCGTTAAAGTAAATGAATTGATATCTACTCAGTATAAGTTTAACCCTTTTCCGGACCGAGATGGATTATTTACGAAAAAAGAATACCTTGGTTAAACATGACCAAAGAGGTTCTTTCAGATATTATTTTACACTTTTTTGGATCTGAGAGACAAATTTACGAAAAATTGTTTTTGGAGTTCTCTTTTGTCCTCTTTTTCAGACTCTCTAAACATGAAAAAGGACCGGGAAATCATTGTCGTTAAGCTCGTTAAAACATAAAATAGCGACGGGCTTGTCAATCATGGCAAGAATCGAGTTTCATTCATCGCTAGACTCATTAAATTATTAAATAGTGATACTTTATTCTTTATTCGCTCAAAGGGTTGAATTATAGATCAAGAAAATGTTATCCTCCTCAAACTTGTTAAAAAATAAAGAGGTACTGGTCGAAAAATGACCGGGGAAAATTTGGGAAAAGTAAGCAAAGTTTCTTTTTGGTAGCAATTCGCTCTTGAACATGACACTTCTTTCACTCCATGTCCGTGACTGCTTGGGTTGGGTAATCATCTTGACGATTCATTCACACCTATGGTTCATCATACCTTCACTTCGGTTTTGGGTCAATGCTGCCAACTCATCACAGTGGCGTCGATATGTTCAAGAGAATTCATCCAGTGATTAAGAACTCATCCATATGTAATACTCATAAACCTTCATTTTCATGACCGTCATCCTTGACAATTTCTATATCAAGTCATACCCTTGTCTCCGAAATCAGTAACTCCAGTTTTGCAATAAAGTGACTTCCTGTCGACGACAAATCAATATCCAGGAAGTTCAATTAGAAACATCAGATTCTAGTACCAAGAGGCTTGTTACAGCATCGACAAGATCCTCACTTCCGGACTTTTGACCAAAATATTTTGTTTGGCGTTCGACATCAAATCATCTATTCACGCCTTACGAAATGTACTGCAGTACCTTGAGGGCAATTTTCATTAATGGTGGTTCTCTCGTGTTTGTTAACAGCTTTCATTATTGGTTGGTAATCAAACGATGTATTTCCATGTTCGATGACAAATCATATATCCGCATGGCTAGACTTATACCCGAATGATCAAGTGAATGAGATAAGAAGACCCCGGATCTAGTTTCAACCATCCGGGAAGCGATTTTAGGATTGTTGTACACATCATATGTACGGTGACCTTACATACAAATTTTCATCCAAACATGGGCCTATATCTGTAGGCGATGTCTGCATCTGGGCAACATTCCAATGTAGACGACTTTTGGAATTATGTACATGGTATTAGATTGTTTTATGTGTTGACTATGGGAATTCCTACCCTCAGAAATTATGATCAATAGAGGATGTATCATGATGTAATGTATTTTAAGATTGATGCAGGTGATCGTTCTGCTTTTTTTCCAGGCTCATCATAGTGTAAAGCATCTCAATCAAATGTTATTATTATTTGGATCTCATGCTTTAGGGGGAAATTGTTATAGGTCAATTTGGGCACCATTCCCAATGACCTGGTTAACTAGGTATCATCTTCAGGACCGATGATCAAAGGGTCTATCATTCCCTATCATCTCAGTTGCTATATGCCCTGAGACAGGAAACAACATGAATCAAACAATCACTTTCATCAATGCAAGGCTTTTCCATGGTTTGAAGCTTATTATTTAACATGTGGGAGCTCACCAACGCAGGCTCTAAGGGGCCTAAGTGCATTGCATATGCAGGCAGCCCCATTCAAGGCTGCTCTTCAAAGCACTTCCCAACATTCAAAGGTGTGTTGGTCACATTGGGAGCAAAATTCTCATTGTTCCAGAATCTCCACTTGGCCAGTGTCTTCTAGAAGGGTTCACATGTGTCATGCTTTAGATCCAAGTGTCCATTTGACATCTACATGAATGGAAACATGTCTTGCCTATTATTGGAATGCAATTTATTGCAAAACAACCTACAGTTCATCTATAAATTGAACACAGATCTAAGTGTTTGAAGGAGGAAGAATTTGAGTAGAGAAATGCTGGAGAATTTTCAATAGAAAGTTTGATTTGTGGAGCTGCTGCTGGAGAGACTTATGCTGTGATGAGAATTTGGAACTCTGCTGGAAGGTTACTCCAAATCAGTCACTAGATTGTAACCTCTCCTTCTATCATCAATAAAGAGTACTTCTTATTTTTCCCTACATGCATCTATGATAACTTTGATTTTCCATGTTGTAAGATCTTGGTTGATGAATGTAGTTTATGCTTAACTGATTTAGCTAACTAGCTTGAATAGATATCTATATTATTGCATCTTCTGTTGTTTTAGCGTTCTTTCTTGTAGGAAGCATTCAACTATTTGAAACCGCTTGAATTTGAAGCTGTAGTGGAAGCGACAGAAAGGAGCCATTTGGAAGCGACTGAAGCAAGTAAGCATCCAATCCTCTCTGTGTATTTGTTCTGAGTTAGGAAAAAGAGTAGTATAGTATTTCACCTGTTGTTCTAGACTAGACACTGGTCTAGGGAAGTGTAGTTTATCCGTAGATTACAATTCTAGCCCAACAACACCCCTAATGGCTCATATTGGGAACTCATTCTCTTTATTGTTTTCTTTCAAATTTTAGGAGTAGCAGTAATTAATGTTCATCAAATCAACTAAACTATGGAGATTCAGAACATTTACTATGTTTCTAAAACATTGTTTTCATCAGAAAATGGTTAATATGTTTTTTTGCAAAATTTTCTTTGAAACAAGAAAATTTGTAACAGACAAATACTTCTTATTTGGGCTTAATTTTACCTCATAACTACTATTCACTTACATTTTTAGAGCCTAATTGCTTTTAAATTTGCAAGATAAAATCATTAAAATATTAACATGATAAGAACTCACATGGTTATTTTGGTTTACTCTTTTGTTGAG
Organism: Pinus albicaulis; assembly: GCA_034641835.2. Classification (NCBI taxonomy): domain Eukaryota; kingdom Viridiplantae; phylum Streptophyta; class Pinopsida; order Pinales; family Pinaceae; genus Pinus; species Pinus albicaulis. The sequence continues at coordinate 999,645,797 of CM076572.1, read as the reverse complement.
ATATTTGTATAATTAATCTTGTTTGGGTTTGTCTTTTAAATTTGGGCTTTTCTTTCAGCTTTGCCTTTTCTCATTTTGACATGTTTGAAGTTGTTTCGTTTCTCTTTCATTTCAGTTTCAGTTTTTTCTTCATTTTGTCATTTCTTATGGTTTAATTTTTGTGACTTTGCCAAAATTCATGTGGAAGGCCTTTTCCTCATCGAACTTTGGTTGGCATACATGGGAAATATTTACTCTGTCTATTCAATGAATTTCATTTATCATTAAAGGTATACCTCTATGGAATTCTAAATCCATTTTGCTTTAAATATTTTCCATAGAGGAACATGTATCCTTTCTAAGTGATATCGTTCACCTTTTCAGGGGAAGAACTGAATTTGAGTTCGACTCAATGGATTCCTCTAATCCCTCGACTTTATAAAAGCTTCTGATTGATAATCGCGGGGAAATATTTGGAGTCAACATTATGAAAGTATTATATCGATTAGCATAAGTCTCTATTACCATCCCACCTCTTTCACTCAGGTACATCATAAAATAAATCTTGGAAATGCGCTTATCAAAAGGGTGATTAAAAGAGGAAGCATGGGAAATACAAGTAAACCCATCAGGGTTATGGACGCTCGCTGGCAGTAGGGCCATGCTTGTATGGAATTAAAGATAGCTTCATCGTGGTACTATTCAGGCTCGCTTGCAGCGAAGTGATGTCAAAGACCATTCTTAACAATGAATATATGTTTTATCAAAACACTCCTATCTATACCTTCTTCTATTTTTCATGAGGTAATCTTACAACAATTTTTTCCCAAAATTTGAATTCATGATTTTACTCAGTCTGATTTGAGTACTTATATTTTATAACTCATATTTCTTAATCTATTTATGTGAGACCCATATAATTGGTTTATTGTTTGACGGTTTGATGGAATTCCTCACTTTTAACCTTTGGGTAAATTGAAGCTCATTATCTGTTTAACCAGATATAACTGGTTCTTCCCCGTGTGTCGCCATTGTTGAGGTGAAAACTCAAACCCCCTATTTTTGACTTGTTTATTTCAAATAATGGAGACCCTTTCCATAAATTTTTGGCTAAATCGCCCTTTAATATTTTTATTTTGGTTAAGTGTCCTACAATTTTGCCAAATTTTTCTTTTGATTGATTCATTCCATTCTATTTTTCGCAAGCTTTCCATCAGTTCTTCTTTCATCTCATTTGGTTGCATAGTTTGCAAATGGCGCTTCGCTGAAGTTTTATGATTTTTACTGCCAAGGCTAAAAAATGCACAAAGCGTATATTATTTTAATTCTTGTGAATAAATCAGTAATTGATTGTAAATATTGATTCATAGTTAAATTTTACAAATTAATTCATTTTTTCTAATGGCCCTACAAAATCTCCGCAGCCAAATTGTAGAACAATTAAAATTATGGTGTTTTTGGATTCCATAAGTCTATGATTAAATCTCAATTTAAAAGAAATTACGAATTCTGAAATCTCAAAATTTGCAAAGTGGTTGTAGTTCATTTTGTTGGATTTTTAATACCAAGTGGTTGTAGTTTATTTTGGAAGGGGCCCACTCTACATAGGCTCCACTTCACCTTATACCCCCCACTTCAACCATTCTTGGGAACACATCATAAATTATATCAAAATTATTAAATGAAACCTCTGATGTCCATATTAGCACTCCACTAGTTCTCCAAAGGTTGAAAATGAGACTGACAAAGGTAACCAAAGATCACTTTGACCTAGTAGCTAGCCCTACCAGGCTGAGAGGGCTCTCTCAATGAGATCATGGTTAAGGATTTACTATGATATGAAGGATATTAGGCTAGATATGATAGGCTCAGATAGGTTTTGAACGTTTTAGGGTTTGATGTTGGATCAGGGATGAAACCAAGTAGCTAGGTCTGGGTATCAAAAGGTTTTGCAGCTGCAAAGATATAAATGAGAAAGGTAGTATTGGATCTATGACGGCTTTAGGGTTTTGTAGGTATGGTGGAGGGTCTGAAAAAGTAGAGGGATTTAATGAGCATGTTCAATCATGAATTCATTAAACTGGAAGCATGAAGCACAAGATGACATTTCCATATAAACAGAGCTAAATTAATAGAATTTTGCTTATGAATTGTAAGGAAAGCCACTGAAGATACAAGATATGAAAGAGGATATATATATCATTCAATAAATACTATAACAGAGAAAATACATGATCATAAACTCACTGCACATGAATTCTTAGATAGTAGTCGCAACTGCATCCTATGATTTCTGAATATGAAAGTGAAACTACAAGCTACAAGAGTAACAATCCTCTGATGTCCAACTAGTAAAATGACTCTGAAAATGATAGATATATACCAAAAAAACATCTCCACTCTCTCAAGGGTTGAATACATCAGTTGTGGAGCTGAGTACATGATAAGCTCAAAAAAACCCTAATCTCTAGTGGAGGTCAACCAATTCACCTCAAGATAGGAAACTAGATACATTTGACCAAAATTACATTAACAAGCATGTATCTACCCTATTTCACTATTTACTAGCTCAATTACACCTCATGACATCATCATTCATTAATTATATAGTTCAAAAAGTCGAATTGGGTCAAATATTCTGTAAAAATTGGCTTCTAAAGAAAGCATAGCGAAATCAGGAGAAAGTGTAGGGAGCTTAGAGAAATTGTAGCAAACTTGGGAGAATTGACTTTTGGAGGCATTCTAGGTGTCCAAATCAGGATCGTAAGGTACCATAGGAAATATGTGGATGTTTGTTACATGATAGGCTCATCAAACACTCAAAAAGGTGACTCCTAGCCCTCCAAAACTTCAATCTCCCAAGACTACTCACAAAGTGTAGTGAAGGCTCCAAAAACAGGGCAGAAATGTGATTTTTAGCATGTTTTTGGGCAATTTGGCCCCCAGAAATGGTTGAAGTGGCCCAAACACTAACTCAGATTGATCTAATCATCAAGAGGAATCCAAAAATGCTGAGTTTTCCTCCAATTTACACCCCCCCCCCCCAAAAAAAAGTGTAGTGTGGCCCACGCTACGCTTTTTCCAGTATGACTGGTTTTCTGAATTTCCAATTTTGACCAAAATTTATCAAAAAAAAATTCTCCAAAACTCCTCAAAATTGGTCCAGAGGTGCCTCATAAAGTATGTTATGCCACTAGGGAAGCATCAAAAATAATATCCAAGTTTTCCTTCTCCTTTTGACTTTTTAGGGTTTCCTTCAGTTTGTCTTGCAATTGTTTGACTTTGACATTGCAAATTTTATTTCTTGCATAGTAGTGTTCAACCATGTGTTTTTGCATATTGTTGTCCCTATTGGCCTTGTCAAGGAGCTTCTCCAAGTGAATATTGACTTGGGCTAAAATTCGCCTCTAAAATTTTCCCTGATATTGACTTTATCAAGCCAAAACTCCCTGCTTTCATTGATTTCCATTGCTATTCTTTCTTCAAAGGTCAACTCCTCATCTGGTGGATTTTGTTCTCTTTCCTTCTACAATGCTCTTTTGAGATCCATGGTCCTTGGTCTCTTCCTTGTCACCTGCTTTTCATGCCTCTCTAAATCTTCACTATCAGCCACTACTTTTCCTTTCATATCATGCATGCTAGTTGTTAACACTGGAAAATTGTACAACAGAAGATGACATTATTTAATGTCAAGCAGAAGGGTTTACAGGGCTGGTGTTAGGCCAGAATTGTAATCTATGGATAAAATACGCTTCCCTAGACCGATGTCTAGTCTATAATAACAAGTGAAAGACTATACTACCCTTTTTCCTAACTCAGAATAGATACACAGAGAGGATTGGATGCTTACTTGTTTCAGTCACTTCCAAATGGCTCCTTTCTGTCGCTTCCACTACAGCTTCAAATTCAAGCGGTTTCAAATAGTTGAATGCTTCCTGCAAGAAAGAACACTGAAACAGCAGAATATGCAATAATATAGATATCTGTTCAAGCTAGTTAGCTAAATCAGTTAAGCATAAAATACATTCATCAACCAAGACCTTACAACATAGAAAAACAAAGTTATCATAGATGCATGTAGAAAATATGTGTGGTTAATAAGGTGGAGACCCTCGATGGAGAGCTAGACTCAACACCCGGCGTCACATTTTCTTTGTGTGGAAAGGTTTGGGCTCACAAGCTAGATCACATCCAATCAGTTCAAAGCAACTTAAATGTGAGCAAGTGGCAGGTATCGTCTCTGCATACGTTAATTTTATCAATTTCAAGTTGTGTTATTACTTCTCTTAGATGATTTTCCCCTCTCCTGGAGGATTGGATGCGATCAAACTCACCTCTCACAGTCAAGGTAATCTCATTTATGATAAAATCATGCTCAAAATTCTTGGAAGGATGGTGTTATCACTCTGCCAGATTCCCAAGGCTGAAGAAAGAATCCCAACAGAGGTAACAATGGACCAAGCTTTTAACTTGATAGCTAGCCCTATCAAGTCGGAGAGGGATCTCTCCAAAAAGGTCACAGCTAGGAGGGCTGGAGAAATTAGAGTTTTTATCCGGTATCCGAAGAATACAAATTTTGAGGACCCATGTTGCTCCCAGTTTTCCCAAAAAACGTCGTTTAGGGCCTCAAAATGGCTACGGAAGTTCAGGACCTGAAAAACTGCTAAAAACAGTAAGTTGTGCCAAAACTGAAAAACTGAAAGAGATAATGGTGGGGCCCCAAGTGGAATAGGTGGGTGAACACTAATATCCACCTGGATCATTCCTCCCCCCTTAGGAAGCAATGGTCCCCATTGCGTTAATTTCCTCCATGAGATGAGGAAACTTCTACTAAACTTGGTCCCTGGTGAACCACTTTCCTTGGTGCAGGAGTTGGCTAGCTTTGACAACCCGATACAGTTGGATCTTCTGTTGGCGAGTGTTCTTGATTTGCATGTCCATGATACAATCTGTGGTGGCCTATTCCATGCAGTCTAGGTTTAACTCTGTTGGTGTGAGTTCTTCTGCAATGTCAGAGGTGTCCAGTAGAGGTGGGAAGTAGGGACAAAGGTGGTCTACATTGAATACTGGGTGCAGACCAAGGAATGGTGGAATACTGAGCTCGAAGGCATTGTTCCATACAGCCTTGGCGATGGTGTACGGCCCGTATCAAAGTGGGCGAAGCTTTCGGTGGGGTCCAGTGAGGCGCTCCTTCTGCAAATGTAATCACACTTTGTCACCAACCTAGAAGTTGTGTGGCACCTGATGTTGATCATAGCGTTGCTTGTACTTAGATTGGCTCTGTCAAATATTTCATGAACTTGTTGGCAGATGTGTTGAATTTTCTCGATGAAGTTATTTTCTTTGTCAACTTCAGACTGGACATGAGCCGAATTGGCATGAGTAGCCAAGAATGGCATGGCTACGTCAATGGGACATAGTGGCTGGAATCCCAAGCCCACCTGAAAGGGGCTGTGGCTGATTGATCTGTGGAGAGCTGGGTTATAACTATGTTTTACATAGGGGAGGCTCTCGTCATATGTGCGTGGATGCTTTGAATTGTACATGCGCATAATGTGTACAGTCATTTTGTTGATGACCTCTGTCTGGCCATCTGTTTGGGGATGGAAAGTTGTGGACTTGGTGAGCTTGGTGTCCAACATTGACTAGAGGCTAGACCAAAATGTGCTGAGGAACCTGCTATCCCAATCTAATATGATAGACTGTGGGATCCAAAAGTGCACCCACACTCATTCAAAGAAGATTTTAGCAGTGGCTTCTGCTGTGATATTCTTCTTGTAGGCTGCCATAATGGCCATCTTCGAGAATCTTTCGACGACCATGAAAACACAGTCATTTCCATGCTTAGTAGAAGGTAGGCCCAATATGTAATCCATGGAGATGGATTCCCAAGGTCAACTAAGGGTAGGTAGCAGAGTATATAGGCCTTGCTTCTTGATGGTCGGTTTGGCAATGGCACAAGAAGTGCAGGATTTGATGTGCTTCCTGAAATCCTTTCGAAGGTTCAGCTAACAGAAATACTTCTGTAGTACTGCTACTGTTTTCTTGACCCCGAAATGCCCAACGACTCAACTGTAGTGTGCTTCCCATATCATCTTGGCACGCTCACTTGAAGGAACACAAAGGTGTCCCAGGTGACATAAGAGTGCATCTTGGAGGTGAAATTTTGGAACTTGCGTACCCCCCAAGAGTGCCTTGTATGTGTGGCCAAATTCTGGGTCACTCTCATAGAGAAGCAGCCAATCATAATTCTCGTGCCCACAAGAGTTGAGAACAGTGGTGAGCGCCACGATCGGTGGTCGGCTGAGGTAGTCTACAACATTATTGGTGCTACCCTTCTTGTAATTGATGTTCAAATGAAACTGTTGCATATATGTCGATCACTTCTGATGGCGATCATTCTGCAAATTCCCTTGTGTCTGTATAAATTGCAGGGGCCAGTGGTCTGTGTGGATGATTGTTTCCTTCCCCAAAATGTAATGCTTCCATTGTCAACAAGCTTGCACAATGGAATACATTTCTTTGTCATAAGTGGGATACTTGCAAACTGTGTCAGACAATGTCTCACTTTGATATGCCACTGGATGTCCCCGTTGAGTAAGAACTGCCCAATAGCATAGTCAAAGGCATCCGTCTTGATCTCAAATGGTTGTTGCAAGTCCGGTAATGTGAGCACTTCTAAAGAACAAGATAAGCATTTTTTCAATTGTAAAGAACGCCTTCCTCGTTGAGAGGGCTACCAAAAGAATTTTTCTCTTCGCTCCTCCTCGGTGACCGACTCAAGGGCCAAGTGATATGAGAGAATCCCAACATGAACCTATGGTGCAGAAATTAGCAAGACCCGCAAAGTTGCGAAGCTCTGATAGTGGTTACTTCTAATCCCGAATTACTGGATTCAAGTTGGATCCACATGCACCCCCCTTTCATCAATAATGTATCACAGATATTGAACCTGGGTCATGCCAAAAGTGCACTTCTCCAAATTGGCACACAACTTGTGTTGCCGCAGTGTTTGGAGGACTTGTAGGATGTGGTGGAGGTGCTCTTCCCAAGTCTGGCTAAATATTAGAATGTCATCCAAGTACACCACTACAAATGAGTTGGTGAATGGTCGCAAGATGTCGTCCATCAACCTCATGAAGGTTGCGGGAGCATTCGTCAACCCAAAAGGCATGACCAGCCATTCAAAAAGGCCTTCCTTGGCTTTGAAGGAAGTCTTCCACACATCGGAGGGTTCAATTGGTACCTGGTGATACTCAGACTTCAAGTCGATCTTGTTGAAATATTTTTCCCCTTTGAGTTGGTCCAGAAGGTCATCAATCCGTGGGATCGGGTACCTATTCTGGACAGTGATCTTGTTCAGCACCCGATATTCAATACAGAGTCTCCACGTCCCATCCTTCTTCTGTACCAACACGATCGGGCTCCCACAGGGCAATGAACTTGGTCGGATGTGAACTTTTTGCAGGAGCTCCTGAATCTGCCTCTTGATTTCATCGTTCTCCATAACAGAGTGCTGATAGATCAGTCCATTGGGTAGCAGTGCACCTGGGGTTAGATCAATTGGGTGCTTGACCTGACAGTGCAGAGGAACCCCTATGGGTGAGGTGAAGATGTCCCCGTACTCCTCGACAACCTTGTCTATTTGTTGCTGTTGTGCAGAGGAGCCCTGTCTAGAGGTCGTGGCCACAGTCTTCTTCTTGCCCTAGGGGCGAATCATCAAGAAAACGAATTTCATAGTTTGGGAAATGAGCTTACTGCATTTTTTTGCAGTAACCAAAGAGATAGCGGTAGGAGGTGGTACCTTTGGTATCCTGTACAACTTATTTCCCAAAGTAACAAAAACATCGTGAGGCCAAGACTCATACATAGCATGCGCTTCCACAAGTATGGTTTTCCTAATAATACATCTGAAACATCAATTGGACCAACGTCACATAATACCTCATCCATGAAGGGCTTGATGCTATAGGGAAGGCGGCACTGCTGGCTGACGCGGAGATGTTGTCCTTTGTGAAGCCACCCGATGGTGTATGGATGTGGGTGAGCTATGGTCGGAAATCCCAACCGCTTCACAGCATCTGTTGAAATAATGTTATTTTGGCTCCCATTGTCGACAATGAACTGTATCGGGGAGCCCTTTACCCACATCTAGGAGTGGAAGAGATGTTCCTTCTTCTCTGGATCTTTCGGTTCCTCCTTCTAGATCTTCGTAGTGGCAACAGTGGCGTTGGGCTCCGCATCAATAGTCTGTTTCCCTTTATCCTTTCCCTTGTCAGGTTCTGATTCAGATTCGAAGCATGCATCTGACTCAGAAGCCCTCATCTCAGCCACCAGCGACTGCTTGGCCCGACACTCACTTGTGTTGTGAGTGAAGCTCTTATGGAACTCACACCACTTTCCCATGTCCTTCTTTGGCTTTGTGGTGTTGTTCTTTGCTTGTGGATTCGACAGGTTGTATTGAGCCGCCATGCGTTGGCTCTGTCCTTTGTTCTGTGGTTTGGGAGCACCTTTCCCATACTTTTGATTCGCAGATCCAAAGTCTCGCTTCTTCTGTTTGAATTTATGCTCAATCTTGGCAGCATACCAGTATATCGTACCAAGAGAGGAGATGTTGAGGAACTCCATTTCCTCCTAAATTTATCTGTGCAGACAACTACAATACTTTAGCACCATATTTTTCTCTGAATCTTTGATACCCAACTTTGTGCGCATGGGATGGAACAGATTCGTCAGCTCATCCACATCTTGATCCCTTTGTTGTCGCAGCGTGGTCCATTGTATGTACTTGTCCTCATAGCTCCCCACGGGATAGTATTGTTCCTTGATGGCGTCTCGGAAATAATTCCAAGTGGGTACGGCCGAGAACAGAGAGGGTTCTGTGTCATCCTTTTTCTCACAGTAGGTTTCCCACCAGTCCTTGACATGGGGGGTAGATTTGAGGAGTGCAAAAATAATCTTCTCTCGGTCGAAAAAGTCATGAACCGAGAAATATCCTTCTAATAGATTCAACCATCTATCTACGATATCTGCATCTATTTGACCCTCAAATATGGGAATGTAAAAATTTACTTGTACCTTAAAAGGATTCACAGCTCCAGAGTGGCTGCTAGATGCAGATGCACCGCTGGTGGGCAGTCGTTGAAGGATCTGGGAAAAGTTATCCATCATCGCATTCCTTTGTTTTTTTAGGGCCTCCTCGAGAAATATTTTGATAGTATATCTTGCTCCCTCATCTTTATTTTCATCCCCCATGGGCGTCTGTCAGGGTTTGCGAGGCTAATCTTGCAAAGGTTCCACCAAATCGAGCCCTAACTCCTTATACCCCGACCTCGTTGGGGACATGCAAAGAAGGATCAAGAAAAAGCAGACCACTCTGATACCACTGATCCAGATTTATGCAGGAACACAAAAGAATAAACATATACCCATAAAGACAAATATGCACTGGAAATAACACTTCATTTCATTAGTATCGAAGAACTGAAATTTTCTTACAGACATAATGGAAATAAACTAGCTAGGGCACTGGTAGCTATCTCTGAGAAGAGATGTGGTGGCTACAGGCCTCTGAACTGAGTTACAATGAGGCTTGAGGGCCTATTTATTATTTAGAAACAATGTAAAACCCTAAACATGCAAAACCCTAACCCTAGGAGATGAAGCGCCAAAACTATGGGCCCCGTTTGGGTAAATTGGTGTTTCAACTTCCCGGGGACGTAACTTTAGCATACGATCTCAGTTTGACGCGAAACATACCTCGTTAGAAAGATCTATCCAAGGACTACAAATATTGAGTGAGAAACATCAGTCCATGGACCCATGTTGCTCCCGATTTTCCCAAAAAACGTCGTTTAGGGCCTTAAAACGGTTCTGGAAGTTTAGGACCCGAAAAACTGCTAAAAATAGTAAGTTGTGTTGAATTTGAAAAACTAAAAGAGACAATGGTGGGGTCCCGAGTGGAATAGGTAGGTGACCACCAATATCCACCTGGATCAGGTTTTTAGGCTAGATAAGAAGTGCATAGGGGTTTTGGTAATTGATTTGGATGGGTTTCAACCGGATGAAGAAATTAGGTCAAGGGAGCTAGGTAAGGGAAAATGTCATAGCGTTGTAGAGATTCAACGGGGCAAGGTAGGCATAAGGCTTATCAATTAAATATTATTGTGATGGAATGGTTTTTAGACTGAAGAGAAGCTAGGAAGAGCATGGGAGATGTATTCTTCCTAAACAGAGGAAAATGAACAAATTATGATAACTAACCCTAAACAGAGCATGAGCAAGCATGTGTTCTGCCTATAAAATTGAGAGATATCATACCATAGAGATGTGATGAAACATGGAAACAATACATTTAAAATATGATACTTAAGAAGAAAACAATGATAAACATCAGACCACAAGTATCCCGAAAAATCGTTGCAACTCCACTTGTATTAATGGCCAAACTGAGTACAATAGTTCCTTGATTACAAAGCTAACATCCAAAATAATTCCAACCCTTGATAAGAGTGAACAAAGGGAATATATAGACATCAAAACAAACTTCACTCATCCTCAGGGGTCAAATCCATGAGGTGAGGAAGAGATCCACAAAATACTAAACCGCAAACTGAAGTGTAGGATGGTCCAAGTGACTCACTTCTCATTACATTCAACTGATTCATATTTGACTAAAGGATAAGTTTACCCAATGAATCTACCCCTAGGTAACTTATCCTTTACATAATTACATTTACGATGATGAATTGTATAGATAGTAAAATCATTTCTTGAGGTAAAACCAAAAATTACTGTGAAAAACCAAAAAAATGAGTAAACTGGCATAAGCACCATTTTCCTGTCATAAGCACCCTTGATGTGTCATCAGCGCCATCCATGTTAAATGCCACTTTTGGAGGCCTTCCCGGTGTCCAAATTGGGCACAGGATATCTTGTTGGAAATATTATCATGTTCTCTTTCTGAATATAGCTCCAGTTCTAAAAATGATGTTGATTTGACCCTAAAAAATTCAATCTCCCAAGACTGGTATAAGCACAGTGCCTAGGCAAAAACAGGGGCAGAAACATGTTTTTTTGGTGGTTTTTTCCCTTTTCACCGCTTGAAACTGCAAAAAAAGCTTGGAAAAGTGGTTTTTTTAGATTTATATGTCATTGCAAATCTCATGGTGGTTTTCTTTCTCTCAAAAAGTGCCCCAAACATAAGCGCAATGCCAAGGGCAATGCCAAGGGCGTTCCGCTTATGACCATTTTTTTTATATTTGCATTTGTAGAAAAACCAAGTCATGTACAGCTTTGACAAAAATGTTGCAACTTGCCTCAAAATTTGTGGAAAGGGTGCTGATGAGGTGGCTAGGATTGGAGTGAAGCCTCAGCAAGTATTTCCAACCTGTCCTTCTCCTTTTGATGAGTGAGAGCTTCAATTTTGGCATTGGCTCTTTTGAGTTTGGCCAATGCAATTTTCTCCTTTTGTGTCTGATGTTTGACTTTCCTTCTCAACAAGTCATTATCCTTATTTTCCTTTGCTAGCATCTTCTCAAGCCATGGCTCCCTGTTCTTATTAATCTCTATAGTAATTTGTTCATTTAGGGTTAGTTGATCAGCTAGCTTCCCTTTGCCTCTCTAGAGCTAGGGCTATTTTCAGCCCTCTAGTTCTAGATCTCTGTTTTGGTACTTGTTCTTCTTCATCATCAACTAAGCCATACTTCTCCAATGTTTCATCTAGCATAAATTTGGCCTTTTGAGCCTCTCTTTGACCAGTGTAATACTTAACCTCATCAATGATCTATTTGGTTTTCAATTGTTCATTCTCTTGCTCAAGAAAGTTTGTAACATATATAACCCTGTCAAGACTAGTTTGGAGCTCACTAACCTTGGCATCCTTACCTTTGATGGCTGCATTGGTGATTTTATCATTGTTTTCCTCAACTAGGTCAACCAACTAAAATTCATGATATGTGTCATGAGTGTCCTCCTCATCATGAAATACTGGCTCAATGACCTTCTCTTTACCTTTGTCCACCTGCTATGTCGATGTAGAAGGCATGGCCCATTTCACTCCAATTGAAGCAAACACATGAATATAGCCTCTTTGGTAGGTTTTTGGCAGTGGATCAACCTCAACCATACTAGCCCTCTCTACCTTATATATCTCATTTCTGATAGGGGATTCAGTCTCAGTGTGGGATGAAGATAATGGTGGTGAAGTGAATGAAGAGGACTGATATGATGATGGTGAATGTACATTAGGCTAAGATGGAGGGATGGAAGTGGATGGTTGAGATGATGAAGGTAGATTTTGAGCATGCTGAGTAGGAGGATCTCTAAAGATATCATGGGATATGAAGGTATCCCATGCAATGTTGAGCTCATTGAGATGGTAAAGGGCAATTATTTTGATAAGGGAATGATGGAAAATACTTTTCATTTGGTGTTCATACTCCCTTTTTTTAGCAATAAAATCCATCTTTTCAACAATCCGGAAAAGGAAGTAAGGTATATTGAGCATCCTTACCCTATTGAACTGCATTAGGAGCCAGATGTGATAGGTATACAAACTTGAAAATCTACCTTCACATGTAAAGTACCTCATGATTATCTTCATCATGGGTGCAAATATATCTAGGAGGTAGGAAAAAGGAAACATCCTCTTTTTCTCATTCTTGTATCTAGGTTCTAAAAAGGGCTCAAAGTGTTGATTTTCCAAATCACTCTTTTTGAACCACTTTACCCCAACATTTGGGATCCATGTGGTAGCTGACAGTAAAGGTGACACCAGCTAGGGTAACCTGGTTGCTATGGATTTTAGATATGAATCGCCTAGTTAACTGGAATGATGTTGAACCCTCTGAATTTGTTCATAGAAATCATAACAACCAACATGTTTGAAGCATGTCACTATCATTGGAGAAGCCAAAATTTCCCTAGTGCTGATAGGTTCATGTTTGATTATCCTGACCCCTTTATCTAGCCTCCTATCCTATGTTTCCTCTTCCTCACTATGTGATCTGTTATGTTCTCCTTTTGTTGCCATGGTGTGTTTTTGTTCAAACCTTAGGGAAGTAGGTGATAGTGTGGAAGGTGAATTTGGGGATAGGATATAGGGAAAGGGAATTTTATGGGAAATAGTGTTTATGGATATGAGGAATGTGGAAGGGAAAGGAGTGAAAAAGTGATGGGAATTGGGATGGGGAATTGAGATTTAGGAGCCTAGATCAAAATAACACCTAGGGCTTAGGGTTTTGGGAATTAGTAGCTTAGGGATAGGGATTATGATAACAAGGATTTGGGAATGAATTTTAACAATGTAGGGATAGTATTGAGTGTAAGGGAAATGGGATTTTGGGAATTATGAGTGCAAGGGAGAAAAACTAGGATTTCACATTCAAGAAGACACCAAATTTTCTTTTAACAAACTCACACATTCAAAATGACTTTGATGAAGAGGAAAATGATGTAAAAGTCACTTGCTTGGTTGGAAGTTTGAAGAATGATTGCTGAAGTCTAAGGACAATTTTTTTCAAATTTGATGAGTTTCTAATCCTTTCTGGTCATACGCGCAGCACAAAGAGGATAAGCGCAGCGCTAACATGATAAGCGCAACGCCAAGAGCATACGTGCAGTGCTAAGAGGGTAAGCATAGTGCTAAGAGGATAAGCGCCCTTCTGTTATGTTTTTCTCAATTTTTCTCAAAAAATCGCAAATTTTTCACTTCTTAGTTGTTTACTTGATGAAAAAATAGGGAAATGAATTTGAATTTGATGTCTATGAGACTTAAATACTTAAGTTATTTTAGATTTAGAACCAAAAACACACTTTTCCTATGCTTTTTCTCACTTTTTGAAAGCATGTTGAATATGCTTTTTCTTTGACTTTTTCTTTTTTGCAGGATGAAGTTATTGGAGTTTGACACTTTTCTTTTTCATTTTGGCATGTGTGTTTTGAGTTGACAGTTAGGCACTGAACTTATTACATATAGGAAGCATAAAATTACACAAAAAATTAAAAATAAATTACATCTCTATTTTCATATCAAAATTACATTTTGATATGAAAATCATAAAAATCAAAATTACAAATTTCAGAATATCATATTTACATGGTGATAATATTCTGCAGATAATAATGAAATGTTTATTAAGTCACTCTCACATCCTTTGCTGACCTTATTAGGCTGAAATGATGCATTTTGGACCTTGAAAGCTAATGATCTAATGGGACCTTGGATGACTCGACTTCCATGATTGACTTTGACTCACACAAGACAGTGAAATGAGCTTTTGAAAAGTGTTTTTATGCTCAGCAAAACATTAATATGGGCCAGCAAATGAGAATTTGTGAGGGAGAGTGAATTTTTGTGACTAGGACTACCATCAGTGAAATAATTTTTAGCACAACCTAATGGAATGATATAAAAATTTCAGAGTGGGACACCTAAAATGAGAATGAAAAGAGTGAATTTGATCACTGATGGCAGAATGCATATTCTAGCATTAACAGATGGAGTATTGGTTTATTCTCTATACCTAAATTTCCATGGAGATATTCCATACTCCTTACCTCATTCTACACACTTGGTCCCTCATGTCTTTGGCTCACTATATTTGCATGGTCATGGACTCAGGGTGGCATAATTATTGGGTCAATTTTGCGTCTTATTTGTATCTACAACCTTTATTCTCTTCAAGTTGGTGTGAAGGTGTTTTTTTGTTGCATTTCACTTACATTGCTAAAGTATATTTTTTCGTAGCCTTATAGAGGTCAGGCTATATATTTTTAGTTGGGCGATCTCTTCCTGTATTTCACTTACATTGTTAAATTGTGGTTCTCTCATAGTATTACATAGGTCAGGCTATCTCTTTGTATTTTCTTCCTGTATTTCACTAAAATTTTTAAATTATGGTTTTGCCATAGCCTTACATAGGTTGGGTTATCTCTTAGTTAGTAATTTCATATGCTTTTTATTTCCCCAGTTTTTGGCTCCATCGTTTACTATACACAAGGGCCAATGTACTTTTTTCTTTTCCTTCACAATTCTAGGTCTGGTCTTTCGTTTGAATTGGTTGTAGTGTTACCCTCGGCGGCTCCTCAGAACTCAGACCTTGTTAGGATTTCCTTTAGCTGTCTAGTCTTGGTCTATGGAGTATGGTACCCAGGAAACGTCTCCATGAGGTTTTAATTGGGTTTATAGTTGTGTCAATACATTAATTTTGCAAGTCCCTTAAGCTCCGTTAATAGATAGTGTTCATGAAATTTGGGATTATGAGCAGCTTCTGGAGTGCAAGAGTCATGGATTTTCATTTCTCGTTTTTTGTTCACATAACATAACTAATGTTGTAACCTTACTGTGTGCATCCCTCTTCGTTAGTAAACAGTACTATCAAGTGATTCAGTCCATTGGAGTCGGTCAGTATACCATAAGTTTTATTTCATTGCATTGTAGGTTAATTGATGTCGTGTTCCCTCAGCAACGCCTTCCTAACCACACGAGTGGTGCTCTTGGGTCACCTTCAACGAGACAATCATGTTTCTTTAGTTGGGAATCTATAGCCAATGTTTTTGAGGCATCTCCTCTAGAGTTCCACAAGGAAATTATCCAATCGAAGCAAAATATTTTATGGATTGAGTCTATTTCTCAGATTCTGAGTTAGGAGGTAACAACCTCAAGTGGGTACCAGGCCTAGGGAATTTTTGTTAGATAAGGATTCATTTCCTTACTTCCATCAACCTTCATCAACAACTGGAAACTATTCTCAGCATGGTTATTAGATACAATCAATTAGAAAACTACGAGTTGTTCTTGAGTCAGGAGGACATAAAGAGAATTCTTAGCTAGTTATTGTGTTACCCACTGCGTCCCCCCAAAATATTGTCTTTGAGGGTATTTCATTCATTTGTACTATATTGGTATGTAGTGTTTGGTATCCTGGTACACTTTCAATATGTTTTTAACAGTCTCATGGATTGGGTTTTAGATAATCTGAGTCTCCTACTTCCAAATACTGTTTTTCCTCTACAAATTCAGCTCCTCTAGGAGGCTGAATGCATAAGTATTTTCAATTTCTCTTCCTTTCTATGGTTGATGGTGCCCTCATTAGTCCCAGTATCCACACTTCTGTAATTTTGCTTGTCAACTATCGTAGTGTCTCATTTTCCCCTCCTTCACCCGTCTATACACATATTCCCTACAGGGAAATTTTTAGGGGCTTATATTCGCAGGCGAGCTAATATTCCATGCTTTTTCCAAAAAAAATATTCGCCAATTTCCATTTTTCTAAAAATGAATTTGCCCAATTTTATAATATAAATTTATTTTACCTTAAAAATCACCAAAATTATATATTGTATAATATAAAATCATTAGAAATATAAACATTTTTACAAAATTATCATCAAACATTTTACAATTTGGATATTAGGGACTAGTAAGATTCACCAACGTTGCTAAACTTTAAGATAAACTTCCATCCTTAAAATTTTCCCTAATTCTCTACCACTACATCGAACCTAGACAACGTCTTCCCAGTTGCTGAGGTGGCACCTCAAGTGCATCTTCCTCTCGCCGTCGACATCTATTTGGTTGGAACTTCGTGGATTATCACTTCGACTTTGTTCCCCCTGAAGAGAGAAATGTGATTGTTCACTTGGAAGAAAGGCAGTTTGGAGACAAATTATAATTTTTATACTCTGAAATCAGTGGAAACGCTTTTAGGTGGTCTCCTGACCCAGGAAAATTTTGAAAAAGGAGGTTCCATTTACTTCACTCAGTGATTGTGCACCATCAGCTAGAAACATTGCTTCACATGATCATTCGCGGAAAACAAGTTGATAATTATTAGTTATTTGCAGGACAATTGGAGATTAAGAATTTTTTTGGGTTATTAGATACAATCTAAATGACACCGTGGCCAAATTAACACGGGTAGAGTGTTTTTTGGTGTCTGACTTGGACTCTAGATCAAAATACACAACCTGAAGCACCATCAGTCATCAACGCTCCAACAAATATTCTGCCCCAAGGAAATTCCAACTCTATCCCTCAAGTTTTCATATCATATTAATATTTCTCATGGTTCTGAACATTTCTTTTTGCAAACAGGCTACACCTAGATTTTCTATGCTTGTATCATTTTCATGCTAATTTATTATGCCATATGAAAACATTGGTTTTTTTCTGGTTTGATCTAAACACACTTATGCATATAACTATTTATGGGAAATGGATTGTCTACCTAACTTGATCTTTTGTAATTTTTTGCAATTTTTTTGAACAATTTGGGAAGTTAATCTTGGAATCTGAGGTTGTTACTAATAGGACCTAAGGTTGTTAATGATATAATCATGAAATTTTTTCCCACTTTTGGAACATGGGATCCCAAAGAGTTTTTGGGAGATGGAAGTGATAAATGTAATGTAATGTAGATGTTTTTGGGAGATGGAAGTGATAAATGTAATGTAGTAATATAAATACATTTACGAAGCTTACAAAAAAAAGGGATTTATAAGATTAAAAAAATAGATTAAAATTTTTGAATTTTCAAAAATATTTCATAGTGTCCCTTGGTTTTGTAATTTAAGGAGGAAAGACATGGAAACTATATACTTTAATTGATATTAATGTTAATATGAATTGGTAACAACATCATAATTTTTAACTCCTCTTGATGGGTGATGATGGATCATAATCAAGGTAAATTATGGGGATGAGACACCTAGGGCTATTAGAAATTAGTGTCACCTCCCATATGTTATCAAAGGTTAAATCAATGTGTGATATTTAAGTTCCCTTGGAGGAGAATGATATATGCAAGGTGGTGGAAACATTGTTATTGATTCATAAATGTGGAGGAGCTATGAAGGACTTGAAAACCTTCATGGTTTACCATGGGAAGAGTACCAAAACCAATATAACATTGTAGAATATTTTGATGTGGAAGCCTCACAAGTTTTGGGTAATTGGTCTCATCTGTTTATATTTTGGTAGGCTTGTGAATTCTAAAAATCCTACAAGTTCTCAGCTTTGCCTGGATTTTCAAATTGAGAGGTCCCTCTAGTCTGGTAGATTTCTCATTTTTCATGGTGATAAGTATAGGCCAAGATTTTATCCCATATGATTGTTTCACTTTCATTCAAGGTTTGAGTGTCCACCTTTTTTATTGGGTTTTATACTTAGAGCTCTCTAATTTTGGTTCGAATTCATGGGAGTCTATGAGCTAACCTTGATGCTTCAATTTCGAGGTTTATCTTACTAATTTTTACCTTGTTTCTATGAAGCTTGTGATAGTAGTTTTTATTAGTAATAAGGGCATTGTCCTTGTTTTCTCGTTGGTGAATTTTTTTTTTCCTTTTATTGCTCCTATCATCTCTTTGGTTGTGAGTCCTTTCCATTTTTCTGGTTTTTTTTCTCCAATTCACGAAGCGACTCTGTTTATTAATTTTAGACTAGCTCCCTTCATTGACAGGTGGTCTTGGCAGGAGTGAAATTATTCCTTGGTTTTTCAAGGTTTTTCTCTATCCTTTCCCATTTTTTTCATCTTTTCAAGTTTGCATCGTTTAAGACTTTAATTCTTTTGCGAGACCTTTCCACCTTTCTAGGAGTTTTCACAAGTTTCTTATTGGTCATAAATTATTTTGGTCCTAACAAAAATGGCTAGGCCTGGTTGGCCAAAAGGTCGCATGGGTAGAAGAAGAAATCCTCTACTCTCTAGCTCGAGGGCTTCATGCTTAGCAGAGTGCTCAATTGTAGTTTATGCACACTCTACTCCTCTAGTAATTAGAGAAAAAATATAAGAGATGGAGAGAGAAGCAAGGATTGAATGTTGGTTTGTCACTGATGTAGATATGGAGGTGAAAGTGGGGGATTGGGTCCTATAAATTGGGAATAATAGAACCCAATTCACAAGATATCTGTAAACTATAGAAATTAATACAAATTGAAAATGATCATGGGAAAATTATTGGTGGACCGCTCAAAAGCTCAATAGGAAATTGTACTATGCATTAACAAGATGTAGAGGCAGACTGGTCCAAGTGGATATTGGTGGCCACCCACCTATTCCACTTGGACCCCCACCATTGTCTCCTTCATTTTCCTTAATTATAGCACAATTTTCTATTTTTGGTAGTTTTTCGGTTCATGAACTTCTAGAGCTATTTTGAGGCCGCCCTAAACGACATTTTTTTAGAAAATAGGAAAAATGGTATTCTGTGGAATGGGTTTGTAGTCAAAATTTTTAGTCCTCAGATATATATTTCTGTTGAAAAATGCCGCAATAAATTCTCAAATTGATTTTTCCTTGATGAAGTTGAGAAAATTTGAATTTCCACATCAACAGACAACTTGGATGTAGTTAACTTGTGTGACATGGCTTGTGTCACCCAGTTTACTCAGTAAATTCGAATTGGAGAAGTTAGAGTTCAATTAAGCATGTGTGATTGCTAACTTGTAGCATTTAAGGTTAATTATCTAAGGTTGTTTCCAAATAAATTAGTTCTAATTGTTGAAGGAAATAGTGGAGGGTCAGTTGTGTAGTGGGACTTCATTCAAACTCAATGATCATCTAGTTAACTAATAAATTAGCCAAAAATATCCAGTGCATGTAGAGAATTCGAGTTCCCCAGACTTGGTGGAGATTCCAAGGCAATGTAACATCAATTGAAGACTAGCCTTGAGTGTATAGGTACTTCATGCAGTCATATGATCAACCCAAGGAATTGTGCAATCCATTTTGGAGAAACTCCTAAATAATAGGGGCCTAATTTCACAAGGAACAACATAAGTAAATAAGGGCTCAATCAGAGGCATAATTTGACTAAGTATAGGCCAGATCTTCTTAGTGAGAAGAGATATAGGTTATACACTTGCAGGTTGTGCTCAATTAAGAAAATAAATTGTAATACATCTTTATTCATCAGATTAATGCAAGAATACATTGGGGTTTTTAACAAATTGATTTCCCCAAGAAAATTACTATTTGCATGTGCGTATTTCTTATTGCATGTTTAAAATTATTGTTCTATATTGTGAATTACTTTCTGCAGAGTAGTAGAGTGGGTCTGTGTCTTGTGATTTTGATTAAAACTTCATGAGCAGTTGAAAATATATAACATAATTTCTACAAGGTATCGGATTAGGATTCACATTATAGTAGGAATTTCGAATTTGTTTCTCAGGAGGTTCGAATTTGGAGTTCAGTGCATCAGAATCTCTTCAAAGTTGAGAGGATGGCCCTCAATGAACTAAGGCTAGAGTATGCCTTGGAAGGAAACTATAATTTTGTTGCATGGAAGGATCGCATGGAGGCGGTATTGGATGAAAATGGATTTCTAGAATACATCAAAACAAATTTTTCAAAACCATGGGAATTTGATGCCCAAAACCTTGCTCAGTGGAAGAAATATGTAGCCATGGTGAGGAGAATAATATTGGAAGGATTAAGGGACCACATTGTCACCAATATCCATAGGAAAGAAACTCCTTATGCAATGTGGTAGTCACTGACAATTCTGTTCCACAATAATAATGACCATAGGAAGTTGGAACTCAAGGATAAACTTTGAAATATCAAGATGCAGAAGAATGACACTATTTAACAGTATCTGAGCAAGTTCACACAATTTCATGATGAGGTTGCAGGAGTTGATGTTACTATTTCATATGAATACTTGGTAAGCCTAACCCTTCTGGGCCTTCCCAAGAGTTGGCATAACTATCAAGATTTGGTGAAAGGGAGGGAGAAACTCCCGAATTGGGAGCACTTATGATCTAATTTGGTACAGGAGGAAACAAGGCATAATACCATAGATGAGACTTCATCCAAGGACGACGATGAAGAAAAATTTGCATTGGTTGGAAAGGGAAAAGGGAAGAAATATCAACCCAAACCAGAGTCCAGCCAAGGGGGAAAGCAGAAAAATTTTTCCAAAATTAAATGCTTCCATTATCATGAATTTGAGCACTATGCCACGAAGTGTCCACACAAAAAAGCAAGCAAGAATACCTCAGGGGGAGAAGTAGGTGAAGCCTTGGCTTCATAATTCAAGCTTAACTTTACCCTCATTACATACATGACAAACATAGTGATGAGGAGCATGTGGTACTTGGACTCATGTGCATCGATCAACATAATAGGGTGTAGAGAGTTTTTTAGTGACTTGGAGGAAAAATATTTGCATATTCACATTGAGTTAGGGGGGCAGTGGAAGGTATAACATGACTCGGGTTGGTATAATCACCTTTTATAGGGATTCAGGCTCCCCTCTTTGGCTCGAGGATGTCATGTTTGTTCTAGGCCTAAAGAAAAATCCCATATCTGCTACAGTTTTGGAAGACCGTGGTTATGATATGAACATCAATAAAGGAAAGGCATTCCTTAGACACATAGCCATAGGACAGGCGAAGCGGATCAGGGTTCGTGTGAAGAACCTGTATAAGCTAGATGTGGAAGATTGTGTTGCATTGAGCACTAAGGCGGAGAAGGTGCAGAGCCACGATGTTAGTGAAATTTGGCACAAAAAATTGTCCATTTGCATCATGGCACCCTAAACATTATGAAAAAAATAACCACAAGCGCCCTTCCCAAAGGAGCACTTGAGCAGTAGGATGTATGCAAAGGATGTACTTTGCGGAAGTACACAAAATCCACATTCCATGATCGAGACGAAATATCACATGTAGTCCTAGAAAGGATCGACTCTAATGTATATGTACCTTTCTCGAAAGCCTCCACTGCCAAGTACAAATATTTTTTTCATTTTTATTGATGAATTCTCATAGAAGTGTTGCATCTTCTTCATGAAAAAGAAAGATAATACATTCTCCAAGTTCATATAATTCAAGGCACCAATTAAGAAATAAACTGGAAAGAAGGTGAAGGCTCTCAGGAGTGACAATGGAGGTCAGTACGTGTTGAATGAATTTAAAAAAAAAATTGTGAAAGAAGTCATTTGACGAGAGTTGACAACACCCCACAACCCACAGCAGAATGAGGTGGCTAAGAGAAATAATTGTAGCATTATGGTAGCATCGAGGGTGATGTTGCATGACCAAGGCTTACCTCTGCCCTTGTGGGTTAAGGCATGCAACACAATAGTCTAATTGCAGAACATGAGTCCTCATCAAATTCTAGGCATGATTACACTGAAGGAGGCTTTCTCAAGAAGAAAGCTAGATGTGTCACACTTCAGAATTTTTGGAGCCTCTATTTACTTCCATGTCTCCAAATAATCAAGGAAGAAGCTTGAGCCAACAACATAATTGCAGGTATTTTTGGGTTTCATAGAAAATCCCCACAACTACCTTGTGTACTTGCCATCCCTCAGAATGACAGTTATGTGAAGGGATGTAAAATTTGATTAGGAGAAAGCTATGCGGTTCTCTCTTGGGAGGGAGCTTAAGATCCCACCAAAAGAGGAGATTTTAGCTCCAAAGGAGGAACCTCAAGAAGTTATGGAGCAGCCAAAAATTGAGGAGCAAAGAGTGGAGACCACCACTCAAGCAAAACCATCCAGAGAAGGCAGTAAAATAACCAGGGGATCTGAGAGACTTTTGGAGGATGTGAGAGAAGGTCACCAGATCGATACTGTTACAGGTCAATTTTGGCATCACTCTCAAAACTAAGATCAGTACAAACAAGGGCTATCATACCCTAAATCAGTTGCTACTTTCCTTAAACAAGTCATCCCATTTCTGGTTTTTATCCATGAAAGTTTCATTTCTTGAAGTCCAGTTAAAATGCTCCATTGAGCCACCAACACACCCCTAGACTACAGTAAGTGCTTTTCAGAGCACTTAATCCCATGCAAAGTAGTGTTGCAGAGCACCTAGGCCCACTTAACAGTGCGTTGGTCAACTTTGAGTGAATTGTTCAAATCATTCCGAGAATACTCCCACTTTCTAGTGGCTTTTAGAAGTGGTTACAGCTATCATGCTATCTGATAACCTCGAATATGAACACCATGGAGCCATTAAATCACTTATCCTTTTATCCCATTCAACAAGGAAACTCCCTCATCCATTTATGGAAAATTCGTTCAATGACCAATTAATGCCAAACTACCCTCATTTCCTATAAATTGAGCATTGATCATAGTGCAAAAGGAGCTTGAATTTTGTAGTGTTATGTTGGTAATATTATAGCTCTTTGAGGTATTGTTTGCAAGTAATTTTATGCTACTCGATTAATGTTGTTGATGTGATGAGGATGGACTAAAGCTGGAGTGAGTTGACATCGAATCGATCCAACTGGTTGTAACTTCTTCTTCTATCTTATAATAAAGAGATTTTTTTCTTTTCCCAATACATGTGTTCATGCTTTTATATATGTATTTTCAAATGCAATCGATTCAGTTTGATTAAGATGAATAGATCATATGCCTTTATGTCATTTTATTTCTTCTGTTATTAATTGCAGGTACCAATCAAATGAGTTCAGTTCGATTGGGAGCAATAGGAGCAAAAAAAGGGAGACAAAGAATAATGGAGGATCACAAGTAGGTGTTCTTCTCTTATCTATTTATCTTAAGGAAAAAGGCCAAGTGTCTTTCATATGTTGTTCTAGGTGCATCCACCACATTTAGGGAAACTTATCTATCCGTAGGTTTGATTTCTGTAAAAAATAATTGGCGACTCCATTTGAGAACAATTGAACATCCCTAGTGGTTTTATCCTTGTTTTTCAGCCTCTAGTGGACTTTACTTGCTTCATTATAGTTATTTGAATGTGTTTTTGTGAAAGAAGTGTGTTTTCTTGCATGTTTTGAGATTCCTCTGGCACCAATGCATTGTTGGTCATGACACCGTGCTCTGCAAATCATTGTTGGCTTAGAGACAGTGCTATGTAATGCACTGTCTCCCACTCAGGGGTGCGTTTCTCCTGTGACCAACCAAAATTCATCATATTTATGTATTTTACCATCCATTTTAGTGTCTTTTTTGCTGAGTTTTCAAGTGTCTAATTGCCTCTAGAGTCCAGAATGCTTTTGCTATTATTGCTTATTTTGGGTGTCTGTTTGTTCAATGTTTCTTCTTGTTTTCTTTCTCATTTTCAAAATAGCTCCAAAGTTTAAAGCTCAATTTGATTAGTTATTTATTTTCAAAAGAGGAATTGTCATACTAGTCTTTGTTTATCTGAAAAGTATTGATTGATTGTTTGTGCAACTTTTTTTCTTTTTCATTCATTCAAAATTAAAATAAATTGAAAAATAAAAACATGCGTTTGCATATAGGGCTTGTAAGTGTTTCATAGGAATAGTTAGGAAATTTGCATTTAGATGTGCTCATTACTGATTTCTTACAATCTAATTGCTCTATCCTTTGTAGCTAAGGTTTTTCATTGACAAAATTGAATCGAAATGAATGTTCATCATCTTAGTTTAATTCTAGAAATTTCAAATACTTCACGCGGTGAACCTAAAAGGAAAATTTCTAAGCAAGATCAATTTAAAATTTATCTCAATTAACCTAGGGGAGCATTGTCACTTAATGATAACATTCAAAGGTCTAGGCTAGAGACGTGTTCCGACGTCGTAAATCATAGCATTTGTCCTTAATTTTCTACGATACATTCCAAGTGTGATACCTCATCCCCCGAATGTAAGTATATCGGAGCTCGTCCATGTACCTTGAGTATATTGGGCAGTGTTCTAGTATGAGAAGTATATGGGGATGCTTTCACTATGTGGCTTTGCATTAGATAGCGTGAACACGGATTGGGCCTCCCCGTACCATCGATAATATTTGGGAAGGTAACATTAGGTTTCTTACCATCCATAGGTAACCCAGTCGATCGCCTTGTATACTGTAATACACCCAACACATAATTCAGGGAGATTGTCTGCACGTACGTAAGTCCTTGGTTTACTGGGGCGGTATATTGCAATTCACGGTTGCTTGGTAATCCTTTTTCCTAGCATTACCCTATTTTTATTTATTTATTTTTTGTAATAAAATCAATTAGCAATCGTGGAAGAAGATCAACCCTTTCCCCGTCGTTTGTGTAGGACAGCGAATAAACTACCTTTACTACCAGAAGCTACACCTAGTCAGCGAAGGTGAGCTCTTCCTACCGAGTCTGGTACCTCTGGAAACTTTGGTGCTCCATATTCATATAATTTACCGAAGTCATATGATCCTTTGAGTACCGAGTCTCAAGTCGCTTCTACCGATCCCAGTTTACCTGCTACCATCGAGACAAAACCCTCACAATTACTTGAGGACACTGAAGTTTAATTCGGTGAAACGGTAAATACGGAACCTGAAGCTTTTCAACCGGAAGTCAATCCGGAAACTGTCGTTATTTTACCAAAACATCTTGATCGCTAAGTTTAACAACAAAAAGTTGTTCTTGTGCTAGAAGACGATCAACTGGCTCATCCTCAATCCTTCGTAACTATTGAACCTTCCTCTTTACCGCAGAGTCAACCGCCTGAAATTTATCTCGGGCCTGATGGTGAATTACTTCCACTTGGTTTGATTTCAATTGAGGAAGAATCTCAGGAAGAGATACCCCCTACAAATTCAACTCATTTTGGGTCGGGGCTTCATCTTTACCCGTCTTTTCCTCATTTGACCTACACTGCTCCTGTTGATCCTGCTCAGTTTCAAGTTCCCGTAGATTCTTAAGGGTATTTATTGGGTCATTTAACCATGGCTGAGACAACATCTTAGACTGTACCATCTGTTACATCTGTGACAACATCCATTGTTGCTACCTCTTTGATGTTTACTATGACACCTGAGTCTCACCTTTACGGTGGTCCGTGCGTCCCACCGAGTTACCACTCTTTATCTGGAACCAAATATGGTGCCTCGTCTAGTCCATGTACTTCACCCATGTCATCATCTAGAAGTTTATATGGTTCTTCTCTTACAAGTATTGAATGGCATGATTCTTTATTTACATCTTCAACTCAATATCAGGTTGGTCCATCTGATTACCGTCTATCTTATCCAGTTTCTACTGGACTCCCACCATATGAAGGTCAGTATGCTCAAACTTCTTATACTCCATATGATGGAGGGAAACCCATGCTTACCCAATATGGTAGTACTCTATCATTTTTAGGTCAACCTTATGCTGGAATGTTTGTTTGTGATTGGTAGCCTACCTTGCCTATTCAATCGCAAACAGTTGTGTACTCATATCAATGAGTTCAACCTGTTCCATCTGTATGAACTATGCATGTTATCACTTCCTTAACCTATTTATAACCTCAGTTGGTTGTATCTCAGCCCTCTTAGGCGGGTCCATCAACCCTTTACCCTCAAGTTTCGGGTTTACAGACTCTATCTCCCCAGGCTGGTTTACAACAACCGTTTGTATCAAGAATTTCACAACCATAGGCTATTTTACCCTTGTATGGGATGTCACAGGCTTCTATTAGTCTTTTTTATTCACAACCTGGTCCAAACTATTATGGTTTGGGTTATAATCCTGGTAGGAAACAACCGTATTATCAAATCTTGTGGAAGCCACAACCTCCTCCTCTATCATAAACATGTTGGGTCTCGTAATTGTCACATTTTCATCATGTTTATCCTTGCCATTCATCACATTCCATTACCTCATTTAACCATTTATCATACCATCTCCATGGGTTCACCTCATTATTTTCCAATTTATTTATTTTTAATATATTTAGAGAATGTATGATTAATTATTGGAAAATTGACATATTTCACTATTATCTTAAATGTGGATGAGCTTTGTAAATGTGTAGGATTATTTGGAAGAATTATTCAAAATCCTCTTGAATATTTCCTCCACTATTTCAATAATTCAAAGGATAATTGCTCAAGATTATTCTAAGGAGAAGATCATGGAGATTCCAAGGAGAAGATCATGGAAGATTCTAGGGAGAAGATCAAGGAGATTTGGATAACATATCTTATCCAAGATTTGTGAGAGATGAGTGAGGATTTGAAGGGATCATATTTTGTAATTATAGGGATATTGGTTGAGAGAAAAGTGGATTTGTAATTATGAGTTGCTTATCTTGTTTTCAAAGCACTCATGTATAAATAGGACTTCTCTTTCTCCAAGAAAAGAGAATGGAACTTGTATGACTTATTATTATTATTTTTGAGACTTGAAGACATAATAGAATATCTTTTATATCATATTTTACATGTTGGTTAATTTCTTGAAGTCTTAAGTAGCTAAGTTTACCTTCAGTGTGCGAGGCAAGGATGGAGGGGCCCCACATTGAGCTAAGTGTACTTATTAGTTCATTTCGTAGCTGCAATTTCTGAATTAGTTGCTTATGTTTGACTTGTTTATCTTTACATGCCTTTACATGCTTTGATTGTTGATGAATCTTAATCTTGTTTCTTTTTTGCATACGAAGAGACAAACCAATATTTAAGTAAATACTTCTTCTATCTGATTAAGAGTTCAAAACTAAGATTCATCTTTTCCTGTTTTTTTCCTCAATTCTTGTTTTCACAATAGAATTAATGATAGAATGAAATCAATGATGAAGGATAACCAGGACCTCTTAGAAAAGAGCCTCTTCAAATATTATTTCAT
The DNA here is from genome assembly GCA_034641835.2 of Pinus albicaulis. Classification (NCBI taxonomy): domain Eukaryota; kingdom Viridiplantae; phylum Streptophyta; class Pinopsida; order Pinales; family Pinaceae; genus Pinus; species Pinus albicaulis. Next base: position 999,618,292 of record CM076572.1, on the reverse strand, counting down.
GTATCTTGATCTATTGTTCATAAATTAGATTTATCTTTTTATGCTTTTTCATGAATTCTTGTTTTCACAATAGCATTAATAATAGAATGAAATCAATGATGAAGGACAACTAGAACCTCTTAGAAAAGAGCCTATTCAATTATTATTTCATGTATCTTGATCTATTGTTTAGAAATTATATTTATCTTTTCCTGCTTTTTCCTGAATTCCTATTTTCACAATAGCATTAATGATGGAATGAAATCAATGATGAAGGACAACCAGGACATCTTAGAAAAGAGCATCTTCAATTATTATTTCATGTACCTTGATCTATTGTTTAGAATTTAATTAATTTAGATTTATATTTGTAATATGCATTTCCTTAATAATCAATAATTCATCTTCTAAACTTGACTGTGGTTGAAATCCATATATTTTGGATATGCTTCTAAGTTCTACAAACTTGGATTGATAATTAAATGCGTGTGTTAATTTACCCAATAAATTGACCCAACAAACCACAACAGCAATTCCAATAGTATCAAACCTATCGTGGAATTGATCAACAAGCCTATGCTGGAATTGGTCAATGCCAAGCTTATCCAGGTTCTGTTCGACAAGCCTATCAAGAGTTTGGTCAAAAAACTTACCCCTATCAAGGTCACCAACAACGGATTCATTAGGTTGGTGCACAAAGGGCTATTTCCCAGGCAATTCCATCTTATCCTAGTTATGCACAACCCGATCTAAAGCGACAGTTTTAGTTTTTTGCAACACTAGAGTTACCCGATTTAAACCCACTCACTAATGATCCCACTCATTATTTACCTTGGCGGCCGGTGATTCCTCATAAATTACCCTCTGATAATCTGAAATTCAATGGAAAATCTGGAGAAGATCTGTCTACGCACGTTATGACTTATCATTTATGGTGTTCCTCAAACTCCTTGAATGATGATTCTGTTAGATTCTCTATTTTCCAGCAAACACTTATTGTTCTAGGTGCAAAGTGATATATTGAATTACCACGAGCTTCTTTTGATAACTTCACAGCTTTAGCCACTAATTTTCTAACCCACTTCCAGTTACCCATCAGATATGAAACTGGAATGGAACTTTTTACCAATTTTAAACAGACAATTGCTACTCACATATCAAATCACATACATGAGTGGCATTGTCGTCGTCGAATGGTTAAACCTTTTGTTCTGGATCGGATTTTAGCTGAGTGGTTTATAAAGTCCTTGGTTCTATACATCACCGAGTACGTGGAAAAAGGTATTTTTTTCATTGAAGAGCAAGTAATTGCTCGTGCCCAGTATCTAGATTTTATTTATATTCAGTTTGGCACCCTCATTAGGGGAATTTTGAGGTCTAAAATGGGCCTCCCAAGAAAAATTTACAACAAAAATAAACTTTATAAGAACCAATAGGATTCAAGATGATGATGTCAACCATGGGGGATGATTCACCATTTTTTGAGTAAAAGGGTAAAAATATTAAAAAATAATAAAATAATAAAACTACTTTTTCAACTCGTATTTTCAACTTATCTCCCAAACGTTTTACTCAAATTTTGAGCGGGACTACTCGTTGGATGCAAAATTTAATTTCTCATCCAAGGAGTAACCGTCGAAAGTATGCAACATGGGTACTCCTTCGATGAGGAATTAAATTTTTCATCTAATGAGTACTCCCGCTCGAAATTTGAGTAAAAACTTTCGGAGATAAGTTGAAAATATGAGTTGAAGAAATAGTTTTTCCTTTTTTCCCTCTAAAATTTGATGATGTAATCAAATATTATTTTATTATTTCCACTATTATTTTATAATTTCCTTAGGAGGCCCATTTTAGGCCTCAAAATTCCGCTAATGCTATGAAAATATTATGAATGCACCATGATCGAATTTTATTATTCCTCCTCCTCCATCTAACAAGGACTCGCATGGCGAAGATGGTGTGATTGGTTCTACCAGCAAGTCGACCATCTGTTTCCACACTTTTTGTGTCCAATAAAACCCCTGTTGCATCTGATCCTGCTTATTCTTTCGAAATACATGTCATGTCATCTGACAAGGGAAAAAGTGACAAGCAACCCGAAAGTAAGAAGAAAGGGAAAGCTAAGGAAAAACAAAGTTCACCTCAGTAGGAAAAATCATCTGATACATCTGGTACTTCTTGGAAACCTTGTTACCCCTGTTTGATATGTAATGAGGAGCATTTTATGCGAGACTTTTCTCATTGCTCGGAAGTCTCCAAACTTCTTAATATTTCCCCTGTATCTGTTGTGTTGTTAGACCCTTTTCCGAACCTGGAAAACATATGGTTGCTACGAATCTCGCTTCTAGTTCACAAGTTCTTATGTTATCCACCACTAACCCCAAAACTAATGTTCTGGTGTCCACTCGAAGTAAAGATTATGGTAATCCTCTTTTTTTGTTAAATAGTTAGGCTACATATCAACCTAGTACTTCGACATCGACTTTGTTTGATTCAATTATGCTACCTATTCTTCCTGAGTTAACAATAAAGTCACCAAAGGGAGTCGCTCATAAATCGACTCTCAGCCCTCAAGCTCATGCAACTCAAAATTATAACGTAGTCGAAGATCTGGCTCAGTCGCCTTATGTTATGTTGACGCTTGAGGTTCTTCAGAATTGTCCCTCCCAAAAGCACACTTTGTTGTCGGCAATTGGTGGAATCGACCTGATGGACTCTAATCTTGTAGTCTTTAACCATGCAGGCTATGTGCCACAATTGTCAGCACAATTAGAATTTTTTATCCAAGGAAATGTCCTGAATCACCTCATTCATTGAACTATTGTTGATGAAGGTGCATCTACTTGTATCATGTTTATGAATTGCTGGAAGTCACTTGGCTCGCCACATTTATCACAATCACCTACAACGTTGAAATATTTTGACGATCGTACATATAAGCCTTCTGGAATTATCAGTAACCCGCAAGTCGAACTAGGAGGAAAAATAATTACTATTGAATTTGAGGTTGTTGACAGAACCATTGACTACAGTATCTTACCGAGAAGACCATGGGTTTACGGTATGGTTACGGTTGTCTCTATTTACTTTCGCATGATCGCCTCCCCCCATAAGGGCGACATCATAGTCATTGATCAATTCACCTTATTCACCTCTAGTTCCCAGGCAACTGGAAACATTTCGTTCGTTCACAGACCCTCGCCATATCTTTAGAACATTGGTGTAGGACTCTTAAAGGATTCTTCCCTAATGGGCACCTTTTCGTTATCATCGCCTGCGACATCGGCAGAAAACAAAAAAATAGAAACCTGCAATATGATATCTTCCACTTCATCTTATTTATGGAATATTCCCAATGATTCTGAAATAGATAGGCTGGGTGAAACTATGTCATTAAGTCCAATTGATCTCGCATAGCGATCAATAGTTTTGGATTGTGCAGCCAATCTTGATCCTTTGTCACCGACTGTTTGGTTCGATTGTTCTTTGGATTATGGTACTTATTTTGACCCTTTTTTATGTATATTCTGAACTGATGAGAGAATTATGGAATCCATGATGCCGGAAGAAGAACCATGGGAAAATTATCATCATCGATCCCATCTTCCAGGTTACATTGAAGATATTCAAACTGAATTCAGTCATTGATTTCCTTACGAATTCCATTCCTATCCACGTTGTCGATTCTGAGCGCAACCTATCAAATATCGAAGAAAATTTTTCTATCGATATTTCAACCAAAACTGGTGTAGTAGAAAACATTCATGTCAACGCGTCTTTTTCTGCATCTAAACTTGACACTTATCGCTCTCTTTTTCCATAAATTCTGTGATGTATTCCCTTGGTTGTATGAGGAAATTCCAGGCATCAATTCCAGTATCATTGAGCACGATATTAAAATTTACCCTAATGTCAAAATAGTACGACAATGCCTCCGTCATGTTTCCTTTAAAGCAGAGGTTGAAAAACTTTTGCGTGCTAGTTTCATTTACCCTATTCTGTTTACCGATTGGGTTTCCAACATTGTTCCTGTCATGAAGAAACAAGGGAAAATCAGAGTATGTTTCTATTATCGGGATGTTAATCATGCTTGTCCAAAGGACAAATATCCCACTCCATTTATCGACCAAATCATTGACGAATGTGCCGGATGTGAAATATTTTCCTTCATGGATGGTTTTTTCGGTTACAATCAGATCGATATTCGCCCAGAAGACCAATATAAAACTGTTTTTATTTGTCCCTAGGGTACATTTGCTTATCTAAAACTCGCTTTTGGTTTGAAGAATGTTGGGGCAACCTTTTAGAGGGCAATGAATTATGCCTTCCATGAAATCAAACACATTGTTCAACCTTATCTAGATAACTTACCTGCACATTCACGGAAACGAATTGACCACCCAATACATTTGAGTACCATATTTTTAAGATGTTGTTACTACAAAATACACCTCAATCCACACAAATTTGTGTTTTGTGTCGGTTCTGGTTGTTTTCTTGGTTTCGTCATATCAAAAGAAGGAATTCGAATTGATCCCTTGAAGGTCCGGACCATTCTAGATTTGTCTATGCCTTCCAACCTACTTCATTTACAGAGACTCTAAGGGAAGGCTAAATTTATAAGGAGATTCATTCCCAATTGTGTCAAAATGGCTAAAGGATTTACTCGGCTCTTGAAAAAAGGGACTCCCTTCCATTGGGAAGATGTTGTGCAGGCTTCTTTTGGTGCTCTTAAAGATACCCTGATCTGAGCATCATTAATGCATCCCCCAAATTATCAGAGTGATTATTTCCTATATCTCACCACTGCAAATACAACCATCGCCATGGTTTTAGTCCGGGAAGAAAATGGTATTGAAAATCCAATCTATTATTTGAGTCACAATCTCAATGATACAAAAGTTAAATACACTTATGTTGAGAAGCTTACTTTGGCAGTCATTCAAGTTGTACAAATATTTTGCCACTATATCCTTCTTCGAAAGACCATTGTCATTTTGGATTGCAACCCTATGGCATACATACTCTCACGTAAAGTTTTGTGGGGTAATACTCAAAATGGATAGTCATTTTGCAGGAATTTGATTTGGAATTCATCAAATCCAAGTCAAAGAAGTCTCTAGTTTTCACTGAGCTTATATGCGGCCTTCCCTCAAGTAGCACTGAGTCTACATCAAAACCATCCATTCTGGATGAGTCTTTGTTTCTGATTACGTCATCTGACCCATGGTATGGATATTTTCTAATCTCTCTCCAGACCCAAAATTTCTAACCCAATACCTCTCGCTCACAACAACAACGTATTCGATACCAATCTAAATATTATCTGATCGTTAGCGATAATTTTATCGTCATGGTATCGATATGATTTTACGTAGGTTCCTCACTCATGAGGAGGCCGAGAGAGTTTTGAATGATTGCCACGTTGGTACCTGTGGTGGAAATTTTTCTGGTTTTTCTACTGCGTAGAAGATTCTCCACATTAGTTACTTCTGGCCTACCATATTTTGCGACTGCATTCTCGCGATCAGAAGTTGTCATGCTTGCCAGATATTTGATCGTAAAACCCGTTTGTTGCCAACACCAATGCATCATGTCAACGTTGTGGAACCTTTTTACAAATGGGGCATTAACTTCATGACATGTAACCCTCACTCAGTCGGGGAGCATGGCTATATTATTGTCTCTATCGACTATTTTACCAAGTGGGCCGAGGCGATGCCTACATTTAACAACACATGCATGATAACTGCATTGTTTTTCTTTAACCATGTGGTTAGTCAGTTTGGTGTACCAAAATCCATATTTACAGATCATGGAAATCATTTTCACAACTACATTATGAATGAGTTGACTGCCAAGTTAGGACTGTCACATGATAGTTCTACCCCTATTATCCGCAGGCTAATGGAAAAGTTGAAGCCATCAAAAAAATTCTTAAGCATATGCTTCAATGAATGATTGGGGTTCATAAAAAAAATGGCATTTAATCTTGTACTTGGCTTTGTGGGCTTACCAAACCTTGGTGAGAAACGTAACTGGATTTAATCCCTTTTAGCTGGTTTATGGTATGGAAGCTATCTTACCGATTCAATGTGAAATTCCATCATTGAAACTCGTGATTGACTTGCTACCTGACACTTATGATGAAGAGGCGCGTCTTTTATATCTCATCCATCTAAATGAAATGTGTCGTGAAGCTGTATTGGTCAATGAAGCACACAAGAGACAAATCAAGGTGCAATATGACCACAATGTGAAGCCTCACACCTTCTCGGAAGGAGACCTGGTCTTGCTTTATGATCAGGAAGTTGATAAGATAGGAACAGGAAAATTAGAACCATTATGGCATGGCCCCTATATTTTCAAGTGAGTTCCAGAAAAGGGCACCTATGAGTTGGTAGATTATGATGGGATTCCATTGTCACAGCCTCGGAATCGGTTGTACCTCAAATGTTACTATGATTGATTCTGCGTAGTAAACATTGTATGATACTGTATATATGCTTTGATTGCGTGTATGTCAAAGTATGTCTTTTAAGAGTTTTCATGTGGTTAGTAATCCACTTTAAATCTTTTTGCAGATGTTAGAATCTTTGAAACCATTTGTTGGTTATTCCGATGGTGCTAGTCATAGTACGCATAATCTATCCTCTGAAGCATGGGTCATCTTCGCTCCAAGTAGTGACTTAGTGAGTTTCCAAGGGATTTGTATCGATCGATCCACCAACAATATCATTGATTATATCGCATTGATCGAACTCCTCTCTGATGCAATTTCACTCGGCATTTTCCGTATCATCATCAAGCTAGACTAACAACTTGTCGTACTATAACTTACTAGTGTTTATACAATATGAAATCCAACTATTCATCACATGTTCCTTAGAGTTCGTCTTTTGGAAATACATTTTGTTTATATCCAATAAATACACATTTCCATAAACCTTGACACCTTGACTGATTCTTTAGCGAATTATGTGTAAACAGACATTTGCAACATATGTAAAGATATATTTTCAATTCACATCATTCAATTGAATAGGATTGCACATAAACATAGGAAAACACTGAAAATAAAATAGATGGATAATTGAGTTTTGAAAAAAAATTGTGTCCAAGACACGTTGGTCACTTGACCTCAAAATGTATGCAGACATATCATATCCTAAGTAGATCTAATGATGCTTATGATAGAAATTCACTGCTTGAGTTATCATGCGCAATAGTCTCATCCATCGGCTAGGCACACCAATAGTATGGCATTGCAGCCTCATCAGTAACTCCTCAATCCAGATATATAGTATTCTGAGAGTCCACCACTCTACATGTTGTTGTAACTCAACCATAGTCTCGATTAAATCCAAATCCCGGAGGACTGCTCTGTTGACAATCCTTTTTGTTGGTTCATCTGCCTGTTGTGGAAGACCCACTGGTCAAACACTACCCACATATGTATACATAAAACATATTTATTTTATTCTTGGAAACATAAAAAACACAAAAACATGTAAAAATATGGTCAAAAAATTTTACCTATAGCACCCCATTGAGCGCATGCTAGTAACATCAAATCTGGGTCTCTGCAAAAATCTACCCCTATGTATGTGTAGGTTTTAACCCTGTACAGAAATTATTTGCAAATGAATATTAAAACAGAAAATAAAAATAGCGAGAACTTAAAACAGATATACATAGATATTTCCCCCTGGATCCCAAATCGGGACTAATCGTGGAAAGAATATAACACATACCCAACATTCTCCCACTTGTTGTTTTATTTACGCAGGGGGGCACAGGAGAGCTTAGTCATTAGTACAAATATGCAACACCCATTTTTTCTCTACACCAAGAGAACTTATGAATGTTCCTAGACTTTTTTAATGCATCTACAACATTCTTCAAAGTATCCACCTTTACCAGCAACACCCTTTTATCCTCAACCATATCTCTTACAAAGTGATATTGAACATCAATGTGCTTTGTCTTTGAATGATAAGCATGGTTCTTAGCCAATAAAATTACACTTTGGCTATCAAATTCTATCTTTATAGCTCATGGCACCAACCCCATACTTGAACACAATCTCTGCAACCAAATTGCTTCCTTGCTTGCATGAGCGGTTTCCATGTAATCTCCAACTAATTGCATCTCCAACTAGGCTAAACACATACCCACTTGTAGATCTTCTTTGGTCTATATCTCCAGCCCAGTCTGCATCAACAAAACCACGGATGTCTAGAACTCTGTCCAATCCTTGTCTTCCTTGGTAGCACAAACCATAATCACTAGTGCCACGTAAATATCTGAAAACCCACTTTACTTCTATCCAATGCTCCTTCCTTGGTTTTGACATAAACCTGATCAATACTCCCATTACATGTGCAATGTCTGGTCTAGTATAGACTATTGCATACATCAGGCTACCCACTACACTTGCATATGGAACACATGACATATCCTCCTCTTCTTCTTGTGTCTTGAGACATTGTTCAACAGATAGCTTTACACCTACATGAATAGGAACCTTCACCGGTTTACTATCCTGCATATTGAACCTCTGCAATATTGTCTTGAAATACTTCCTCTGGTTTAACCAGAGCTTCCTCTTTGACCGATCTCTCTTAATTTCCATGCCCAAAATATATTTTGCAGCACCAATATCCTTCATGTCAAATTTGGAGAACAATTGTGTCTTCAATTCTTGGACAATTTCTTTGTAATTTCCAATCAGCAACATATCATACATATACAATACTAAATAAATAATACGGTCACCTATTAATTTAAAATAAACGTAATGATCCTCTTTGATTCCGGTGAAGCCAAGTCCCGGTATATAGGTATCAAATTTTTGATACCACATCCTTGGTAATTTTTTTAACCCATACAGAGACATTTTTTACCTACATACAAGTTCTTTGTTACCCTTCACCATAAACCCTCTAGGTTGCTTCATGTAGATCTCCTCTTCCATATCCCCGTGAAGAAATGATGTCTTCACATCCATATATTCTACCTCAAAATCAAATGCAACAACAACAGATAAAAGTAATCTAATAGAAGTAACCTTGGCAACAGGAGAAAAAATATCACCAAAATAAATTCCCTGCACCTGGGAATAACATTTTACTACCAACCGAGCTTTGTATTTCTCCATCTTTCCTTCTACATTCATCTTCTTCTTAAACACCCATTTTCTCCCGATGGGCTTCCTTCTATCCAGCAGCTCCCCCAGATCCCATGTCTCATTTTTGTGCAAGTATGTCATTTCATCAACCATGGCCTCCTTCCAGAGTTTTCCATCCTCTGAATCCACTGCCTTCCTGACAGATATGGGATCATCATCAGTGATAGTTAAATCAAATTTTGAATAGAAAGAAGATGGACTAGATACTTTTCTGGCTGTGTTATTTCCTAAACCGATCTTCTCATAGTTGGAGTTTGTGGCACATCCTCTTCTAAATCTTCCTCTGTTGCAGAGTTTGACTCATCCTCCTTTATCTCAAACTCTATCTTCTCAATTTTGTTTTGTAGGACTTCATTTTTAACAACATCTTTCACCTCTCTAAACACCACATCTCAGTTGTACACAACCTTCCTTGTTTCTGGGTTCTAAATCTTGTAACCTTTTAAACCATCCTTATACCCAATAAAGATGCACCTTTTAGATTTATTATCCAACTTGGTCCTTTTCTCCTTTGGAACATGTACATATGCATCACATCTAAATACCCTCAGATGTGAAAGAGATGGTTTCTTACATATTCCATACTTCATGTGCAGTATTATCCTCCAAATTTGATGAAGGTGATTTGTTAACCAGGTAATGTGCAGTCTCCACTACCTCTGCTCAGAATTCCTGTCCTAACCTAGTACCACTGAGCATGCTTCTTGCATTTTCCATCAATGTTTTGTTCATTCTTTCTGCAACTTTGTGTTGTTGAGGTGTGTATGGAGTATACCACACTTCTTACAGAACAATTCCAATTCCTTCTTGCAAAACTCTCCACCATTATCTATCCTTAGCACCTTTATTTTCTTCTCTGTCTAGTTTTCCGCTAGAGCCTTGAATTCTTTAAATTTGTTAAAGAATTCAGATTTCTTCCTCATGAAATATATCCATGTATTCCTTGAGAAGTCATCTATGAATGAAACAGAGTACATAGACTTACCCAGCGATGGAACCGACACAGGTCCAAACACATCACTATGCACAAGCTCTAATATCTTATTCGCCCTCTTAGCACCAGAAGAAAAACTCACCTGATTCTACTTCCCATATACACAATGTTCACATAAATCAAAATCCAAATATAAATTAGATAAACCTTCTACCATACCATTTCCATGTTGTATCTGAAGGCCCTTCTCTCCAATATGTCCAAGCCTTTGATTCCATAACATGGTATTTTCTACAGAGACTGCTCGGATTTCCGCTCCACCTTCAGGAACCACAAAACTATTGCACCCATCAATAATAGTGCTACCCTAAAGCTTCTACAGAGTTCCAATCCAAACTCCCTGCATTAGTACCAGTTCTCCCCGAACCATCTTGCAAGTATCTTTCTCGAACACTGTTTTTACACCTGCATCATCCATCTTGCTTACATAAATCATATTTCTGGCCAATGCAAGAATATGTAGAACACCAGGAAGTGTTCTAATCTTCCACCTTGCAGCTTCAGCTTGACTTTTACACGTTTGAAGATTCTGGCCTTCCTATCATCCCCTAAGAAGACATCACCACCATCATACTTCTCATACTCGCAGAACCACTCCCTATGGGGAGTGAAGTGAAAGGATGCACCTGAGTCAATCAACCATGCCTCATGGTCTACATGTGTATTTGAAGAAGAAACCAAATATACATCCCCACCTTCATCTGAGGTGGTTTTTTCCTCTGCATAAGGAGCATCAACAGATCCCTTTCTTTTCTCAAGATTTTTAGATCTACAGTCCTTTTTGTAGTGCCCTTCCTTTCCGCATTTCCAACACACCTTTACAAACTTTCCTGGAGATTTAGATCTCCCTCTAGATTTAGATATCCCACTCGATTTTTTTTATTTTTTTTTGTTCTGGGGCCTTCCTCATATAGATAGGGCATCTCCATTTTGGCCCTCCATATTTCTCTGTCTCATTTTCTCTGACAACAAGGCTGAGACAATTTCATCAAAATTCAAGGTAGTTGCATTGCTACCTATTGCAATAACTAGACTGTCCCACGAATTTGGTAGAGAACACAAAAAACTAATGCATGTATTTTCACCTGAGATTTTAATATCAACAAATGAAAACTGACTTACCACATTATTGAAGGCGTTCAGATGCTTTGTCACCGAGTTTCCATCCTTCATCCTCAGGTTATAAGAAAATTTTTGCAGGAACAATTTATTGACCAGAGACTAAGATTGGTACAAAGTCCCTAGCTTGTCCCATAAAGTCTTCGTCGTAGCTTCCCCAAATACATTCAAAAATACCAAATATGAGATACATAACCGCATTGTGCTCTTTTCCTTCTGATCCAACTTCTTCTAGTCTTCATCTGACATTGTCGTTAGCTTAGTACACAGATCTACCACGATCCATTGATCTTTATCCACCAGCAGATCCTTCATCTTGAGCTTCCACAACTCAAAAGTCTCACCATTAAATTTATCAATATCTATCTTTCCACTGCTCACCATCTTCCTTCACATCAAGAATCGATCCCACAAATCTCCAATTGAACAAGGTCTACCACAAGCCCGAGAAAAAAAAAAAAAAACCTCAGCATCAAAGGCGTCCCCTTGAAGTCGAAACATCTCTAATACCAAATGTAGGTTTTAACCCTGTACAGAAGTTATCTGCTAACAAATCTTAAAACATAAAATAACAATAGGGAGGACATAAAACATATATACACAAAGATTTTCCCTTGGATCCCAAATCGGGACTACTAGCTTGATTTTTTCATTATATTCCTTTTAGTGTTACAATACATATTTATACATTCCTAAGAATTCATAAACCACAATTCATTAACCCTGTATTAGAACATAACCGTAGTTCCATTGAACAGATCTACAAAATACCAAGGGCCAAAAACCATCATGCCCAAAAACCATGTGCAAACCCATGCACAAAACCATGGGTGGGTCTGCCCCCCCTGTGGCCCCCCTGTGCATGCAACTAACCATGGAAATAATATAACAACACAATTAATAGTATGGATGCTCCTCTATGATGATATGATGTCATTGGAGCCAAGTAAAAAACACAGTAGATAATGAGATCATTTACTGGCCAGCATGTCTAGCCATCAACTCTACCCATCGTTGCATCCATGGATCCTTAGGACCAGCTGCACCTAGTGTTATATGTTGTGGCTACATCAATGGAATTCACTGAAGAATGCAAGAGATCAAGATCAATCCATAGCTAAAATTCTTCATCCTGCCACTTTTCACTTTGGTCACTTGTTCTTTCATCTGAGAGATTATTGATTTATCCCAGTTGAACATGTTCAACTCGAGACACTCAAGCACATACTACATGTATGATCGATTCGCAACATGAAGTGTCATGCTGCCATCTAGCTTTGCTATGGTGAACAGGATCATTCACAAAGACACATCACGCACATCCCTAGTGTTTATCTTTCATCCTTACTGGGCTTTGTACCTTGCCAACAAAACTATCGAATGTAATCCCTCAATGTCTCACCTCCACGGACGAAAATTGCAAGGGAAATGGGGACACCGTGTCTCCACAAACCTGTCAGAAAATAAATATAATCGGCTAATATTGGGAGCACTTTGTCCCCAATGTGAAATTCCTGCTCTGTCGGATCCCATGAGTGAATCAAGAACTGTAATAGTTCCAAATGCTGTTGTTAGCGCTGGAATCAACACTTGGATTTTGACAAGCGCCTGACCAGACACATCTTAAGCTCAAGGGTTTTTCTTATATTTTGATTTGATTTTATTGGAAATTGATTTAAACTCACACACATTGAAAGGGGTTTTGAGCAGATAAGAATCTCTCACACATATGAGGGCACTATTACATGATGTGGTAGAAAGTTTGAGTTTGTAGCTTGATGGTTAGAAGAAAGGAAGATAAACAGTGGATATGTAAAACAGAAGCCCATTGCTAAGACGAAAGTGTGACACAAAGTCTAGATCTCAAATGTATTATGAAAGAATGATTTAAAAGGCTTATAAAAATTCCACTCTACATTTTAAGAATCCCATTACAAGAAATGCTTCTAACTAACATGGCCTTATGAATCAGGAATGCTTGATGAATCAAGGCTCATAAAAGCATATTAACATGCATCCTATATCAAAAGACTTATAAAAACATGAAACAAGAATTAATTCTACCTCAAGGAATGCTTATGAACAATCTTCAGTTCATACTGAATCAGGAAATCCTGGAACAAGACTTACAAAAACAAATCCATATGTCTTGGAGGTTCACAAGACTAATAAAAACATAAGATAGAAATTTTATGATAAATCTAGAAAGACAAATAAAGTATGTAAAAAGAGAAGGGAAAACAATACACACACCACACAATTTGTGTTTCCTCAAGAGTGCATCTGCATATATTATATGCTCAAAAATGGTACAATACAGTATACCATAAGATGAATAACCAACCAACCCTTTTCTCCTTACATTACATAGTATATATACAAAAAAGGAGTTATGTATAAAGCCTCCATAAAAAGTGCAATTCCATTTTTTGAGACTTTATTACAATCCTCTACATATAGTAGAGCTTATCCAAAACATAAAAATAAAACCGAAATAGAAATGAATACATAACATGGAAGCATGGAGCTCGAGGTGACTGAGTTGAGGTGGCTGAGTGCTCCTCGTTGCTTGGAAAAAATTGCCTCCACAAAAAGTGCAATCTACCAACTGAAAATAACACCTATACTCTTATCTGCAAAAGTGTAGGACCAACCAACTGAAAGGAGTAACCAACTGGAAGATACCTTTCTTAGATGACACTTGGAAAAATCTTAGCACTACTGAGGCTACATTCACTTTATCATCTTTTAGTTTCATTCTTTTGAGAACAGAACCAAAAAGCAACCTTTTCTCCTCCATATACAAAATCCGAAAATAATAACTACTTTTTTTCTTAAAAGGGTAGCTATATCCGAAAATACTATGTATAAGCCAAAAAATGAAATGTTTCTTCAAATTTTAAGGGTTATGTATATTCATCCATCAGATATCTAATATAGAAGCAAATATCCTTATAGCTTCAGCCTTAGTTACCCTTTTTTTTTACCTTCTCTTCTGTGCTTTCTTTTTCCTACTAAATTTTTTTCTTCCTTGGTTCTTAATCTGGGCTTTCATAAATGTTTATGATTTCATCCCTGAGAGCAGGGTTGGTTGTGAGTTTACTCGTTAATTTGTGCTTTTTCTTTGGTCTGTGTGAGGCCTATGAATGTATGGGTTTGGAATATATAAATTCATCTTTCTACCATGTATGACTTTGCTTAACTGTCCTTCTTCAAACTCTGACTCAGTGAACTCTATCTCACTGCTATCCTCCTCAAAAGATGAATATGAATGAATTATATTTTTCTTCTTCTTCTTGGATGAAGAAACAATAGATGAGAAAAGTTGAGCTATGGTAGGTTCTTCCATTGTGATAGTATCTGAAACTTTTCTTTTCCCCTTTTAGAGTGAGGAAAAGACTTGTGCAAGTGTAGGCTCCTTTGGTGCTGAAATGGAATTGTTTTGTTGAGTCTCATGTCTAGTCTCTAGAATAGGGCTTGATGTCAAGGTTTCAGGGTTGACTTCCACTGAAATTCCCTCTGTCATAATGAGTCTTTTCCTGCATTTACCCTTTGACGAGGAAGTTGCCTCCTCTTTGCTCTTAGACACAATGTTTTTTTCAAGCATGGTATATTTTTGTTTGAGTTTGTTTCTATACTCCTGCATGAAAGACCTCAAGGTCTTTGGCTCCTTGGATGAACTACTAGTGTAGACCTCATTTGGTGCTGAAATGGCATTATTTTTTTGAGTCTTTTGTATAGACTCTAGAACAGGGCTTGATTTCAAGGTTTCAATGCTAACTTCCACTAAAGGTCCATCTGTCATAATGAGTCTTCTCCTGCGTTTACCCTTTGAAGAGGACGTTGCCTCCTCTTTGCTCTTAGACATAGTGTTTTTGTAAAGAAGCATATATTTTTGTTTGATTTTTTTTTCTATACTCCTGCATGAAAGACATCAACGTTTTTGGATCCTTGGATGAAATGTTAGTGTAGACCTCCTTGGCTGGTTGTATTGTTGGTGTAGGAGTGATGATTGTTGTAGAAGTAGTGGTTTTAACTCTAGCCTTTTTGGCTAAGTTCCTAGTCTATCTACTAGATGATATTGAATATGGACCATCTTATGAAGGAGTTAATGTAGGGGTAAGGTTTGACTATTGTTCCTGAGTTTTTAGCTTTCTAGGCCTTCATACTTTTATCCTTGAATGAATACTGCTAAATCCCTCATCTGCTAAAAACTTCTCCATTGTAGTTCTTTTCTTTCTCAGGAGATAAACTACCCATATTTTAATCAAACCTATGTGATAGATATTATGAAGAGAATAACCTAGGGTTTTTTGTATATTTTGAGACATTGATAATAGAGATCTGTGAAGGAGAAAGGGTAGATTCATAGGTTTGGAGCCAGAGATATGGGCTAGAAACTGCTTCTGGTATTTATTAACAATTGAAAACCTACCCTAACAGGTTATGTAACATTGTACAGTGGTAATGAAATGTTTTCACTCAGGTTTAAAATATGAAATATGAATGAATGGTAGGATTCCAACCAACATGTTCATGCTCAGGCTTTAAATATATATTCATATCAGCTTTAAGTGGAGTTTTGTTATTCTTGTGCCAGGACTCACCTGTAGCTGAAGTTTGAGTTGCCCTTGCAATGAAGGTTTCGGTGACCTTGAAGGTCTGAGACCCAATCTTGACCTTTTATCCATCAAATGTCTCAGAAAATGCTTGAGCCACTGCAACATTTTCACCTGAAAACTTCCTTAAAAATCGGTACCAACCTATTTCTTTGACCTCAGACTTATCACGATGATCAACAAAACGGGTGTTATCTAGCTCTGAACAGTTCATGTCACATCCCTTTCCCATATTGCTAATAGTTAACCTAACCACCAATGTACAACTGTAAAATCAAGAACAAATACCCTCCATAAAGCCCTACTTTCTAGCACTTGTTAACAGATTGTTTTGAACTGGGGGATAAGAACGTTTTTTTGTAGCTGTCACAAGAGTGAACGGAGGAAAAGATTTTCATGCCCTAAAACTCGGTAAGAGGGAATGACACGAAAAAAAAAAATGATTTAAACCTGTTGCCAACTCATTTCACTAAACTCCATCACATTTTTTAATAATTACTACTCGTACTGCACTTTAATAAATTTATCCTTTAATGAGTAGCAATACATTTGTGGAACCTTAGCAAACAAATAACCAACCTTTTAATTTATCCTCCAATGAAAAATAACCACCTTTCAGGTGAGAAACACCTCTTTTTTTAATAGGTCTTCAATATTCGAATAACAGTGTTTGTTTCACTTGAATAATGCTTCCTTTGTCTCTTTGTGCCAATTTTGCAGGTAATTTCTTCCTTTTTGAAAAAGACAGCTATTCCTGTGTTACTTATAAAACTAGAACTTTTGAAGAGGATAGTTGCCTCTCTAGGAAAGGGTAGTTATTCCTGTGTTATTTCTAACACAACTGATGGTTGTAACATTCTGCCTTTAACCTCAAATAGGAAAATCATGGTGAATGAATAAGACTTTTCACATTAAACTCATGACCTTAACCATTGAAAGGAATTAAAAGACCTATTTAAAAGAGCCTTTACCCTAATGACTATATAACATAAACAAACTATTGGACTCGAAGAAAAAAAATTGGATTTTGTTTAAAAGTGATAAAAACTCATACATTTTAACCCTCCAGGGCTCTCCACCATAGGTTAGGAGAAGAGAGAGGATCAAAGACACAACTTACAACGATGACCAGACCTTGAAAAGTTTTGAAAAATTGTAGTGCTAACAGTGGCTCCTATTGGGGATGAAGTCCTCCCTGTGAGGCTTCAAGGACTGTAGTTCTAGTGCCTTTTCCAGCCCTTATTTTTCCAACCAACAGTTTTGATCATTAACTCAGAAAGACAAGCATTCCTAGCCATTGGGTAATGGAGTCATGCTAGATTTCAATCTTCTGCAACTTATTTCAACATGATTGAAATATGGAAATAAAAATGCAATCTAAAACTATAAAAAAATGCTCGAGTGGCGAGCTTATTCATCCTCCTACTTCTAATCAGCTGAAAACTTGCCTAATCAAGTATAACTTGATTTCCAATGCAACCATAAAATCATTTGACCAATAAAGAGAAACTCTTTCATGCAACTGTTTGAAAAGACCCACAAGGGATATAATATATGCAGTAAGAAACGAACTGGAAACCTGTACTTACTGCTATAAAAAGTGTGTGTCATTTCAACTACTGCTATAATGAAGAACCCTGCTAAAAATGAATCAATCCAATCAGCAACCGGATCATGAAACATATCAGGAATGTCTAGTTGATCCAAAAGACCAAGTTGTTCTTGTTTAAAATATGTTATGTCAATAAAACTGGGCTGCTCTTGTCCTCATTGAAACAACTCATTAACTTCATATGTTTCATTACATTTATGGGAAACAAAACCCTATTTAACTTGTTGATTAATTTCTTGAACAACAAACTCGTTAGAGGCGCTTAAACCAGTAGATTTAAATGGAAGCAATATATCAAGTTCCAAAGGTAGAACATCAGGCTCATCAGATTCTTCATCCTGAGTACTATGAAGAATTGGATCCATACCATTTTCAAACTCTTCATAAACGTTTTCCATAACATTGTTAAAAGAATATACTTTATCATTCTAAACATAACACTCAAATTATTCGTAGCAAATATCAAGCAAAAAATTAGATGAATATAGTCCTTTACAATAATGATGAAACATTTCATGAAACTCCCTTAAAGAAGAAATCGTACCACCAGGTAAGGACCAAAACCATTTGCGTGCATCTCCATCAAGGGAAAACACAAATATTTTCATGAGGACATCTTCATGAAACACATCCAGCAAGTGCATAATCTCATGAAATGCAATTAGGTACTTAGTGGGATGCTCATCTTCATCTCCTCGAAATATCAAAAGATGATGTTTCCATTCATCTGCAGAAGGCACTAGATTAGGAAAACCATGAATTGACGAAAAATTTAAAGAAGAAAACCTTTGAGCTAAGATGGCAACAAAGGCTTTCGACATTCTAAAACTATGGAGTCTCCAGGGAAAAGATCACAATATTCTTCAAGACACCAATTCTGGTTCACCATCAAGAATTGATCATCAGCAATAAAACAAAAGACTCTGAAGAATACTTCATTTCAAGGCCTTCGTCTCCCCGCATACACACCAAAATATTTTAGCACTGGAATCAACACTTGGATTGTGACAAGCGCCTAACTAGACACATCTTAATCTCAAGGGCTTTTCTTATAATTCCATTTGAGTTTTTTGGAAAGTGGTTGAAACTCACACGCACTGAAATGGGTTTTGAGCAGATAAGAATATCTCGCACATATGAGGGCACTGGTGCATGATGTGGTAGCAAGGATGAGTTTGTATCTTGATGGTTAGAATAATGGAAGATAAACAATGGATATGTAAAACAAAATTCCACTCCTAAGAGGAAAGGGTGACACAAATTCTAGATCTGAAATGTATTATGAAAGAATGCTTTAAAAGGCTTATAAAAATCCCACTCTACATTTTAAGAATACCATTGTAAGGAATGCTTCTGACTAACATGACCTCATGAACCAAGAATGTTTAATGAATCAAGACTGATAAAAATAGATTAACATGCATGCTAGATCAAAACACTTATAAAAAAATGAAACAAGATTGAATTCTACCTCAAAGAATTCTTATGAACAATCTTCAATTCATACTGAATTAGGAAAGCTTGGAACAAGACTTACAAAAACAGATCCATATGTCTTGGAGGTTCACAAGACTAATAAAAACATAAGATAGAACTTTTATGATAAATCTAGAAAGACAGATAAAGTATGTAAAAACAATAGGGAAAAAAATACACACACCACACAGTTTGTGAGTCCTCAAGAGTGTATCTGCATATATTATATGCTCAAAAAATGTACAATGCAGTATACCATAAGATTAACAACCAACTAGCCCTTTTCTCCTTGCATTACATAGTATATATATAAAAAATGAGTTCTGTAAAAAGCCTCCATAAAAAATGCAATTATGTTTTTTGAGACTTTATTACAATCCTCTACATATAGTAGAGCTTATCCAAAACATAAAAAGAAATCTAAAATAGAAATGAAGACAGAACATGGCAACATGGAGCTCAAGGTGGTTGAGTGCTCCACGTTGCTTGGAAAAAACTTCCTCCACGAAAAGTGCAATCTACAAACTGAAAAGAACACATGTACCATTATCTGCAAAAGTGTAGGAGCAGCTAACTGAAAGGAGTAACCAACTGGAAGATACCTTGATTAGATGACACTTGGTGAAAGCTCATCACCAATGAGGCTACATTCACTTTATCATATTTTAGTGTCATTGTTTTGAGAACAGAACCAAAAAACAACCTTTTCTCCTCCATATACAAAATCCACAAATAATAGCTACTTTTTCTGAAAAGGGTAGCTATATCCAAAAATATTGTGTATAAGCCAAAAAATGAAATGTTTCTTCATATTTTCAAGGTTTTGTATATTCATTCATCATAGATCTAATATAGAAGCAAAGATCCTAATAGATTCAGCCTTAGTTACCCTTTTGTTTTACCTTCTCTTCTCTGATTGCTTTTTCTGCTGAGTCTTTTTATTCCTTAGTTCATTCTCTGGGCTTTCATTAATGTTTATGATTTCATCCTTGAGAGCAGGGTTGGCTATGAGTTAACTTGTTAATCTGAGCTTTTTCTTTGGCTTGGTGTGAGGCCTTTGAATGTATGGGTTTGGAATATATAAAGGCCTCTTTCTACCATGTATGACTTTGCCTTACTGTCCTTCTCCAAACTCTGACTCAGTGAACTATGTCGCATTGCTATCCTCCTCAGAATATGAATATGAATGAATTCTAGTTTTCTTCATCTTCTTCTTGGTTGAAGAACCAATAGATGATAAAATTTGAGCTATGGTAGGTTCTTTCATTGTGATAGTCTCTGAAACTTTGCTTTTCCCCTTTTTGAGTGAGGAAAAACCTAGTGCAAGTGTAGGCTCCTATGGTGCTAAAATGGCATTGTTTTGTTGAGTCTCCTATCTATCCTCTAGAATAGGGCTTGATGTCAAGGTTTTAGGGATGACTTCAACTAAAGGTCCCTCTGTCATAATGAGTCTTCTCCTACCTTTACCCTTTGAAGAGGAAGCTACCTCCTCTTTTCTCTTAGACACAATGTTTTTGTCAAGCAGGGTATCTTTTTACTTGAGTTTGATTCTATACTCCTGCATGAAATACCTCAAGGTCTGTGGCTCCTTGGATGAACCGCTAGTGTAGACCTCCTTTGGTGCTGAAATGACATTTTTTTTTAGTCTGATATCTAGCCTCTAGAACAAGGCTTGATGTCAAGGTTTCAAGGCTGACTTCCACTGAAGGTCCCTCTCTCATAATGCGTCTTCTTCTGCGTTTACCCTTTAAAGAGGAAGTTGCCTCCTCTTTACTCAGACATAGTGTTTTTGTCAAACAAGGTATATTTTTATTTGAGTTTGTTTCTATACTCCTGAATGAAAGACCTCAAGCTCTGTGGCTCCTTAGATGAACTAATAGTGTAGACCTCCTTGGCTGGTTGTACTGTTGATGTAGGAGTGATGATTGGTGTAGAATTAGTGGTTTGAACTCTAGCCTTTCTGGCTAAGTTCCTAGTTTGTCTACTATATGATATTGAAGATGGACAAGCTTGTGAAGGAGTTAATGTAGGGGTAGGGTTTGATTGTTGTTCCTGAGTTTTTAGCTTTCTACGCCTTCCTACTTTTCTCCTTGAATGAATACTACTAAATCCCTCATCTACTAAAAAATTCTCCCATGTAGTTCTTTTCTTTCTCAGGTGATAAACTACCAGTATTTCAATCAAACCTCTGTGACAGAGATTATGAAAAGAATAGCCTAGGGTTTTCGGTATCTTTCAGGACATTGATAACAGATATCTATGAAGGAAAAAGGGTATATTCATGGGTTTGGAGCCAAAGATATGGGCTAGAAACCTCATCTGGGATTTATGGACAGTTGAAAACCTACCCTCACAGGTTATGTAACATTGTACAATGTTAATGAAATTCTTCCACTCAGGTTTAAAATATGAAATATGAATGGTAGGAGTCCAACCAATATGTTCACGCTCAAGCTTTAAATATATATTCGAAACAGCTTTAAGCAAAGTTCTGTTATTCTTATGCCAGGACTTACCCGTAGCTGAAGTTTGAGTTGCCTTTGCAATGACGTTTTCGGTGATCTTGAAGGTCTGAGACCCAATCTTGACCCTTTATCCATCAAATGTCTCAGCAAATTCTTAAGCCACTGCCACATTTTCACCTGGAAATTTCCTTAAAAAATGGTACCAACCTACTGCTTTGAACTCAGACTTAGCACAATGGTCAACAAAATGGGTGTTAGCTGGCTCTGAACGGTTTACGTTACCTCCCTTGCCCATCTTGCTAACAGTTAACCTAACCACCAATATTTAGCTGTAAAATGAAGAAAAACTACCCTCCACGAAACCCTACTTGTTGGCACCTGTTAACATATTGTTTTGAACTGGGGGATAAAAATGTTTTGCTATAGTTGTCACAAGAGTGAACGGAGGCAGAGCTTTTCATGCACTAAAACTCGGTGAGAGGGAATGACACAAAAACAAAAATAATTTAAACCTATTTCCAACTCATTTCATCGAACTCCACCACATTTTTTAATAATTACTACTCATACTACACTTTAATACATTTATCATTTAATGAGTAGCAATATATTTGTGTAATCTTAGCAAACAAATAACCAACCTTTTAATGTATCCTCCAATGAAAAATAACCACCTTTTAGGTGAGAAACACCTCTTGTTTTAATAGGTCTTCAATATTCGAATATCAGTGTTTGTTTCACTTGAATAATGCTTCCTTTGTCACCTTGTACCAATTTTGCAGGTAATTGCTACCTTTTTTAAAAAGACAGTTATTCTTATGCTACTTGTAAAACAATAAATTTTGAAGAGGATACTTGCCTCTCTAGGAAAGGGTATCTATTCCTGTGCTATTTCTTACACAACTGATGATTGTAACATTCTGCCTTTAAGCTCGGATAGGAAAATCATGGTGAATGGATAAGACTTTTCATGTTAAACTCATGACCTTAACCACTGAAAGCAGTTAAAAGATTTATTTAAAAGATACTTTACCATAATGACTCTATAACATAAACAAACTATTGGACTTAGAATTATTTTTTGGATTTTGTTTAAAAATTGATAAAAACTCATACATTTTAACCCTCCAGGGCTCTCTACCATAGGTTAGGATACAAGAGAGGATCAAAGACACAACTTACAATGATGACCAGACCTTGAAATTTTTTGAAAAATTGCAGTGCTAACAGTTGCCTCATCCTTGATAGTTTAAATTACTTGAGTAACCCACAATTTCTGAGGGCTCTCATAGTCCTAGGATCATTTAGGGCAATCATATCATGTTCCTCATGTTCTCTTTCTCGCCATGTAATTGACATTTTGATCTAATCAAACCATAATCTTAGTTAGGATCCATTTCATGCAGAAAACTGAAGAAATTTTAGGAACAAAACACAAATAAAATTCATCTACTGCACCCAACGCACCCCTGTTCCCTAGATAGTGCGTTAGAGGGCACATGGGCTTCTATTTAGTTCCTCTGCAATGCTCCTTTCGACATTCAAATGTACATGTTGGAAGGATAAGTCGTTCTTGCAGACAAGACATACCTCCCAAGTGTCCTACGGACAACTAGCAACAAACAGACAACTAAATCTATCTTTCTCTAGATATATTGCGATTAATAATTAAATGCTATAAAGGCTTAACGATCCTACCTTTGATCCAACGCTTTTTTGTAGTAGTAATCCTTCAGTCACCTGAAAGAGTTTCCTTCGAAGATTAGCAATCAAAAACAAGCAAACATCAAATAGCACCTGCATAGCATATATTCATAAATCATATCTATTATGGTGATCAAGGAATCCATAAAATAAACCAATCAATTGACAGCTTATTAAGAAAAATGGACTTATTTGTATTAACTTAAATAAGAAGAGCCTTACAACCGTGTCCGCCTTGATGTCATACAGGCTTCTTGGGGTCCGGAACAGGCGTTTCCTTTACTCTGACAAGCCTTGCACTCTTCCAACCGAGATACATACAGGTATGTAATCCTTCCCACATAAAATCTCAGCTAAAAGGGTCTGAGTTTGAATAGCACTTCGACTCCAATAATACAAAAACTTCAGCTCATCAATTGTAACCCTTTGAGGCTACCCTATGCCTTTTTTTATAGTGGAAGAGAGGAGGTTACAACTCCATACAAGAAGGGATAGAATCCTCCTTCAAAGGAATTAGTTCCTTACATCAAGGGGTTAGCTCCTTATTGGATGGGATGCATGAACATGAAAGGAGTGGACTTTCCACCGCAGGAATGTTTCTAGAAGCTTCCAAAAATCACTTTAACTGAGCTTCTATATTTTACTTGCGCCTTTTCTTATCTTTTATAGGGGTTCGCACTTTTAATAAACAGAAAGTGCATTTGGCTACGCAGAATTTATAGCCAAAAGGTGCGGGACCGCATGCAATACTAAGAGAAAGTGCGGTACAACAGTTTTAAGGCTTTTATGAGCTTTTCTATTAGTTTCAAGGCTTGACTTTAGGAACTTTGATATTGTAGACTTATAAGGGAGTACTAAAATGTCATGGTGAAAAATTTCAGTGTAACAAATTGCCCCTTAAAGTGCGAAGTCTGAGAGTATTCTAAGAGTGATGTGTTTTATCATTTCAAGGATTAGCCTATGGACACCCCAGTCGGAACCCTGTAAAAAACATTCAACGCAACACATATATGTATATATATCATTGTTGAGGTAGGCATTCCCATACTCAGATCAAAACTAACTAAACTTGTTCTAATACAAAAATGATTTTAATATTACATCAATAGTGTAGATACAGCTTAGGCGCAGCCATCTGTAATGAATAGTCTACTGCATAATGAATAATAAAACTCCTCACAGCCTGGATGGTGGAAACTAGATCCAAGGTCTTGATTTCTGCTTCCTAAACTAGTACGATTCTATCCATGCGATTAAATGTGTTGAAGTCGAACATGGTAGAAACCACTTGATTACTAGTCAATGATGTGAATTGTTAACAAGTGTGAGAGAAACCACCAATAATGACAATGGATCTCAAAGTACTCAGTACAATCCATGAAATGTGAATAAGTGATCTGAAGTCGAACATTTCACGGAATCGTTCGATCGAAGGTCAATGATGCAACCCGTCGTCGAAGGCGAGAAATTTGCCATTAAGGCATGTAGATTTCAAGGTACTGATGGATTCTAGATCAACTTCCTAGATGATGAGCTGTCATCAATAGAAAGTGATCCGTCGTAAGCAAGCTCATGACACGAAACCGTAGATCAAGTTTTGAAGAAATTTTTGCAAGGACTGACTCAGGGATGGTCAACGCGAATGGAGACAAATGTTGCAGATGAATGGTTTGTTTGATTGTCCTCTTGAACACATAACGACACTGTAGATGGTTTGGTGACAATTTCCCTAAGCTAATACCCAGAAACCGGCTGAAGACCTTCAAAGTGGTTTGATTAACTGATAGGCAAAGGATTTCCCAACCCAGGTAGAAGTGTGACAGAAAGTGTCGTGTTCAAGAGTGGTGTAATTCTTTTACAAATCAAAGTGTAACAAATGAATCTGTTTTTCTCTCTTTTCCCCCACCATTTCTGGCAAGTACCTCTTTATTTTTGACAAGCTTGAGGAGGATAACATTTGCTTGTTTATAAGCTCATCCTTCGAATGAGTCCAACTTAGTTTATCAAACCCTAAGAAGGAGTGGTCCATTCCTGTTTGTAATCGACAGGTCCTTTACTGTTAAATTTTAATGAGTCCAGTATAGGAGAAACTCGGTGTTTTTCATTTTTTAGGGAGTCAGAAGAAAAAACTTAAGAAAACTCCATGGGTGTACTTTTTCGTAAATTTAGTCTCTAAGGCCCGAAAAATGATAAAAAAATGCAAGAGACAACTCTATTGACCATGATTAGTCAACGTATACCTTTTTTGTAAATAGTCCATTTCAATCCGGAAAAGGGGTAAACTTATACTGAAGGGACAACCGTTCATTTACTTTAACGAGTTCGAATAGTTAAGTACTCGGCAATCTTTTCATTTTTAGAGAGTCTGAAAAGGTCTTAAAAGAGGAGTCCATGGTTTCACTTTTTCGTAAATTTTTAAAGAGCCCAAAAAAGTGATAAAAGTTTACTCTTCGTCAAAAATGACCATTTTCCTGAAAAATCCATTATTCTGAACAAAAACTTGAAAAATTAAACATACCTGTTTCAATAATAAAAAATATTTTGAAAAACCGACTTTTTAAAGTGAAAAATAAACAAATTTAAAATTCATCTATTTGAAAAAACTTATAAAAAGGAGTTTTTCAAGTTCATTTTTACCGTTTTAGTTTGGAGTGAAGTTTTCAGAGCTCTTGGCAAAAAAACGCTTCGAAGAAGATTCTAGGCAAACCGACTGTCGGAATCGAAAACCGTCTGTTTCAGGTAATCCACAACCTCCTTATCTTTCTTATCATCTGTTTAATTTTTTAAATTAGGGTCAAAATTTCATTTTTGGGAGGAAAATAGGTTCAAAAATCCGCCCTCGGGGGTCCGCAAGTAAGACATTGGGTACCTGTGAACCCCGACATTTTTCTACAAAGGAAAATGTCAGGGCCCCGCACTTTTAACACAGGGACCGTGCGGAGCTATGCACTATCCCTAAGTGTAAAGTGCGGGAGCACCGTAATGAATTTAAAAACATATTTTCTTCCTAAATTACCCAAATTTTTTCCTTCAAAATTATTCTAATCCTTCATTTTACTTGTTGTATGATATCTACAATGCTCATTTGGTGAGAACGGAAACATGAGGAGGTAGATGAAGCAGCAATGATTCATCAGCCAACTTGCAAGTTTTAAGAGCATGTAGGCTTTACAAATTTTGGGCTATCAGTGGCATGAGAGCTCAAGTGGATCTCCTTACTTGGCTGGTAAGTAAATGGGATGTTCACGACCAGTTTTTCATGATCAAAGGTCACCGGCTTGAGATTGAGCTGGAAGGCATATATTTCTTGATTGGTTTTTCTAGGAGAGGAGAACCACTATCTCTATTTGGGGCTAGGCCAAGTGGCCAATCTGTTGCTAGCCTACAATTAGAGTTCTGTAATGATGAAGCCAATCCCCGAGACAAACAGATTGACACAAAAACTATCATCCGTCCTGAGCTAAAAGTGATCGCTCTTACCGTTGTCAAGTTGTGCCAAAGTGCATCTTTGCATGTAGCCATTGGATCTCAGATGTGAATCGCAGTAGATTTCTTTCGAGGCACCATATTCAACTGGTGCGAGGCAGTGTTGGAAAATGTGAAAGGCCAACTTACCAGAGAAAAGAATGGGAAGTTAAAAAACTTCGAGTATGGATCCATTGTCATGACCTTTGCTCTAGAGAGGATCCCTATGTTAGCCCTGCAACATATTCGTGTTGATGTTAGTCGACCTCAAGAGCCTAGGATGGTTCGTCAGGTTGCTTTGATGGCCTGCCACAGTGAGGCTGGGGAGATTGTTTGATTTCCCTCGACATATTTTCGTTGGCTGGAATGCCAAATTTTTTTGATAGAGGATTTTCCTTATGCTGGCATGGATTTTCATGGCGACCGGGAAATACCCCTTCCTCCAAGAGCTCAGTGGGATGAGTTAGGTAAAAAATCTTTTTGACATGTTCTAATTTCTACTTTTTTATTTTGTTTTTAAATCGTCCAAAACTAATAACAAAAATTTCAAATGCAAATGTGGGTCCGAGTCGACCAGTTATTCTCCGCCCCTTTGACTGGAGGAAAAGGGATGCAACAACAGCACCACCACCCCCACAGGATCAGAATACAGAGATCCTGACTAATTTAGAGCACCATTTGGAGCGGCTCACTATAGATATTCCTGAGACCACCATAGATGATATCCCGCTCCATCTACAGAGATATGTCATTGGTGTTCTTGGACCATTTAGGAGGTTTTTGACTAGGGTGGCATGAGCAGTGGTGTATTATCATGATCATCACCATGGATAGTGGATGATTGACTTGTATACTCATTTTTTGTATCACTTTTTTCGATCATAAGGCGGTTTAAGCCTATGATCGAAGATGATGTACAATTTTTTGAACACTACATTTACACTATGATATACTATTATTTCCAGTTACCTATCCAATCATGTTTATCGAATGTTGATTTATTACTTTGTTATTGCACATGTCTGTTTATAACACTAGAATAAATTGTGTCTTCTAATGTATTTAAACTTCTTGGAATGTGTTGATTCTCAATATAATCGAACTCTCGTTCCAAGAGGTGAAACCTTAAAAATAATATTAATAATATTGGGATTTCTAATGGCATATACTCGGTTTAACTGTAATACAACGAGTTCAGAATATAACTTAATGATCAAAATCTAAATTCCAAATGAAATGGATTCCAATAATAATTCAATAACTGCACTATATTTGGCAATATTGTTCGTTGTTTGACTGAGGCTTACCCCATGCATCGATACTAACTCATCAGTGGGTGAGTAAATAACCTGTGGAAGAGATGTTCCATGTACTACGACAAGCGCCATCGGCAAAACCAATATATGTTTGAAAGGACGTCGACATCTGCGATATCAAAAGTATCTAGATAAGCAGGAATAGTAGTAAGAGCACACTTAAGCTAGGCACACATTTCTAATCTATAGCACACCAGCTAGAAAGTAACTAATATATAGAGAAGATCTCCACACAAAAATCAAGTGTAACATCCCTTCAGGTAAAGTCCATTTTTGGGTTTACCTAAAGAGACCCTGTCAAAATCAATCAATTCGTAGGCCCCTTTTGCAAGTTGTCGCTTGACAATATAAGGACCATGCCACATGGGTTCAAATTTCCCAGCCCCTAGCTTATCGTTGGCTTGATCATAAATCAAAACTAGGTCTCCTTCTGAAAAATTACGAGGGGTAACACTTCTATCACACTGAGCTTTCATTCTTTTCGCATGAGACTCGGTAGCTAATGCAGCGGTGTGCCGATTCTCATCTAATTGAGCCAAGTATAAAAAACATTTCTCCTCTTCAGAAGTGTTTGGTAGTAACTCTATGGCTGGTTGGAGTGACGGTATCTCGCATTCAATGGGTAATACTGCTTCTAAACCGTAAACCAGTTGAAAAGGGGTAAAACACGTCGATGTTTTTGCTGAGGTTCGATATGCCCAAAGTGCTGAAAAGAACATGGTATGCCAATTCGACTTTTGAATTCCAATGATTTGTTTAATCATGGTGACTAAAACTTTATTAATCGCTTCAACTAAACCATTGGCTTGCGGATAATATGGTGTAGAACTGTCATGGCGCGGGCCAAGTTGGTCTGTTAACTCGATCATCATGATATTCCGAAAATGGCTCCCGTGATTAGTAATTATCACTTGGGGTACATCGAAACGAGCAATCACATGATTGAATACGAAAGTAGCTGCATTTTTGCCATCTTCCACAAATGTAGGCATATCCTCGGTCCATTTGGTAAAATAATCTACTGCTAGAATAATATACCCATGCCCCCCGGCCGAGTGAGGGTTACATGTAATGAAGTCAATGCCCCATTTTTAAAAAGGACCAACAGCAATTATAGGGTGAAGAGGAGCAGGTGGCGCACACATCTTTCGATCGAATATTTGACAATTATAAAATTTTCAGACCAGGTAAATACAATCTTTAAATAAAGACGGCCAGAAATAACCTGCGCGCAATATCTGGGATGTGGCATACCCAGACATATTACAGCCACATGCTCCGGAGTGACAGACATTTAAAACCTTTTCGGCTTCCTCATGGGTTAGATAACATCTAAAAACTAAGTCCGCACCACGACGATATAGTGTGTCGCCAACAATATGATATTGTTGAGACTAGAAACGTATTTTTCGTCGTTGTGACTGTGAAAGCTCAAGCCAAAAATATTGGGTCTGAAGATAAAAAATAATATCTCCATACCAAGGATCAATGGTACTAATGAGAAACAAGGATTCATCCACGATTGGTTGTTCCGCCACAGTTTCTGTATCAGTACGTGGGAAATCACACATAAGTTTAGCAAATATCAATGATTTCTTTGATTTGGATTTTTCAAACTCCAAATCAAACTCCTACAGGATAAAAATTCATTTGGAGTATTTTCCCCCTAGAAATTGTTTGGTTAAAATGTACATCACAGGGTTACAATCAGAGATCAATGTCGTTTTGCGTAAAAGTATGTAGAGACGAAAACGTTGGACAACTTGAATAGATGCCAAGGCCAATTTCTCCACATGTGAATATTTGATCTCAGTCGGATGCAAATTTCGACTAAGATAGTAAATCACATGTTCACCATGGAATTCGTCTTCCTAAACTAAAACCATCCCTATCGTGGAATCGGAAGCGGCGAGGTACAAAAAGTAATCTTGGTTGTAGTTGGGAGGATGTAGTAATGGTGGATGGGTCAACGCATTTTTCATAGCATCAAAAGATCTATCAGTGACCTCGTCCCAAAAGAAAGGAATGTTCTGTTTCAACAAACTAGTGAAACCTTTCATTAACTCGGCGTAGTTAGGAATGAATCGACGTAAAAAGTTTGCTTTCCCTTGCAAACTTTGGAGTTGGTGAAGAGTAAAAAAAGGAGGTAAATTGATGATTTCCTCAACCTTCGATGGATCAACATGAATGCCTGCCTTTGAAACAATAAATCCTAGCAATCATCTGGATTGTATGCAAAAAACACATTTGTGAGGATTCAGGCGAATCTTATAATGACTACATCGTATAAAGATGGCTCATAAATGAGTAATATGATCTGCTCTGCGTGAAGAATGAGCAGGAAAAACATTGAGGTAGGGCTGCAAAATGTGCTTAATGTCGTGAAATGCATAAGACATGGCCCTTTGAAAAGTGGCACCAGCATTCTTAAGGCCAAAAAGTAGTTTGTGATAAGAAAAATTCCCCCATGGACAAATGAACGCTGTTTTAGGTTGATCTACAGGGAGTATGTTTATTTGATTGTAGCCTGAAAATCCATCCATGAACGAGCACATTTCACTTCCAGCACAATCGTCGATAATTTTATCGATGTAAGGGGTTGGATAATTGTCTTTTGGACAAGCTTGATTTATATCCCTATAGTCGATACATACTCATATCGTTCCTTGTTTTTTATTGACTGAAACAATATTAGATACCCAGTCCGTTAATGGGATCGGATAAATAAAACCTGCACGAAGTAATTTCTCAACTTCAGCTTTAATAACAGCAGCTTTTCTCGGATGTATCTGACGTAATCTCTATCTAACGGGTTTAGCATCCAAGTATGTCTTAATTTCATGAACAACAATTGACAGATCAATTCCTGGAATTTCTTCATATGACCAGGCAAAAATGTCACGGAATTCCTGAAATATGGCTTTATATGCTTGGATTTCATCTGGCGTACAAGAAGCACCTATATGAATGTTTTCAACAATTCCAGGTTTTACTGAAATGTCAAGAGGAACCGTCGCAGAAATATTTTCTAAATTCAGTTCAGAATCGATATGTTTGAAAGGATTCTAAGGTTCTTTGACGTAATCAGTGGTAAAAATGGAGGATAAATCATTCTTAAAATGATCGAGATTAGGTAAAAACGAAGATCTATGATGAAGATCTTCCCATGGTAACTCATCTACCGACAAGAATTCACGAATATGTTCATCAGTATTGAATACTTGAGCAGGATCCAGAATTGGTGTCGAAGATAAGCTCGATATTGAAAATGACTCCTGATTGATCACATTCATTGGATCAGAGTCAGTTGAAGGAATATCAAAAAATGACTGTACATTTTAATATGCTAACTCAAAAGGACTCAAAGGCATCGGGCCATCGAATGAATCCAATTCTGATTCTGAAGGTACTATCCAAGGATCATCAAAGGACATAGTACTTGAAAAAATCATATTGATATTAGCAATAGGAGATTGTATGTTGGGAACAAGCAAGGGAAAAGTTCCCATTAAATCTGAATCTTTAATTAAACCTACTCCGACATCCTTATATGGGATAGTCGATTTTCCGATATGTTGGATGCTATCAGTAGAGGCTGGGTCGGACGAATAATATGAAAGCTGATCTATCTTAACGATCTTTCCTTTATGAGGAAACATGATGAGATGAAAGATTGATGATACAACAACAGTCATAGCGTAAGACCAACTACGACCCAGGAGAAGGTTGTAATCCAGAGGGGCATCAACCACCTCCACATCTAGATTAACCATTTTGCCTTCAACCTCTATTGGTAGATCTTGTAAGATACCATATGGCTGAAAACCTCTTCTGTCAAAAGCTTTGAGAATAGTTGGTGATTGGTTAATTGTCAGAGAACCAAGTGATTTCAAACATTTTAACGACATAATACACATAGAAGCCTCTTCATCGACAACAGTACGAAAGATACACTTGTTTTTTACTATTACCGGAATCTGAAAAGCCATTTGATGGGGTAGGCGGGGTGTGAAATTCTCTAAATCGAAGTCGTGAGGTTCGAATCCTGGAGATCTACGGCTCCTAAGGCTGACAAAATAAATTTTCTTTGGGCTGGGCATGATTGCAATACTTCCAAAGCCGACATTGCTGAAGGTGAAATTTCCAAATCTTCAACAATATTGTAATTCTGAGCAGCTCTCGCATGTGGATTGAAATCTGATTTACGAAGTACACTTTTTGTAGGTGGTTTGATCACTAAGTCAGGATTTTGTTTCTCGATCTGTAATGGATCAGAAACTGAGGGAGATGTAGTCGATGCAGAATTGGATGTTTCTACTTCTTTACCAGTATTTTTACTACCATAATCTTGCGATCGCATCGCAACCATCAAGATATCCTCAACCGTATTGGAGGAAGATACAACCATGTTACTATCTTGAGTGGGAAAGGGATATTTCAAGATAGCAGGTATAGGCGAACCCTTAATGAATTTTGATACCTCGACCCTATGCAAGCACTCTTTCGTAAAATGATCTTGGTCACAGATGAGAAAAGGATACTGAGGTTTGTGTTTTTCATCAGTTGGTTCAGTTGTATCGTTTTTCTCTTTTGAATATTTTTTCTTTTTATTCTTACCTTTCTTCTTACCACCAGTTTTAGATTTGGTTGTAGATGACTCTACAATGTGAATATCGGCGGAATCTTCTTGGGAAGAATCTCATTTAGGTGAATCAGGTAAAGTGATAATAGGAGAAGTGGTCTTGGAAGACTTCTTCTTACTTTTACCAGTGCTAATAGAACCAATTACACCATCTGCAGCATGAGAGCCAGTAGGAGTTGTAGTTAATTGACCAGGTCTTGGTAAATCAGGAATTTTATCATACAGAGTACCTGACTGAGTATATACAAGGTCAAGGTACTAAGCATGAGCAATGACTTGCTCTTCCATAACAACACCTCCTTTGGCCACATCTTCGGTGATTTTGGGCGATAACGATTTAATAAACCATTTAGACAAAATTTGATCAGGAATAAAGACTTTCACTAAACGCCTTCTACATCTCCATTCATGAATATGATCAGATATGTATGTAGACGTAGACTGTTTTAATGAAGTCAAAAATTCTGTGTCATTGTTGTATCTGACAAGCAACTGAAAATGGGTTAAGAAAGCAGTAGCTAGCACGTTAAAATTATTAAAAGAGCCGCGTGGTAACTCAATGTACCATTTGGCAGCTAGACCAATGAGAGTTCTCTGATAAAGACGTAATCGAATCGAATCATCGACTAGTGAATTGGATGCACACCAGAGGTGATAATTCATAACGTGATTAGATGGGTCCTCTCCTTACTTACCTTCAAATTTCAAAATATCATTGGGCAACTTGTTAGGCATCGGCGGCTAGTATGAAAGATAAAAAATGGGATAGTTCATAAGGCACGATAGATCCGGTAAATCTAAAGTTGATATGAATGCTAATCGATGGCTATGGTCTTGATAACCTTGTGTGATCAAACCAGTGCCAGGAGGAGGATATCCAAGATACCCTGGAATTGGATGTGCATTTTGAATTGTGTAACCTCCTGGGTAACTAGGATTAACCAGACCATACTGGGGTTGTTGAGGTATTTGAGAAGTATACCCAGGGTACGACTGATACTGATACGCTAGATTTTGTGTAGTCTGACCAAATTGATACTATCCCTGGTACGGTTGATAAGTAAACTATGGTTGACTAGAAACAATCATACTGGTACCAGCTTGTCCCGTAGGAATCTGGACCGTAGTCTGAATTGTAGGTCCTGACTGTGGCACAAAGGCTTGAGAAATTTGTACTGATATAGGGATAGAAGAAACTGGAGCTATAGTTACTCCAGAAACAGGTGTTGTAGGTTGAACAAAAGTTGCAATAGCTGCAGTAGTTTGAGGCGGAGTCTGAGGTGTACTAGACCTAGGCTGCTAAACAGAACTTGGTGCAGGGACTTGAACAGTAGGCTGGACAGGTTGCTGCGTTGGACCAGAAACTAAAGGTTGTCCAGGTTGATTAGGTAACTGCACATTAGGTTGCATAGTCTGTTGAATTTCGGATGGATTCCACGCCATGTTCATTCCGGGGTATTGACCCATAGAAGGTTGTGCATATCAAGGACCATAGCCTGGTTGAACATAGGGTTGATAATTAAGTGGTAAATTTCCAGATCCTTGTAAAAATGATTGACCGGAAGGTGGTTGGAAACCTTGAGTTGGGTACTGACCTTGAGGTTGATAACCTCGAGGCACGTACTGAATCTGGGGTTGATAAGGACCCTGAGGAATATACTGAGTCTGGGGTTGTCCTTGGGGTATGTACTGTCCTTGAGGTTGTTCTCCAAGTAAATAATATTGTCCTACAGTTTTTCCTGGTAAAAAATTACCTTGAGGTTGCCCCCCAGGCAGTAATTGACTACCTTGAGGTTTCCCCCCAGGCTGTAACTGACTACCCTGAGGTTGCCCCCCAGGCGGTAACTGACTACCTTGAGGTTGAGGATTTGGAATATTACCGGACATCATAAAAATTTGCTTTGTGTTCAACATTTCAGTTTTAGCTCCATTTATACCAGTTGATAACACTTGTTCAGTTGGTCGAGGAGTTGCTCCTGAGAAAGTACCAGAGAGTGACTGGTACCCCGAAGGAACAGAAGGACCACCATATAAAAATGTTTCCGGTGATTGGGAAAACATAGATTGC
Organism: Pinus albicaulis; assembly: GCA_034641835.2. Classification (NCBI taxonomy): domain Eukaryota; kingdom Viridiplantae; phylum Streptophyta; class Pinopsida; order Pinales; family Pinaceae; genus Pinus; species Pinus albicaulis. Next base: position 999,583,640 of record CM076572.1, on the reverse strand, counting down.
TCACCTGACATAATTGATGAAGGACAATAACCTCTTGGTGTAGGATGAAAAGGAATTTGGGGTGGTGAAAAAGTAAGACCCGGGTTTTCTAAAAAATCTGTCAATGATAAATACCAAGCGTCACTTCTAAAAGGACTGTAGAATATCAATTCACACTCCCTAAGATTCAAAGTCTGTTGGGTTTCGGGAAGAGTTACGTCTTCGTCTGGACCAAAAAGTTCTTCAGTAGATATGAGGTCAGAAGGAAGATTTTCAGTAATGATATGTCTTACCCTAGGTGAACCAGGATCACTAGAAGTTGGAGTAACAACTCCTAAAGATGGTTCCAAAACAGCAGGTTCAGTGTCAGGCTCAGAAATTTCAGGTTCTTCAGCTAATTCACTGGAAGGATAAATACTACCAGTAACTTCGGAAACTGAAATTGGCTCTTGAATATGATCTGTTGTTTGTAATTGATAATCAGGATGAACAACTATAGATGACTCTCATGCTTCTGTTGATCTAATTCTACTGTCACTAGGCGATACTAGAGCTCGCAGCCCTTCAAGTTGGCTTGGTGTATACTCAGGGGGCTTCCCCTGAAGTCTACGCGATTGTCTTGGTAATTTAGCCACGATTGAAAATTATTAATCACATGAAATCAAATAAAATTTCAATGAAAACTCCTAGAGTCACTAAGGGAACAAACAAATGAATCACATGCCTAAAAATTTAGGAGATCAAACCACACACAAACAGTAAATTCCCACACTAAAAACACTAGTTGGTGATGAAATCCAACATCGTAGTATTTAATGTAGAAAGGGTGGTTGGAACAATTACCCCGATAACCTGCTTAATGAAATAGACTGGTGCAAGTTTCTCCACTTAAACCATCTCAAGTGAAGATAACCCTCCGAAGAGTCCAAGTGAGTCTAGTCGACATCTGCTCCAGGTACAGTGGGATCTTTCCTCCACCGTCACCTTAGGAAAAAACCGTAAAATTATGGTCACTATGGTTACCAACAAGAAATAATATACCTGGGGGAACAGTCTACGGTCCGACATACGCGCAAGGGCAGAGTAAAAAAGCTCAATCCCCTTGAAGGCTCCTTGACATAATCCAAGGTATACCGACAAGTGACCCCGGGCTCCTTGACAATAGTCTATCCAAGGTTTACCATTGTTAATATGCACATATCTTCTATCGTTCCCAATGATATAGAATTTATTATCCCACTGGTTCAGATATGACCTCATGCTTGACTCCTTTAAGAGGAGCTTCCCAGAGCATACAAGCGACTATTGGATTTTTTCCTACCGCAAGATCAACTACTTGTTTGTTTTAATTGTCTTGGAGAATTAATTACTCCCTACTCCAAGACACTAGCCTAAGCTATATTGGTGAAAAGAGCCCTAGAAATATAAAAATTACTAGATTGATTTTAATTTAAGCGTTGATTTTAAAAAGCTGTTTCTTAGGACAATCGGTGCAAAAGTGAAACTGATGATATTTAGTGACCCGACTCAAAACACACTAAAAAATGCATCTATTATGAGAAACAATTCGTTTTCTTTCAATGAATTCTATCTAAAGGAAGAGTTGAGAAATGCAATATTTTATAAACAAATCTTTCCTTCAAACAAGAATAAATGAAAAGAAATCTAATTTCAATGAGAACTCAAAATGATCTATTGCTCAACAATAAATCCCTTTTATTCAAGATCATAACTACAAACAAAGTTTTTCTTCAAAGGACACTACAATTTCTGGAAATAACACTCAAAGCTAAAAACACTATTTTGAGATATAAAAACTCTAAGACTAAATCTGAATTAAAACTTCAAATATTTTGAGGATTTCTTACTCAGATTTTTATCTAACTAAGAAATTCTTTGCTTGGATTAGCAAGAATTCAAAAAACATCCAATTTTGGTTTTTAAGTGAAATTCCAAACTTATAAACAAAAGTTTTTTAAAGATTTACAAATGAGAAAAATGGGATCTAAATCTCATAAAACAATTTCTGCTATGATGTCAGATTCAGCAAGAAAGCAAGGAAATACCAGTGATTTAAAGGTATACCAGGGTTTCTAATCTTTGAGCAGGATACAAGACAAAGCAAAAATCATTATACCATGCAGATCTTTCAGAAAATCATTCAAAACTAAAAATGTTGAAATAAACTCTTAACCAAGGCTTTCTGACAGAAGACACAGGTCTAGGTATCCACTGAGAATCTAACAAACTAATCCAGAAAAGAGGATTTTAAGATTTTTCAAAAATTTTGACAGGGTCCACAGGATTTAGTGCAAACCAGTGCGGTCCCACACTGTGGGTACAGGAAAAGTGCGAAACTGCCCGCACTGTCTCTAAAGGAAAAGAGAAGACACAAGAAAACTTAAAGAAAAAACAAAAAATTCTCAATAATTTCTAGGGATTCTACAGGGATAAACCACCCAAGCCAGTATAAATCAATCAAACTCAGAAAAAATAAATTCACAAGTCAAAAATAAAAGAAATCAAAGTTCAATATTTATTCCCCAGTGGAGTCGCCATTTTGTTGGACGGATAAGTCGTTGCAGACAAGACAGACCTCCCAAGTGTCCTACGGACAGCTAGCAACAAAGAGACAACTAAATCTATCTTTCTCTAGATATATTGCGATCCATAATTAAATGTTATAAAGGCTTAACGATCCTACCTTTGATCCAACGCTTGTTTGTAGTAGTAATCCTTCAGTCTCCCGAAAGAGTTGCCTTCGAAGATCTGCAATCACAAACAAGAAAAAATCAAATAGCACCTACATAGCATATATTCATAAATCATATCTATTATGGTGATTAAGGAATCCATAAAATAAAACAATCAATTGACAGCTTATTGAGAAAAATGGACTTATTTGTATTAACTTAAATAAGAAGAGCCTTACAACCGTGTTTGCCTTGATGTCATACAGGTCTTCCTGGGGTCCAGAATAGGTGTTTCCTTTACTCTGACAAGCCTTGCACTCTTCCAACCAAGATACATATAGGTATGTAATCCTTCCCACATAAAATCTCAGCTAAAAGGGTCTGAGTTTCAACAGCACTTCGACTCCAATAATACAAAAACTTCAACTCATCAATTGTAACCCTTTGAGGCTGCCCTATGCCTCTTTTTATAGTGGAAGAGAGGAGGTTACAGCTCCATACAAGAAGGGATAGAATCCTCCTTCAAAGGGATTAGTTCCTTACATCAAGGGGTTAGCTCCTTATTGGATGGAATGCATGAACATGAAAGGAGCGGACTTTCCACTGTGGGAATGTTTCTAGAAGCTTCCAAAAATGACTTTAACTGAGCTTCTAGATTTTACTTGCGCCTTTTCTTATCTTTTACAGGGGTCTACACTTTTAATAAACATAAAGTGTGTTTGGCTACGCAGAATTTATAGCCAAAAGGTGCGGGACCACAGGAAATACTAAGAGAAAGTGCGATACAAGAGTTTTAAGGCTTTTATGATCTTTTCTCTTAGTTTCAAGGCTTGACTTTAGGAACTTTGATATTGTAGACTTCTAAGGGAGTACTAAAATGTTATGGTGACAGGGTCCGTAGGATTTAGTGCAAACCAGTGCGGTCCCACACTGTGGGTACAGGAAAAGTGTGGAACTGCCCGCACTGTCTCTAAAGGAAAAGAGTGGACACAAGAAAACTCAAAGAAAAAACAAAAAATTCCCAATCATTTCTCAGGGATTCTACAGGGATAAACCACCCAAGCCAGTATAAATCAATCAAACTCAAAAAAAATAAATTCACAAGTCAAAAATAAAAGAAATCAAAGTTCAAAATTTATTCCCCAGCGGAGTCGCCATTTTGTTGGACGGATAAGTCATTCTTGCAGACAAGACAGACCTCCAAAGTGTCCTACGGACAACTAGCAACAAACAGACAACTAAATCTGTCTTTCTCTAGATATATTTCGATTCATAATTAAATGCTATAAAGGCTTAACAATCCTACCTTTGATCCAAAGCTTGTTTGTAGTAGTAATCGTTCAGTCGCCCGAAAGAGTTGCCTTTGAAGATCTGCAATCACAAACAAGCAAACATCAAACAGCACCTACATAACATATATTCATAAATCATATCTATTATGGTGATCAAGGAATCCATAAAATAAACCAATCAATTGACAGCTTATTAAGAAAAACGGACTTATTTGTATTAACTTAAATAAGAAGAGCCTTACAACTGTGTTCGCCTTGATGTCATACAGGTCTTCCTGAGGTCCGAAACAGACGTTTCCTTTACTCTGACAAGCCTTGCACTCTTCCAACCGAGATACATACAGGTATGTAATCCTTCCCACATAAAATCTCAGCTAAAAGGGTCTGAGTTTCAACAGCACTTCGACTCCAATAATACAAAACTTCAACTCATCAATTGTAACCCTTTGAGGCTGCCCTGCGCCTCTTTTTATAGTGGAAGAGAGGAGGTTACAGCTCCATACAAGAAGGGATAGAATCCTCCTTCAAAGGGATTAGTTCCTTACATCAAGGGGTTAGCTCCTTATTGGATGGGATGCATGAACATGAAAGGAGCGGACTTTCCACCGCAGGAATGTTTCTAGAAGCTTCCAAAAATGACTTTAACTGAGCTTCTAGATTTTACTTGCACCTTTTCTTATCTTTTACAGGGGTCTGCACTTTTAATAAACAGAAATTGTGTTTGGTTATGCAGAATTTATAGCCAAAAGGTGCGGGACCGCATGCAATACTAAGAGAAAGCGCGGTACAAGAGTTTTAAGGCTTTTACGAGCCTTTCTCTTAGTTTCAGGCTTGACTTTAGGAACTTTGATATTGTAGACTTCTAAGGGAGTACTAAAATGTCATGGTGACAAATTTCAGTGTAACAGTATGTTGGTCCTAGGGCGTTGTAGATTTTCCCTAGGAGCCCAAAAACCCTAAAACATCTGCCTGAAAATGAAAAATAATGATACCAATAGAAAGAGAAAGGTCATATCTCTTACCTGGTCCTAACGGCTTGAGAAATGGTCCACAGAATCTGTCGCAGTCAAATGTTGAAGTTTAAGGGAAAAACTAGCTCACAGCACTCAAAACTGAATGGTAAATGTGAATGGTAAAATAACATGGTAAATTCTCATTTAAATTGTCTTTTCAATTATTTCATGCATATTTAATGAATCAAATATAGTTTTTTTCACATATTTTTACTATTAAACAGATATGTTTAATCCGTTTAGTGGTTCTTGAGCATATTTACAGCTGGTACAGTGAATTTGACGTGCATGATCTTAAGATGAGCTTTGACCATAAAGCACTCTTTTATCTCTTTTTTCGAGCTCTGTTAAACATTGAAAAGGGAACCCCCCTAGAGTCCTCTTTTAGCTCTTTTCAGACTCCCAAAACATGAAAATATTGTCGAGCACTTGTCCTTTTGAGCTCGTAAAAGGAACATAAACAACATCTACTCAGTATAATTTTAAACTTTTTCTAGACTGGAATAGATTATTTATGAAAAAGGAACGCCCTAGTCTAACATGGCTAGGAGATTCTCTCAGGAATTATTTTACTTTTTTCAGACTTGAGGGACAAATTTATGGAAAAGAACTTGTGGAGTTTTCTTTTTGTCTCTTTTTCAAACTCTCTAAACATGAAAAAGGACCGAGTTTTCATTGTCGTTAAACTCATTAAAGCATAAAATAGTGATGGACTTGTCCATCATGACAATATCGAGTTTCAAGCATATGTTATCATCCTCAAGCTTGTTAAAAAATAAATAGGTACTGGTCAGTAATGATTGGAGAAAATGGGAAAGGGACAACTCACTTTATGGTAGTAAGTCACTCTTGAACATGACACTCATTCACTTCATCTCCATGGATGTCGAGTTGGGTTATATGCTTGATGGTCTATCATACCATCCATCACTTTGGTTTTGGGTCAATGTTTCCAACTCATTTAGTGTCACCAATATGTTCAAGAGAAGTCACTCAATAATTCCTTATCCTTTGTAATACTCATAAACTTTCATTTCATGACCACCATCCCTGAACATTGCTTCATCAATTACATTCTTTCTCTGAAATCATTACTCATGTTTCGTGTCGTTGATGGTGGATACACCAAGGCCCTCCTACGATGAGTCGCTTCCTGTCAACATCAACTCATCATCCAGGAAGTTGACTTAGAAACACCCTTCCAGTACCTTGGATCTTACATACATCAATGGCAAGTTTCTCGCTTTCGGCGACAAGTTGACATCACTAACCTTCGACCGAAATACTTTGTATGGTGTTCAACATCAAATCATCTATTCACACTGTGCAAACTGTACTGCAGTACCTTGAGATCCATTATCATCGTCAGTGGTTTCTCTCGCGTTCGTTAATGGCTTACATCATTGGCTGGTAATCAGAAGGTTCCTTCACATGTTCGACTTCATATCACATATTCACATGGTCAGGCTCCTACTTGAGCGATTGAGTGAACAAGATAGAAGACCCCGGATCTAGTTTCATCCATCTAGGCTGCGATTTCAGGAGTAGTACCACATCATCCGTATGATGGATTTACACAGATGGTCATCCTATCATGGGTCTATATCTGTAGATAGCTTTCTAATTTATATGCATGTTATGATAGTTTATGTGTTGATTATGGCTATGCCTCCCTCAGAAATTCATGTCCAAAATGTAAAAGATATCATGATGTAATGAATTGTAATTGATGCAGGTCACCATCTGCTTCATATCCTACTCATCACATCGTAAAGAATATCACTCAATATTATCATTTTTAACTTCATTCTTTATGGGGTAGATGGTACAGGTCAATTTGGGCATCACTCTCGAAACTCAGATTAGTACAAACAAGTTCTATCATACCCTAAATCAGTTGCTACTTGCCTTAAACAAGTCATCCCATTGCTGAGTTTTATCCATGAAAGTTTCATTGCTTGAAGTCTAACTGAAATGCTCCATTGAGCCACCAACGCACCCCTAGACTGCAGTAAGTGCTTTGCAAAGAAATTACCCCCATGTAAAGTAGCATTGCAGAACACCTAGGCCCACTTAATAGTGCATTGTTCGACTTTCAATGAATTGTTCAAATGATTTTGGGAATATTCCCACTTTCTAGTGGCTTCTAGAAGTGGTTCCAACTATCATTCTATCTGATAACCTCGAGTATGAACACCATGGAGCCATTAAATCACTTATCCTTTTATCCCATTGAACAAGGAAACTCCCTCATCCATTTATGGAAAATTCATTCAATGACCAATTAATGCCAAACTACCCTCATTTCCAATAAATTGAGCATTGATCATAGTGCAAAGGGAGCTTGAATTTTGTAGTGTTATGATGGTTTTGAGGTATTGTTTGCAACATGTTATGTTGTTGATGTGATGAGGATGGACTGAAGCTAGAGTGAGTTGACATCGAATTGATCCAATTGATTGTAACTTCTCCTTCTATCTTATAATAAAGATATTTGTTCTTTTCCCAATACATATGTTCATGATTTTATATATGTATTTTCAAATGCAATCGATTCAGTTTGATTAAGATGAATAGAGAATATGCCTTTATGTCATTTTTTGTCTTCTGTTAGTAATTGTAGGTACCAATAAAATGAGTTCAGTTTGATTGGGAGCAACAAAAGGGAGACAAAGAATAGCAAAGGATCACAAGTAGGTGTTCTTCTCTTTTCTGTTTATCTTAAGGAAAAAGTTCAAGTGTCTTTCATATTTTGTTCTAGGTGGATCCATCAGACTTAGGGAAACTTATCTATCCGTAGGTTTGATTTCCGTAAAACAGATACACTGGTTACATGGCTCTAATGACTGACCTTGTAGAGAGTGAACCATCCTCTTTTTAGGAATAAGTAGAGAAACCTGTGTGGGTTGATGTAATGGTGGAGGAGTACGAATTCATTGTAAATAAAAATATTTGGGAAGTGGTCCCAAGACTAGTAGATAAATCAGTTTTGGGTTCATGATGTATCTTCAAGGTAAAGCAGGCAGCAGAATGAAGCATAGAGAATTAAAAGGCCAGATTTATGGCCAAGGGGTACTCTCAAGTTAAAGGGATTAACTATGAGGATACCTTTTCTCTTGTAGCAAGGTACTCATCCACCAGATGGATGTAAAAACAACATTCCTCAATGGAGTTATTGAGGAGGAGGTGTACATCAAGCAACTAGAAGTCTTTGAAAATTTGATTGAGAGTATCATGTGTGCAGACTCACTCAAACAAGCACCCCATCCTTGGTACACCAGGATCGATAGCTATCTCACCAGTTTGGGCTTCACCAAAAGTGAAGCGGATGAAAACCTATATCATATCTTGGTAGAAGGTATATTGTTGATTATTGTATTATATGTTGATGACTTGATTTTTACTGGTGATAAAAAGCTTATCATATATTACAAGGAGAAGCTTGCAAGAGAATTTTAAATGAAGGACATGGGTCTCATGCACTACTTCCTCGGATTGGAAGTATGGCAAGGCAATGGGGAATTGTTTGTCTCTCATGGAAACTTGTATGAAAATGAGATAGTACATATATTTCGCATGGACAGTTGCAAACCCATGGAGACACCTCAAGCGCCAAGCTGGAGGAAGGAGGATGCCACTTCAGGTGAAGAAGTGGATGCTACCATTTATCAGTAGCTAGTGCCTTCACTGATGTACCTTGTGAACACATGAACAAATATGTGCTATGCATTCAACCAACTGAGCCTAGGTATGGCTAAGAAACCAAATTATATTGGAAGGAAACTAAGCATGTTTTATGGTACCTAAGAGGCACTTCCCAGTTTGGACTATGGAACATACAGACAAAGGGAGTGAAGTTCTGTGGCTTCATAGATGAAAATTAGGTGGGGAGTCGATCATATCGAAAGAGTAGATCAAGTGGAATTTTTAGTGTTGGGTTTGCAGTGGTTTCCTGGTACAGCAGGAAGCAAAGATCAGTGGTGCTCAGCTCGACAAAAGAAGAATACATGGTTGCATGTCAAGCAACATGTGACGCACAATCTAGATGATAAAGATACTTGTTGTATTTTTTGGTCAAATGATGGATCCAATCTCCCACTTTTGATTTCTCACTCATATGTAGAATCCTCTTAATTAAGATATCATTGGAACTACATCACTGTTGAGAAGACATAATTACCAATATATAAATTGATCTATAAAGTCATTGAAGGAGTGATCTTCTAAATTCCTTTTGACTAATGAAGTCAAACGAATGACAGATTGTGGCCTTCCTTATGAGTCTAAATTTTGAAGTGGTATTTTTAATCTCTCAAACTGATGATATAAGAAAAAATACACTAATACAGACTATTTTTTAAAACCTCTCATTATACTGAATTTCAAGAATTGTTCATGAAGAGTATCTTAAAGAAACTAGCCAAATTTGAAAAGAACGGAGGCATTTTTCCCAAATGAAAATACTGATTGGAACCCTAGGATGAAATCATCAACCCATTGATCACTTTGATAACCTAAAATACAACAAGCCATAGAAATTATTTGTTTTTACATTTCGGTAAATGATGCCGAGGAATATGGTGGATTATGATGAGGAAATTCAAAATATTCTGGCATAAAAGACTCAAATATTATGGCTCTTTGCTAAAAGGTAAGCTTATGATATATTTCCATTAGGGATTCAACTGAAAATGAGTGGATGGAAGCTGGAGAATTGACTTGCAGGGCTTGGATAATAGATTTTGGCATGACATAAAATAATATTTCTCCATTTCTAGCTACTACAACTTTTTCACTGCAAAGGTATTTGATTTTACACCAGGAAAAAAATTCATGAAAGTGGTGTGTTTGAGGAAAAGTGAATTGGGGTAACATGGAATCCCAAATACCAAATTCATCACTTTATTCTTCATATTTATGTAATGCCCAATTGTGTAATTCGAGTAAATCGAATTCACATTTGGTCTTCGTGATTTTAAAATCTACATATACAAGGGGAAATTCATCTAAGTTTGGGAATGTGGGAATCATTGGGTTACCAATCAATGCCTTACTCTTTCCCTTCTGATTACTCATTTTGAATTAAAAAGAGAGTTAGAGATTATGAATACCTAGTGAATTTTCCTAATGCGTGAAAAAATTGACTGTTTTTTTTATATAACTTTTATGCTTTAGAGCGCTCCTGTAAACACTACTAACATGAAGGAAATGATAGGGAAAATATGGAATGATATGAATTTAAAGAATATTTCAATTACTGTTGGTGAGTTTAATGTTTTGTGTGTCTAACCAGTAATTCATATATTAGCGGGGATGATATGCCACGTAACCATTACTTTCAGTTGTTAACAACGGAGTTTGTTGTGGAAAATTTAGTGGAGTGTGGCGTTAACAGGAAATTAGTGGCATAAATTTAGCTGAGATATAGTGGAAATGTGATGGGGAAATAAGGGACAAATTTCTAGTCCGTATACGATTTATTGGGGGGTATGATGGTAAGCGGTATAGGTGAGGGCGGGGGGGAGGGGGTGCGCAATGCATATGCGCCTAACACGTAGCCATGGGAGGTTTTCCAAAATGGTCAATTGCATACCCCCACCAATAAACGTTTGGAATGTGGGGGTGTCCCATAACTGATCCTCAATGTTTGATTTCAACGAAGAAAATCACCGCCGTTGTATTTGACTCAATTTTTAATCAACGCTTTTATTGGGCGGAAAAATTTAAATTTAAATTGAAATGATTTAAAACTCCTAATTTGACATTTATAAAATTGTGTCCACTTATTTAAAAAGTATCTTATCATACCATTTTTACATTTTTTCTCTATCTATAAAAACATGAGGTAAAAAAAACTTACAACATCGACTCCATCTGGGGACCACTTCCCCCTACGAGATGCAAAGAACATGCAGATCCATGTGCCTTCTCTTCATGATATGGAGTAACTATTGTAGAAAATCACACTTGGTCTGAAAACATAAATCACGTTGATCATTATAATGATAATGAAATAAATTTTCTTAGTACTGAATGTAGTGTTTCAAATATTTCCCATTGACTAGTAATGAGTAATATTCTCCTTGTAAATTCTGAAGGAAAAAAGTATTATTTCCCTTGATTTCTACAATTTGTAAAGGTACCAACCAAATATTTTCAAATTTCCCATGCTTTCCTTTCTCTTCTCTTCTTACATCTCATCTTAATAATAGGTCTCCTGTCTAAAATTTCTCTCTCAGGTCTCTTGTCAAATAAAATTTTCATCTTATCCTGATATTGTAGGAGTTTGTGTTGAAATTCTTCTCTGTCCTGATTTACTTCAATGGTTTGATTGATTATTTTTTATAAATCATAAATTTCCTCATAATTATCCTACAAGAGTTTCATGATTGGAAAGGCCAACTAGGTAGGAAAAATGGTTTCAGTTCCATAGACTAGTTGAAATGGAGATTTACTAGTAGAAATTTTAGGTGAAACTCGGTTTTCCCAAACTCCATACTTCAAATGATTGTCCCAATTTATTTTATGATCTGCTAAAACCTAATTAATGAATTTAATCTAGATTTTTCTTGATGACTCTGCTAGCCCATTCTCTTGAGGATAGTATGGTGTAGAGTGATGTAGAGAAATTTGGTATTTTTGACAAAACTCAATCATTTTAATGGAACTGAATGCTTTAGCATTATCTATAACTATTTTTCTTCAACAACCAAGCCTAGATAAAATGTTTCTTCAATGAACTTCATGACAAATGAATCAATTTCATTTCTCACAGGGATAGCCTCTACCCACTTTTCAAAATAATATGTTGTTGTTAGAATCCATCTATGTTGATTGTTGAAAGAAGGAGTTATTTTACCAATAAAATCTAGACCCTATTATAAGAAATGAGCTTCTACCAATACTGCAATGAGAGGGAGAGAAACTAATTTTTATTTACATGTGAATATTTGGCAATGAATGCAACTTTGTACTTTCAAACCAACTAGGGAAAATTATTTGTGCCAATAGAATCCCGGTATCAATATATTGTATGTAGTTTCTTTCCAAGCATAGTGGCCTCCACATACTCCTTCACAAAATTTCTCAATTATACCCTTTCTTTCACTTTTAGTCAAACATAGTAGAATAATATTCAATGGATCCTTCCAATACAAATTTTCCTTAAGTATACAATATTTCATTGCTCTAAGCGTAAGAGACCTACATTGATTTCTATTGAACTCGAGAGGATATTCAAAATCTCTCAGAAAATGTACAATATCTTTATACCATTCTAATAATAATAAAAAATCATCAATATGAAAAGGAAGTGGGAGTCCTACTGATCTGGAAGAAGGTTCTTGTGGATTCTTATCATGTGGAACAAAAGAAAGTTCTTGTGGGTTCTTCTCCTCTATTGTGCCTAAAATTTGAAAAATTGAATTATGCCTAGAACTTTACAATTTGATTATGCTAACAACTTAGCCAATCCTTGTCCTTTAACTAGCTTTGTTGGTTTGATATTCAAATCAAACTTTAAAGTTTTAGCTATCCACCTACCCATTTTCCCACCTGTATCAAGTTGGGTAAGTATTGTATTTACTACATTGTTGGGTATAAAAGCTATTATTGGATAATGCAACACATAAATTATAAAATATTTTAAGTCCTGAACTAAAGCATAACCCTTTTTTTCAATTATATCATACTTCAATTCCACATCCCTCATAACGTTTCTAAAGAAAGAAATTGGTTGTTCATAATTATCTTCATTTTCTATAATAAGACTGTTGTTATTGTATTGTCAGATGCAACAGAGAAAATATTGAAAGGCTTTTAATAATTTGGACTGGATAGTACTAGTTCTTTTGAGAGTGCCTTTTGATTTGGGAAAAGAAAAATATAACATGTACATTCCATTTAACTTCATGATTTTTCTTAAGCATATCCATGATATCCTTTACAATCTCTGCATAGTTAGGTATAAATCTTCCCAAGAAATTGATTTTCCCTAAAAATATTTGAATTTCTTTTTTTTGTTGTGGGAAAACTAATTAATTGAATAGTTGATACTCTTTTGGGATCTAGTGCGACTCCTTCCTTTAAAATGATATGGCCTAGAAATTTCCTTCCTTCAAGGAAAATATTGATTTCTTGGGATTAAGAGAAATCCCAAACTTCTACATCTCTCAAAAACTTTCCTCAAAATTTTTATATTTTTTACATCAGATTCTAAAAATACAGTTAAATCATCAAGGTAAAAAACTATGAATTTATTTACCTTTCCAACAAATTCTAAGTCCATGGCCCTCTAAAATGTTTCCCCTACATTTATTAGGCCAAACTCCATATTAGCATACATGAATGTACCACATGGCGTGGTAAAAGTTGTGTTTCCCCTGTCTTCTTCACTGGATAATATCTTATTGTATCTGAAAAAACCATCTAACATTAAGATTATGTTTGACCTCGTTACTCTTTAAAGCATATGATCCATCTTGGGTAATGGATAATTATACTTCCTTTACAATTTATTAAGATTCCTAAAGTCAACACACATTCTTATTTCCCCGTTATTTTTCCTGATAGGGACCAAATTGGCTATCCACTCAAGATATCTTAAAGTAACTACGATTTTTGCATCAAGCATTTTCTTTAGTTTCTTTTCTATTATTGGTGGCATAATTGGATTTATCCTCATCAATTTCTGTTGAAATGGTTTAGCCCCTCGTTTCAAAGGGATCTTTTGTTCAATAATAGATGTATCATAACTCTTTAAATATTCATACTTCCATACAAAAACATCTTTATAATCCTTGAATAACTGAATATATTTGTATTTAATCTCCCGTGGTAGTGATACTGAATGTTTAATGTTCCTAACCTCTTATTTTGTACCAATATTACATGCTTACACATCATCTTGCTATAATATTAGCACTGAAGGTTTTATAGCATCATTCTGGTTAAAAAATCTTTCAAAGGGAACTAATCCTTTAGGAGTATGATTGTTAGATAGTTGAATAATCTCATGGTAAACTATTTTTTTCTTGAAGTTTATTTCTGAATCATCAATACTTTTTTTGATTGTTTCATTATTCTCTTCATCAATATATATACAAGAAAATTCCTCAATTGTTTGCATAAAATTTTTCAATTGCTCATCATCTTCAAATAATTTTCAATGTTTTACATTAACAGGAATCAAAGGTTTGTACCTAACCTCAATCCATTAGTGAAATTGAAAATATTAAGGGACTTTGAAAGTACTTACAGAAATTTCCAAAGAATATGCTTGCATGTTATCCTCTCTTGGTATGGATTCAATGTTAAAAGGTTGGAAATAATTCTCTATACAATCCCATGTCTCATTTCTATAGTCTTTTAATCTCATATGTTTTTTATGAGAAATATTTCTAACTTTTCTCAGAACTAATTCTCAATCACCAAACATTGAAAATATATGAATCTTCATTTTCTTGGCCAACTCAAATCCTAGTATTAAAGCTTCATATTTGCCACATTGTTAGTGACCTCAAATTCTATCTTAAAAGATTGAGTAATAATTTTCTTTTCAAGTGAAACTAACACAATCCCATCTATAGATCCATCTCTGGAAAAAGCCCCGTCAAAATACATCTTCCAAACATCATTCTCTGAAGACTGGGGAATATCTACACTGTCTTCAATTATATTTTATACATTGCACTCATTATTAACTAAAATGAAACACCCTAAATCTTGGTCCACAACATATATAGAGTGATTTATAGCTTGGCTAGAATTACACACAATGTTTGTAAATCTTACTTTTTTGTACAATCTTAAATTTTCTCTTCCATAAACTGGAATGGTAGCATATGGCATATCTATTTGTAAACTTCCTCCCATTTTAGCATAATAATATATTTATAGTAACATACCAAATTTTGGAGGGATGTATGTAACCACTATATCCATTACAACACTTTTAACATGAATTTGCGCTAAGGTCATTATCAATTATTTGATCAGCCATAAACAATGCACATTTTTTGAATCAAATGTATATAAATCATGGTAGGGCCTTGTGAATTGAAATTGAAGTTGATCCATAATAATTTTTTGCGTCAAATTATGGGATTCCCTAGAATCTGACATCAATTATAGAGGAGAAAATCATGAATATTTAAAGTCGAATAGAAAGGAGGAACAATTTCATCTTGAGCATCCAAACTTGGTCCAAAAAAAATAGATGCTTTGTCATCTTGCAAATTGATTACATCTTCTTCGGCATCCACACTTAAATATTGAATCCATTTGGACATTTTTTTCTTATATCTAGGATTTCTCTTGAGTTTTGATAAAGTAATTGGAGTTTTTGACTTTTTCTAGTTCCTTTTCTACATTAAAAGCAAGAGAAACAAGTTTTTGTATTGTAGATTGATCTAGTGACTGACTTTGATATTGTGAAGATAAAGTTTCAGCAGTTTTAAGGTAAATTTCTTTATACTTATAACTGGACCTTGTCTTGGTCTAAGGTCATATCTTTTGTTTAGCTCAACAATTCGAAATTCAAAAAATCCTTGATATTTAGAAACTTCTGAAGATTCTAGTTCTGAACTATAAGGTGAACTTGATTCATAAGAACAATAACACTTTCAAGATGCTAATCACAAAAATAACTTATATCTTCTACAACAAGTGTTATTTCTTTGGTACCATGATCATCTATCATCAATGGAGGCTGAATTTGATGGTCATTATTTTATCTTTCCATCTGCTAAGTTTTTGGCTGAAAAGGTCTTCTGTAAGTTTATGGAGGTATATTCACTTTTTTTGTACTTATCTAGGTTTTGTTTCCATCCTTGAAATTCTATTAGATAAGTTTATCAACATTGAAGTGATTTCATCAATTTTATGTTCCTCTTCCTTAATTTTTTAAGATGAGCCAACTTATATTCTTGCTTTCAATTTCCTTTATGCTTTTTTAGCCTTTTATCTAAACTTAATTGATGTTTCTTTATTGGCCTCAACCTCAATTGCATCAGTTTTCATGTCTGCCAAAATTATAGATTTTCTTTCTCTCAAGATTAAAGAAAAATCATCATCAAATGCTTTAGGAAATCTAACCTTTGCTACAGTGACTGGAAGTTTGTAATCATTTGGCATTTTTTTATAAATTTTATTAAATCTCTTAATGAAATCTAAAACAGGTTCATTTTGATTCCTTTTAAGGTCTTCAAATTTGGTCAAATAATAAACAATATCTTTCTTTATTCCCCATTAATTTATGAAGATATTGGTTAACTCTGCCCACGTATGAATAGAACTTGGTTGAAAGTGTCTAAACCAAATTCTGAGATTTCTTTCTAATGATTGAAAAAACGACCTCATATAAAAACATCTTCATGTTTTATGTTCATATTATCTGCAATATCCAGAAATGCAGATAAATGATCTTCTGCATTTGGTCAGGTTTCCCATTATAAATAGGCAGGTGTTTTAGATAACCTTCGGGAAAATCATGAATCTGAGTTGTTGGTGGTAACACTAATGCGACATATATGGTTGCCACAATCAATCCTATTTCAACCATTGTTATTGTTGTGAAACCAATTTTCTAGTAGATAAATGTTTCTTGGAAGATCACTTCCCTAAAATAATAGGATTTTTTGGAAATTGGGGGTGAATAATTAACTTTTCAACTTCAGGAACAATTTTCCCTTGATCTTCAAAAGCTTAAGGATTTGTATAAATGTTAAGCTTTTCTTTAGGCTCATCAGAATTAGTAGTATAATTGTGAATAAAAGAGGATATGAAATCTCAAAGTTTAAGCTCAGGTAATTTTACTTCAAGTTCTGCTTATGTATGAGATGATTTTGAAAGGGAGAGGGGAAGTTCAAAGGATTCAAATTGATGGACCAGTAAGGAAGATTGTATATCTACTCCTTCAGAGAGAATTTCTAATACTTTAGGTGGTAAATCAAATAAATCAAAAGGTATGGGAATTGGTTCAAATTGTTCAAGCTGTGAAATTTATTTTTGTGGAAGAAAAGTTGAGGTAGAAGATTCAACTCTACCCCTAATGGAAGAAATTCGTACAAGTCTCTCTGGATCTGATAATGGAGTGAAGAGCTCAAGATTAGAATGAGATCTGGTATGCATGCGTGAAGCCATATTTAATCTATGAATTCACCATGTGGAATGTTTTAGTCTGCTAGTCTCTTATTCACCATTAAGAGGAAAATAAAATTCAAAACTTTATTCCCTGAAAATGACGCCAATATGATTTTGTTTCTTTGTAGATAGTTCTAGGCTTGGGAATTGTGCCAAAGCATCCAAATGAGTATTTATTTTAAATGGATAATCAAGGAATAAAATATTTCACATATATATTATATAGAGATTTCAAAGATTTCTCAAAGTGTTGATTCTAGTACTAACATCATACAATCTTTAAATGCTTATGATAGATGAAAAAGAAAATATCTGATAACTAAATATCCTTCCTAAATATTTGCATTATCAAATAAGCAAAAGGGTATAAAATTCTTTCTATAGCTAACACTTATATATTTTAGAGATGAAAAAAGGAAATAATTTAATGATGCAGAGGTACTAATTTAAATACATTGTTGAATTAACTAATCTCAGTAATGATAATAACTTTACAGGGGCTATTAGGGAAATCAAACTTGACCTAGCCTTACCCAAACATTTCTATATTACCTCAAACATATGAAGAATAACATAAATGATTGCATAAGGGAAACTCACATGAACACAAATTTTGTTAAGAACTAAAGCCAGAAGCCTTTGATTATCT
Organism: Pinus albicaulis; assembly: GCA_034641835.2. Lineage (NCBI taxonomy): Eukaryota > Viridiplantae > Streptophyta > Pinopsida > Pinales > Pinaceae > Pinus > Pinus albicaulis. Next base: position 999,565,873 of record CM076572.1, on the reverse strand, counting down.
TAAAAAATTCGAAAATTACAATAATGTTATTGGTTTTGTCAAAGGATCAACCCTTCTTACTTCAAATTACAAAGTATATATAGAGTCTTCTCAAAATATCTAATAATTACAATTGTTTACACGAAAAACAAAGTTTTATCCAAAATGATTTGGATAAATCTAATTAATATAACTCAAAATAGAAACTCTCAAACTCATTTAGTGGAATATGCACATTGTTCAAGGATCTTGTTTCTAATTGCTGGCTTTAAATATGGCTCTACTGATTTTGTTTGTGTTCTTTGCCCAAATCCTTCCTCTAAATAGGCTTTATGTTTACTCGATAAGTTCAAGGAACTTGTCCCATTGATCATCATCTAGAAATTAAAACTTTGTCACATTCCTATAAGCCTCATATACTTCAATATAATTTTTAAAACTTGGCTTGGTAAAAAAAGGGTGATGGACTTCATGTAAAATAAATAAATCATTTGCTAAGTATTATAAAAAAAATTGATCGATGAGAATTCCTTTTAATTTAGAAAACATTGGTTTATCTATTGTTATATCATTTAATATTTTTTGATAGCCCTCCTGCTCCATTAGTTGACCATGATAATCCCTCAATGATGGGAACCCTTCCTGTTGAAGAACAAAACAATTCTTGTGAAACTTTTTGATTTGACTATTGAGGTTTTCACATTTATTTTCTAGTTGTAGCATCAAATTTCTTTTGGTTAGCACCTTTCTCACTTTAAGAACTACATATGTTCTATCTTCAATTCCCATCCCTCTAATTATTCTTTGGTTTTTTATTTTAAAACTTTAATAATTTTGGTTGCTTCACCACACCTATGATCTAGTTCCTCTTTGATTTCTTCACTAACTTCATTTTCTTTATTCACTAGTTGTTCCTGTTTAAAAATAATTTCAATAGAGGCCCAAAACTTTGAAATAGCCAAGTTAATATCTATCCAAATTTGTTGTTTGGCCTCTCATAGGTTTTGTACACTGACTGATTCATCTATGTATTTTTCAAGCTATTTTGTGAGCTTGAAATTCTTCTGTATTTTTGAGAGATATGCATTGTCTACCTTTATTTTGTTTTCTTCTACTCTCTGCAATGATACCTTTAAATTTCAATCTCCACATTTCTTAGTGACAAGTCAACCATTGATTTAGATCATTGTTCTATTGAATCCTTGGCTAGTTGACCCTACTTCCACTGTCAAGATCCATGCACTAAAGATTTTATCATGATCGTATGAAACATTTTATCCTTTTATTTTTCCAATTATCCTACCTCTTGAGCTTGAATATGCTATGTAGTTGGCAGCTTCAATCTTTTCCTCAGTGACTGAATATTTGTGTTTCTATTTTTGATGATTTCTTGAGCTACATTAACATTACTAGGATCCAATCCCAACTTGATAAGAAGATATTCTAGGGATTTTATCCTTGCATCCTTGGCTAGGGAGGACATATTTTCTAATTTCAATTAGGAATGAATATTGTTCAAGGATGTCTACAACCCGAAAACAACCATAGCAGAACTTGAAAGTGTAGAATAGATCATTTCATCTGTCTATTTGTGCATATGTGTTTGATCTATTGGATGGATTTTTTTGGTATCAAAATAAAATAGTGAAGTCTTATAATCTTCTGTTGTTTTCGGAACTGGAACCTTTGGCTCAAGGAAATCCAACTGAAACTTCCATATATTAGGATTGAGTGCATATAGTAGCATGTTCTGGGTGGATGAGGTCTGTTTCCAGAATTGAGGATGTGTGGCAGATTCGAGCATCTCATTTTTCTTCTTCATTTCTCTAAATATGACAAAAATACTTTGGTCACTGGAAGAAGGGGAAGCAGAACTATCAATTATTGTCTCTTCCATTTATTATAGAGTGAAAATAGGCTCGCTTTATACCATTAATGTATTAGATACCTATGTGTTTCTAGCCTCGGATGATTCCTCCTTTTCTTGACTTCTCTTTCTCCTTTTGAAAACTATGAATTTTGTCGATTTTGAACCTGAACCAACATGAGAAATTCTATCACTTGGTATTTTTAATTCCTTCTCTCTAGGTGTAGGAGTTTCTAAGGTTGTTTGACTAGAAACTTTTTCTTCAGCCTCTTGTAAAGTATTCTCCTCCCAAACATCCTGGTTAGCATATTTTTCAATCTCCGGTTTAGAAAAATGAGTGTAAGGAGAAATTTTTTGATCAAGTCTAATAAATGAGAACACCCCAAAGGATCATATGTCCAAATAAAATTTAGTTTTAACTTAATTTGGGATAATAAACTCCGTGCTTCCTTATCAATTGGTATTTGATTTATTATAAATGGACCAATTTGAGCTTTCAGTTTGAATTGAACCTTTTGTTTCTTGGATACAAAATGTACTTCATCTACATTTATACTTTTTTCTTATAAAATTTAAGGAAAATATTCTGATTGGAAGAAATGCACATAATTTATAAGGTGATAGTTCACAACCATAGATTGTGATCTCTGTAAAATTTTGGGATAAGTACCAATCTCCTGCTTTTGATTGCTCACTGATATGTATAATCCTCAATATCTGAATATATCCTTGGAACTGCATCACTGCTGAGAAGACATAATGAAAAATATAGAAACTGATCTAGAAAGTCACTAAATGTTGAAATTTGCAACAAGAAATAGTGAAATTGACATCCAGAAATAAAATCCATAAAATGGTACCTAGAAATGGCTACCATATGAGGCTTTTGATTTAATTATCCCTTAATTAATTTGAAATAAAATTGTAATTTCATCTCATAAAAACTTGTATTAGTTAACTAAGTGAAATAGACTTAGTTAGCTCAAGAATTTTGAGTTGGGGGTCAAAGGCGAGGCATGTAGAGTGATTCTATTATTTCAGGGTCTAGTTGCAGTTGTAGCACTAGTGTAGCATGAGTATAGTCAGTTAATTGACTTAAAAACAGTGTAACTAGTTCTAACTGAGTGATGAGCTAGTGAGAGGTCAAGTGAATTAAATTAGATTTAATTCACAAGTAGTGATCTACCAAGTAACTGTTGATTCACTATTATTAGTTGCATGCATGTCAATTTTGATGACGACCCAGTTGAGATAGAGGTTAAAGGGAAGTTAAATATCAGTTGTATTATTAGCAAATTTCCCAGGCGCAATTATAAATTCAGCAGAAGGCTCCATAAAGAGTGCATAGTCAAAGAAGTTTGATTATCCTATTTAATAGGGATTAATTTCCTAGGGATTGCGTGAGCAAGGCTGGGCTAAGAAGGGGTTGAGAATTGGCTAAGTGTTGATCAATTTTGCCTAAGAATTTCTAGTCATTTTTTAGCAGGATTAGAGTGAGACGATCGGTAGAGTGCAGGATTTTATCAGTGTGAGAAAGCATTGTATTGTTTCATGATTCTTTGACTATGTACAATATATGATAGAGGGGTTTTGATTAGGTTATTTCCCCAATAACATATTGTGTTGTGTGATTGATAATTTCCTTTCTCTTACTTGCATGTGATCGAGTGGTCGTGTTTTATATTCTGCAAATATAGTATAAGGATTCAATATCTTATTTTAGTACATTACATTATCGAATTGAATCCATTGGTATAGAGTTTCTATATAAATTTCTACATGGTATCAGAGCAGGAATTGTTTGGATAGCGAGTTTCTAGAGAATATATGAATATTTTGATGCAAAATTTAAAAAAAAAATAGAATATTTGAATTCCCTGCGAAAAAATACCCAAATTGAAAAAAACAATCGGTTGAATGGGAGCTCGGATGAGGGAGATATTGTCAATTTAAAATCAACTCTTTTTTTAGAAAATTTTGCAATAGCGGAACAATTACAATGTGCCTGAGTCGGAAAAGGAAAGAAAACCAAGGGAAAGAAGTCCCAAGGCAAAGAGGGAAAGAGAAACTTGTCCAAGATCAGATGTTTTCACTGTCACGAGCATGGTCACTATGCACCGAATTTTCCACAGAAGAAGACAAGCAAGAAGGATCCTGCAGTTACAGTGGGTGAAGTATTGGCTTCACAGTTCGAGCTTGATTTTACTCCCATTGCATGCATGGCCAGCACTGTAATTGGATTCATGTGGTATCTATATAGCAGTGCCTTGTTCCATATGATGGGTAATAGAGATCTCCTCAGTGACTTGGAGGAGAAGGACCTCCAATAGAACATAGAGTTTGAAGATGGCAGGAGGTATAGCGCGACCGACATAGATACAATTACCTTTCAGAGGGAGTCTGACTCCCTTCTAAGGCTAGCAGATGTTTTGTATTTTCCAGGCCTAAGGAAGAATCTTGTCTCCATAGAGGTATTGGAAGACTGTGGTTAAGAGGTGATGTTTAGAAAAGGAAAGATGTTCCTTAAACACATAGCCACTGCACAAGTGAAGCAGATCGGTTCAAGAGTCAAGAACCTGTATGCTCTCGAGGTTAAGGATGCATGCAAAGCTTTGAGGAGAAAAGCAGTGGTTAATGACTTGGTGGTTGAGAGGGAGCAATTATCTCGCAACATGCAACCTTAGAATTAGTCTCAGAAGGTTGTAGAGCAGCCACATTTGGAGTAGAGAGGAGACTGAGTGGAAGATTCCACTCAAGTAGAGACCTCCAGAAGGGAGAAATTTCGAGCCATATGGGTAGAGGGATTACATGCAACTATACCTCTAGGTGTGAGGTGGGTCGATGTGCAGATATAATCCCAAAAAGAAATTTGGGCAGGGTCCATTGAGATGGTGTGTCTCATGGATCGAACCTGGCTACGAGGAGCCCACAGTAAAACAGTAGAAGGAAGGATCGGTCAGATTTATGCGGTCAGATGTTAGGAGGACAAAAATCAGAGTGACAGATGTTGGATTCTAGAGCGCAGATCAGAGTTGGAAGTAGTGCAGAGGGTACAAATGTAGAATTCAACAAAAACGCAGAGTGTCCAGTAGACATGTGATGTAGCTAGCAGCAGTCACAAGACTCTGATGACATATGCATTATACTGATTCAGTTGTTTGGAGGCTATTCCATTTCAGGAGAGTTGCATGTGCAAACAACACTAGAGAAGTGTTACATGCAAGAACATTCCAAAGGTACTGGATCAGGACAAATTGATTCCTTTCTTGTTGAGAGGGAGTGTTGAGATTTGCAACAAGAAACATTGAAATTGACATCCAGAAATAAAATCTAGAAAATGGCACCCAGAAATGGCTACCATATGAGGCTTTTGATTTAATTATCCCTGAATTAAATTGAAAAAAAATTGTAATTTCATCTCATAACAACTTGTATCACTTAACTAAGTGAGATAGACTTAGTTAGCTCAAGAATTTTGAGTTGAGGGTCAAAGGTGAGGCATGTATAGTGATTCTATTATTTTCAAGGTCTAGATGCAGTTGTAGCACTAGTGTGGTGTGTGTGTAATCAGTTAACTCAAATTAATTGAGTTAAAATCAGTTTAACTAGTTATAACTGAGTGATGAGCTAGTGAGAGGTCAAGTGAATTAAATTAGATTTAATTCACAAGTAGAGATCTACCAAGTAACTAATCATTCACTATTATTGGTTGCATGCATGTCAATTTTGATGACGACCCAGTTGAGACAGAGGTTAAAGGGAAGTTAACTATCAGTTGTATTATTAGCGAATTTCTCGGGCGCAATTATAAAGTCAGAGGAAGGCTCCATAGAGATTGCGTAGTCAAGGAAGGTTGATTATCCTATTTAATAGGGATTAATTGCCTATGGATTGCGTGTACAAGGGTGGGATAAGCAGGAGTTGAGAATTGGCTAAGTGTTGGTCAATTTTGCCTAAGAATTGCTAGTCAGTTTTGAGCAAGATCAGGGTGAAACGATCAATAGAGTGCAGGATTTTCTCGGTGTGAGAAAGGATTGTATTGTTTCATTATTCTTTAACTATGTACAATATATGATAGAGGGGGTTTGAGCGGGTGATTTCCCCAAGAACATCTTGTGTAGTGTGATTGATAATTTCCTTTCTCTTACCTGCATGTGATTGAGCAATCATTTTTTACATTCCGAAAATATAGTAGAAGGATTCAGTATCTTGTTTTAGTACATTACATGATTGGATTGAATCCATTGGTATAGAGTTTCTATATAAATTTATACACTAAAGGAGTAATCTTCCTAATTCCTTCTAACTAATGAAGTCCAATGAATGACAGACTATGGCCTTCCCTGTGAGTCTAAATTTTGAAGTGACATTTTGAATCTCTTAGACTTATGATATAAGAAAAAAAAACACTAATATAGATTCATCTTTAAAAGCTCTCTCTATACTAAATTTCAAGAATTTTTCATGAATAATATCTGAAAGAAACTGGCCAAAGTTGGAAAGAACAAAAAGATGAAAATACGGACAGGAACCCTAGGATGACCTCATCAACCCATTCATCATTTTTATAGCCTAAAGGTCAACAAGCCATATAAATGATTTGTCTAGACATTTCGGGAAATTTTGCTAAGGAATATGGTGGATTATGACGAGGAAATTACAGAACCTTTTGGCATAAAAGAATCAAAGATATTGGCTCTTTGCTAAAAGGTAATCTTATGATAGATTTCCATGAAGGATTCAACTGAAAACGGGTGCAGGGAAGCCGAAGAATTAACTTGGAGGGCTTGGAGAATATATTTTGGTGTGACATAAAACAATATTTCTCTAGTTGTAGCTACTACAACTTTTTGACTGGGAAGGTATTGGTTTTCTCGTCAGGAAACAAATACGGGAAAGTGGTGTGCTTGAGCAAAAAATGACTTGGGTAACATGGACTCCCAAATACCAAATTCATCACTTGCATCTTCATATTTTTGGAATGCCCAATTATCTAATTCATGTAAATCAAATTCAAATTTTGTCTCAGTGATTTTAAAATCTACATCTACAAGGGAAAATTCATCTAAGTTTGGGACTGTGGGAATCATTGGGTTATCAATTTCCGCCTTACTCTTTCCCTTTTGATTACTCATTTTGAATTAAAAAGAGAGAAATAAACTATGAATACCTGGTGAATTTTCCCACTTCCTGACAGAATTGACTATGAAATTCCAGAACTTTTCTGCTTCAGAGCGCTCCTGTAAACATTGCTAGCATGAAGGAAATGATAGGGAAAATAGGGAATGATATGAATTTAGAGAACGTTTGAATTACCGTTGGTGAATTTAATGTTTGGCATGTCTAACCAATAATTCAAACGTTAGCAGGAATGATATGCTATGTAACCATTACTTTCGGTTGTTAGTAATGGAGTTGGCTATGAACAATTTAGCAGAGTGTGTCGTTAACGGGAAATTAGCGACATAAATTTAGCAGAGAGATAATAGAAATATGGTGGGGAAATAAGGGAAAAATGGCTAGTTAGTAGGAGGTTTGCGGGGGGGATGCATAAACACCTGACACATAGCCATAGGTGGTTTTCCAAAATGGTCAATAGCAGAACGAAACTTTGGGAATACAGGGGGGGGGCGGGGATCTCGCAATTGATCCTCAGCCTTTAATCTCGGCGGAGCAAATCATTGTCGTTGAAATTGACTCAATTTTAAATTAGTGCTTTTATTGGGTGGAAAAATAAAATTTAAATTGCAATAATTTAAAACTTTTAAGTGGACATTTATAAAAAGATGTCCACTTATTTCTAAAGTATCTTACCATAACATTTTTGCATTTTTTTTCTTTGTCTATAATAACATGAGGTAAAAAAAAGTTACAACACACTCCAAAAGAGGTTAAATATGAAGAAAGAGATTTGATCCTGCTAGACCCTTGGTAGATCCAGAGTTAAGATGGATCTATATTGGTTTTAATAAGAACTTTTCCATAATTAATAATGGATAATTTGGTTTTTTCATAGGCTCTCCAACCTAGTATGGAAGAGATGTTGTAATTTCTTGTTATGTAAACATTTTTACTCGATAAAATAAATAAAACAAACATAATTAATAAATGGTGTTTGGGCTCACACTTTTGATGAAGCCTATTTAAAGACACAAGGAAATATCAATCCAGATCACAACACACACACCTGATGCAAAATATGTAAATCTTTTCAACTGGTTTAAAGATTTTATTTTTGTTTTTCCAAGGATTCATTTATTTTGGTTTGAATTAGAATTAATGAATTTTATTTAATATATGTAGGATGTTCATGACTATGAAGTTACCAAGTTGTTCAATGGGAAAATTGTAACTAAAAGAGAGGAGAGATCTGAGGAGGAGCACTAGAAATTGTACTTGTGAATTTATTTTAAATTTATTTAACACTAAAGTCATGTTTATAAAAAATTAATGATTGTGTAAGAGGAAATTATGCTAAAGATAAATAATAATAAATCATAATAAATAATCTAATAAAATAAAGATGTCTATTCAATAATACTAAATTGTAATCAAAACAATTAGCCTCTCAAGTCTCACATCAAAGGGGTTTTTTCTTTTCTTGTGAGTCTCATAACTTACCCTCAAAATCTTCTACTCTTAATTTGAGTGAATTTATTAATAAAAGTTGCTTAAGACTGAAAGTATACTTTAAAATCGAAGTAAATTTTTAATTTGAATTTATTTATTTCGAAAGTCGTGTTTATTTATATAAAAAAAATTGATTGCTTAAGATTGAAAGTATGTTTTAAAAGAGACCAAATCTCTTTTCACTTTAAAAATGGTTTGCATTTAGATTTGATCTTGGTAGATCCTCAATTAAAATAGATGTAAATTAGCTTAATCCCCATTTAAATAGACTATATTCCACATGAATACCATACAATTATTTTATTATTATTATTATTTTATCTTGACTGAGTAAATAATGATAATGACAAAAACTTCATAATTCCAAAATAAAACACTAATATCAATATCTTTATCATAATAATGTTTTTCATTTTATTTTTTTCAAAATAATTAACTTAAATTTAAATTTAAACTTATATTAATATTAAACTTAAGTTGAAACTTGTCCTGATATAAAATGAAAAAATGATTTCTCAATCAATAAAATACTATAATTAAAATTATATAAAACGAAATTAAACCTAATATCTTTTTAAATAATTTAATTTCTTTAAAATTTACTCCTATTTCCAATCGCTCTCCATAAAAACTAAACCCCACTTCCTTTCCATGGAATTTAAACTTGAAATTTAATAAAAACTAAACCGGGAAAACTAGTCTACGCCTTCATAAATTATATATATATATATTTAACATTAAATGTTTTTTTGGTAGAAAATATCTAAACTTCCAAATCAATAAATATGAAGATGTATTTTTATGATCTATAACTATGACATAAGTGGATTTATTATTTCTATATTTATAATTGTAAATAAGAATTTATTGCAATATTAGTGTAATATAATTTGAGTGGGTTTAATAATTAAGAGCATGTGGTTCTTTTTAAAAAATTATAAATTCAAAACCAGAAAGATAGAATAGGTATGTTTTTGTAAACTTAACATTCAAATTAGTGTTAATATCTTGTCCCACAAATAAGAAACTCTCATACATCAATTTAATCTCTGATTTAGTAAATTAAATAATAATACACCAATTTAATTTTTAACTTAACAAAATTAGATAAAAATTTGTTAACTATAATCAACCATAATTACATTCAAATTAATACTAATCACTTATCCACAAACAAAAAAATGGTGTCTAACTTAACCAATCCAATTAGATAATAATAATAATAATTAAAATATCAATATTTAGATGTACCATCGAAATGGGAGTTGTCTACCGAGCCCGCGTTTTGGCCCGGACGGCAGAAATCCGCCGGAATCCGGTCAACTAAATTTGCAAAAATCAGGTAGTTGCAGTGCTTGGAATCCATTTTTGATAGTGGAAATGGATTTAGCACTATCAAAAACCCCTGGGGCACTCAAAATACTAATGTTTAACAACTATAAACAAGTTTCTGGGCAAATCTTTGCCGGATTTTCTGAAAATCGTGGCCGGAATTTGGGTCAAAACGCGGGCTCTTTAGACTACGCTCCATCGAAATTACTAAACCCTGGATCTGTCAGGTGTGATTTTGCAGGACTGCAGCGAAGATGATGTGTTTTAAAGCAATCGATACAACGCGTAGCTGCCGACTCTACCCAGCGTTCAAAAGCAAAACTATTATTCAAAAAGCGAGTAGATAACAGAGACTAACAGAACCGCGAGGTCGGGATACTTCTGAATTCGAAGGTACTCGAACACATTGGTTTTCCCCATTTCTGTCACCATACAACTTCTCATCCTCTATAACACCCCTATTGAACTCATAGTGGAGTGGGTGTGAAAAAACGCGTAAGCAGAGATAAAATCTAGTGCATTAATGGAGTCCATGGAAGATCAAAAATCAAGAAGAATCATAATGGTGCCCATATACGAGACCGAGATGAGCATCAATGCTCTCCAACGGGCTCTTAACAACCTATTTGCATCAGATGATAGAATCATCCTCATTCATGGTCAACGTTCTCCAATATCCTACTTCGCAACTGGAAGCTCAGGTGAGTCACTTCAGGGGTATTTTGGCCGCCTGTTGTGATTGGTAGGATGCAATTCACAGTAAAATGATATAAGGATCTTGAATTTATTGATGGAAATGGCTTTAATCTTTTAGGCCACAGAAAGAAGTAGAATGAGTGTTTTATTGATTCATCTCAAATATTGTAATGGAATTTCAATGTGAAGTGTTTTTCTTTGTTTTTGGGTTTGTTGAAGTTAGAGTTATGATTGAAGTTTGGCGTGGGCAGGGTTGATGGTACGAGCAGATGTGCTGCAAACATTGGAAAACGATATCAAGAAGTCTACAGAGAAGATTTTGGCCAAAAAAATGGAAATATGCAAAGCCAAAAATGTAAGATCTACTCATATTTTCCATTGTACTTCAAGAAGTTGGTGTGAACTAGATCGTTGGGTTTATTCGAGATTTAAAATTGTTTTGATGTTCAGTTGAATGGCAATATTGGAATTCAAGAAATGCAACCTTGATCATTGCAATCTTGGGATGCATACTAAATCTGGTTCAAATTGGACTTAAACAAAAAAATTCAAAACCCATCTATTAGAAAGATACTGGTTCAAATTGGACTTATGATAGGTGCCTATATGAATATTTGAGAATTTATTGACACATTTACCTTCAAGCAGATTCTATACATGAAGGTCTTGGCTCATTTTAGTTAGGATTGCAAACTTTAATAGGAATATCCTTTAGTAGATCAACTCCATGTTATTAGGATTCACATAATAGTCTTTCATTGATCACACAAATGGCATTCTACAACTTTTCCATTCTTCTTCCCTCTGTAGTTTCATAATGGAAAACCTTATAGTTTTTTGGCCACTGTTCCAAATGACTCCGTAAACTGAGATTTAGACTGGAGAAGCCAGGGAGGTCATATGCAATGCTGCCAAAAAGTACAATCCTGACATGTTGGTGTTAGGTATTATGGTTATGGAGCCCTTAAAAGGTATTACCAATCAAAATTTCTCCCCATTTGCGGCTCTGAGAAGTGAATTTGCAAAATAAGAATTGTTATTGATATGCATGATTTCGAATGATTCATGCCATTATTGTTTTAAAAAACTGGCATTTCTCTTTTCAGGTTTCTATTGGGTTTTTAGTTTGCAATATAACACTTAATTAAGCAGATGATATTGGATTTTGCAGGGTGTTTCTTGGTAGTGTGAGTGACTATTGTGTTCACCATGTACTGTGCCCTATTGTTGTGGTGAAACCTAAGAAGGAGCAGGCTAATTGATTTCTATTAGCCCAGTGCCACCTATGTGATTTAATTCATCTTATATTTTTCCTTTATTTCTGATATAAGCAGCATATACTACATCTAACTGAAATATTCTACGACATGGTCTAGGAATTTCAATAGTCATAATATCTGTTGGTGATAAATATGATATATATACTGTAATTGCATGAATTATCTTTCCGTTCGAATCATGTTCCCTTTACATCTTTTTGTGTTGGATCATATCTATCTTTAACAGACATTCTTTTCACTGGGACTATTTAGGCAATGACAATTTACAAGCAGGAAGATTAAGGAAGATTTATGACAATTTACAAGCAGGAAGATTAAGGAAGATTTATATGGATGGAGTTTTGACCAATTATCCATTAGTAACTGAAAAAATGAAATGTCCCGAGAATCTTAGCGTAGGTCATAGTTTGAAAGTTGTGAAGTTGTAGACACTTTACCAGACTTTGGATTTCAGGGCAAACATACTGAGGACAGACTGTAAGATAAGACAAAACCCTTGCACAACCAAAAATAGTTCAAATTGATATCTAGTTTTCTCTTAAATATGGGTTTTATCTTTCCTTCTCTAAGGACATTGCTAATATTAAATCTCTATGCTGGGGTGGCCACAAAAAATCTAGACAGAGTCAGGCCTGGAGGCTACTCATTGATTTGGGAGAAGCAACAATCTCAAGTTTATGCCCAAAAAAAAATTGGGTGCAGGTAAATAAACTGTAAACTTGTGAAGTAAGGCTATATGAAAGATCATGATGTAAACTTGTTAGGTAAGGCTATCGAAAATCACAATGAAACTCTAAAGAACAAATGGAATAAAAGACCGATAGAGGGGATATAAAGAGTTATAGAAAACCTGGCAACGGAAGATAAGTGAGTTTCAGGGCCAGAAGAAGATCTTCATTTTCTACTTTTTATTTGTTTTTGAAATGTGTTAAAAAAAAATCATTTTGTACTTTCTTTTAATGTAACCATTCAATTTAGCTTTTGGTTTGTAAAACAAATTTTCAATTTAGTTTTTGGTTTGTAGAATAAATTGATTTTCACAATAGAATGTTATTTTTTTGAAGTTTAGCATTGGTGAGATTATATCATAATGATCAGGAAATTGAATTATTGACTTAACATTTAGGAGTGTCTTAACAACACTTTATTCAAGATTAACTTACTCATTTTGTTAATTTAAATACCCAGTAGTTTTAGAATCTATGGTTAAACTATTGAATATGCCAAATTTAATATAAAAAATATAATATTTTTATTTATAAAAATAAAATAAAATAAAATAATTATTGCCAACTGGGGTGGGGTTTGGTTCTACGATGAAGAGTCGAATAACCCAAAGGCAAAAAATAATGCTGCTATAATAAAGGTTGGTGTGTCAGGGGATTTTAAAGGCTTAGATGCCCCTTGGTAGCGGTTTCTCAGACCAAAAGTTTGGGGTATATATATATTGCTTGGTTATGTGGTTTTAACATGGCATCACCCCAAACTTTTGGTCTGAGAAACCGCTACCAAGGGGCATCTAAGCCTTTAAAATCACTGGAAGATCCATATATATATAACTAAAAATATTAAAAATAATTATAAAATAGTATCAAATCTAATTAATTTGAAAATGGGTAAAAGTGTTTTGTATATTTTTCTATTTTTAATTAAATACCATTTTTTTAATAAAGATAATATATATATATATATATTATGTTCAACCTTGAATGATAAAATGCATTTTGTTACTAGTAAGGTTGTCAAAGTCATCTGCATCTTTTAACATAAACAAAAGTTCAACACTTCCATATTTTAAAAAAAAAATTATGTTATGAATTTGCAACACTAATTTATGTAATATCAATTTCTTTCATAAAGGTATGTATAAAACTATTAGTTTATATGGCTTAGATGCCTCTCAATGGTTGTTTCTCGGATCAAAGGTTTGGCGTGATGCTATGTTAAGATCACGTAACCAAGCATAATATATATATATATGTGTGTGTGTTAATTAGTAATTAAAAATAATGATAAAATAATATTAAATCTAATAGATTTGAAAATGGCTAAAAAATTTTTGTATCATTTTTCTATTTTTAATTAAATACCATTTTTTTAATAAAAATTATATATATAGATATATATTCTTTCTTTAATTATATAATGTTTTATGTTCAACCTTGAATAATGAAATACATTTTGTTACGAGCAAAGTTGCCAAAGTCATCTATATCTTTGACACAAACAAAAGTTCAACACTTCAATACTTTTGTAAAAAAATTATGTTATGAATTTACAACACTAGCTTATGTAATACAAATTTCTTCCACAAAAGTATATATAAAACTATTAGTTTAAGTGTTGTTAATATGAATATAAGTTATAAATTATTAGTTTAAGTGTTGTTAATATGGATATAAGTTATTGTTTCACAAAATATGTTATGAATTTGCAGCACTAACTTATGTAGTACCAATTTCTTCACAAACCTATATATAAAACCATTAGTTTAAATGTTGTTAATATGGATATAAGTTATTGTTTCACTTTGAGGTGATTTGTATTCAAATTTAATGAAAAACATGACTAGGTAATAGACTTGAGAATATGTAAGATTTGTATTCAAATTTAATGAAAAACATGACTAGGTAATAGATTTGAGAATATTTAAGATTTATCATAAATTTGTTATTAGAAAAACATATAAAACATTAATATTCTTTGTATTAGAAAAATATTAAATGTGAACGGATAAGTGTGTTGGAAACACTACACAAGTTTACAATGTTGATGTTCATGTGTATGTTAATATATTGTTAATAAATGCAACCTAGGGAGGCCATAATGATTGACACGTTATTAAAAGCTAGATAATATTTAGATGCTCAACAAATTGAAACATTGGAATAGTTGTTTATTATGATAATTTTTTTAATTAACTTGCATTGAAGCATATTATCCATATCTAAAGTGGAAATGGTTCATCTTTAATTTTAGACAAATCTCACTTGGTACAAGGTATACACAATTTAGCAATATATAAATGCTAGTAATGGAAATTTTTTTTTTCTAAGAAAAGGAGAAATACAAAAAATACTTTGCATTATTCAAGTTTTTTGGGTGTGTTTGAACGTAATAATGGACAGACATCACAAATAAAAATTAAAAAAATGGTTGCAATTAAGGTGCTAAAAATAGAAGGTGACATAAACACATATGTTTGCAAAAGAAATTTGGTATGTATGAAGAACTCAATATTAATGTTGCTTTGGTAAAATACAATGTCTTCTTTGAACGACTTTTCTTATACTCTTGGAGATTGTTTATTTGATGCTCTTTGAGTGTTTTTTCAAAATAGATATGTCAATAGAATTGAGAGAAGGGACAATAAAATATTTTAACAAAACAATGATGATGAAGCACTATTGTCTTATAAAAATGAGTTAAATGCATATTGATTCATGGAAATGTGATCTAGGTGGATAATGGTGGCCACCCACCTTTCCACCTAGACTTCTAGTCGATTTCATCAGTGTTCTTGTTTATAGCAGCATTGACTATTTTTAGCAGTTTTTCGAGTCCTAAACTTTCAGAGCAGTTTTGACCCCTTAAACGACGTTTTTTTAGGTATGCAATAGGACCATAGCCATAGGTAGAAGTTTGTAGCGAATCTTGTAGTACTTGGAGAGATCTTTCCAATGAGGTATCGTACACGCCAAACGGAGATAAGATGACCAAGTTACGACCTCGTGAAGTTGGCTACTCAGTTAACCCCAACAGGGCCCACCAACTCTTGGTGTTACATCTTCTGGGGTTAGGGTTTTGGTTGTTTAGGGTTTTCTCTTATTGTTCAATAATAAAAAGGCCCTTGAGCCTCATTGTAACACAATTTAAAGGCATGTTGCTGCCACATCTCTTCTCATAGATAAGCTACCATCTCTCGAACTAGTTTATTTCCATTATGTCTATAAGTATATTTCAATTATTTGATATTAATGAAATGAAGTGTTATTTCTGTTACATATTTGTATTTATGGTTATATCGGTATTATTTTGTGTTCATGTTTAAGTTCGGATCAAAATGCCTAATGTCAATGATCTCGAGATTTATCTTTAGCGAATGTCGTAGTCGATGTCACTTGATCCTCCACCAATTGATAGAGGCCTTTGGGGAGACTTTCTACATATATTGGTTGTCAAACTAGCTCAACATACCAATAAAAATTTGGTGAAAGAGATACAAGAGACCATACTTGCATTTCAATTCATCTCTAGGCATCCACAAATATATTGTTTCAAGATGACAACCCTCGCGGATAGATATTTTGATCCACCACTGTGCAAAAAAGAAAATGCAGACACAATATTCCTAGGCAACATGCATTCATAGAACAACAATGTGGACAGACAAAGGCCAAGATGTTATTGCAAGGACTTCAAATAAATGATAAATTACAATGTCACCTATGGTGAAAGCTTATTTCAATGCATTTTTCATGTAACACAACGTGAGCATGATGTGCCTTATTTGCATTGCATAATGGTCCAAACATTTTCAAACACAATTACACAAACTCATCCTTTTGCATTTACATGCATAAACCATTATTATCAAACTTGATATTTAAAAAAAAAATTGCAACAAAAATTCTAGATTGACCAGCGTATATTTTGAATTTGACGGTCCCATATAGAAAACGAGATATAGAAAGTGGGATTTTTGTTTTTGCCCAAATGGCCTATACTTTGGGGCTAGCCATTTGTGTATGCTTTACAGAGATAAGAGATATGTTGACTAGTTTCAATACAAACAATAACAGATTAGGCATATGTAATGTTAATCAATATCAAAAAAACCTGCCACACCTACATTTTGAGCCATTGTAACACACATGTGCTTCATTTATGTGTATTGTGTTGATGCTTTTTGTTAGCAGTAGCTTTAGGGAAGTAAAAAAACATATCCTTTCGAGTAACCAAAAGAACTATTAAGAGCGACATTAGGAAAAAACAAGAAAAAATTACATTTCTTACTTGTTTCTAGACATAAACAAATCAATGAGCATGATAATTTTGCAACAAAGGAATTTGACTCCCTGAAATTAAAAAACCATCAAAAGAAAAACAAAACAAATTAGAATTTTCCATAAGAAGAGTACCCAATAGGAAAATTTGTCACAATAAATAAACAAGACTTTGAGAAAACAATCGCTGACATACCTATATACACTTGCTCAAGTTGTTGTCGCACTTTCTTTGGGAAAAATGTAATAACAAATAAGGAAGTTTATTTAAGAAAAATGGTTTTGAAGGTAAAGGCACACCACTGAAAGAATCCAAATTTATCAATTTGGAAAATGAATACACTTGCAATCCTTGTCATAAAACCTTGCAAATTTGAAATTTGGTTAAAAATATAGAGGCTAGTAAATGGACCTAAAATTCAATATGCCCTTCCACGTGACATAAAATAAACTAATACCATTGTTGTGGAAATAAACAAAAAAATTGTGTTATAAGTGTTGTACACATGGTCATTAAAGCATTGAATAGTGTTGGACACCTAATTTTCTAAGAGTTGGTGTAGAAGCCAAATAGTGAAAAAGAATTCAAGAAACGTTGAAATATGAATCCAACCTGTCACCCCAATGTATTATAAATATACATCTATGGTTAATAAAAATGAAATGAATTATTTTATCATTACTCTCTCCACATTCAATGTGTGTCTAACATAGTATCAAGCCATGATGTGTGGCCTTCTCCATGGGTTTCTTGTGTGGTATTCTTCCTCACTATGTGTTTATGCATTAGGTTTTCTACCCTACAATTCCCTGCCAACTTTTTCAACTCTTACGCTTGATTATTGCCAAACTTATTGCCAAACAACTGCGACTGTTTTGAAACATAGGGCTGGTCTGAGCTGCTTTGAATAGCGTTGCTTTGGATTTTGCCTGGAAAGTAATATTCCATCAACCCTGACATTTCCTCAGCTCTGTCGATTCTCTGTTTCTTTCTCAGAAACATTTCCTATGTATAGACTGACCTAAAATTCCATTCAACAGAACTGTGCAACTTCAGAACTCACATTCGCTCTGTCAGGAACGGTAGTGAAAGCTCTAACACTTGGTTCAACTTTCCTCTCAGTCTATGCGTAACACATTTTTGATATTCTAGTAACATCGCATCATTTCAAGTCGATAACATTGCCCATTGTCGATAATATTCCCCTCAACTTCAACTTCAACTTCATATTCAGCTTCACTATATCTAGTGAAGTTTATCATTCCTGAACCGGGCAGCGGAAGAGACAAGCGATGGACGATGTTAAAAGTATAGCTTGTAAGTAAGGGCGACAGGTCCGTGTTACACTATGGTGGTTATATTTCCCTCCTGTTCAAAGAGAAATGTAGCCATGATGCGATTTTTCTACTCGAAATACAACCAAGGAAAATATATGTATTGGTTTGTAATAGATATTCCGTGGAGTGAATATCCTCATTTTTCAGATGGCGTGGAAAGGAGAGATACGAAAGTCCTGAAGTCAGACATTTTTTTAATGGGCATATGAAAATGTTGGACAATCTAATACCGCGTTATGGATATGGTGATGCTACTACACATGAGGTTGATGTCTCCAACTTTTATGAAAACAACCAATACTGCCAAACACTATAAGAAGATTGTTCCCCATCTAATATTAGTTGGTTAGTCAAGATAAAACTCAGTTTTGGCTCTACGTTGTCAACACACCGGGCCTCTCCCTGACCACGCTCTCCTCACGTAGTCGACCCTCCTGCATTGTATACAACGACTATCATGTATCGTCCTTGAGTGCATCAGAGCTCACCAACGCTAGCTATGATGATGGATATGTATTTCTCGTCAGTCTGGTAGGCAATCTTCGTTCATCTATCTGTAAGTTAGCATGCTTGAACCAGTTGTTGCTGATTATGCTTGCCTTTACAATTGCACTTTTGAAAGTCCTTTTCATTGGCATGTTAAGGTATTTTGGGGTGAAGTCGAAAAATTCAACATTTTGAGAAGCAAGTGGTTTAGTGGGCATCAAATCCTTGCACGTACTCATTTTGTCAATTTCGTTCCAATCGTTTATTCACATTGATTTTAATCCAATTAAATCTCCAAGCCTCTCCATTTCTTTTTTGCAGGACGTGGGACTATTTCAGGAAATTAGCATCCAGATAGGAAGAAAGTTGCCCAATAGGAGGACCTAGCATTGACGAAAAGGGAAAAACATGATCCCTGATTATTTGTTCTCATTGAAGTGATTCTTGACCCAAATGCTAAGGAGAGCCACGTTGGTGTGACTGCATAGTGGGGATAGGTAGTTGTACTCGGTGGAGGTTTAATGGTTTCAGAAGGATTTATAATAACGGTAACGGTCTTCAACAAGGGCACTCTGTTTCATTTCATCACCAAGTGTGAATAGTTTGAATAATTTGAGAAGCGAGTGCATTCAAGTAGTGAGTCATTTGTTGTGTTGTAAGTTGCAGTGACTTGGTTTAATCTTTCACAGTGTTGTTGCTATTCATCTAATAGTTGCATTTATTTAGTAGGAGTTATTTATCATTTTATAGGTGTATTTGTAGTTGAAGCCAACTCCATTCATCTGATTCAATTGTTTTTAAATGGATCGAATGGATGATATATTAGAGCTACGGAATAATCTAATACATTTTATAATTGATGAGATGGTTAAGATCAACAAAACCTTTCTTTCCAATATTAAGAGTTGTCTACAACATACACAATAAAATATTGAATTTTTGTAACTTGAATCACAACTTTAGAAAGAAGGGATACAAAAAAATAAACATCATTCTGAACTTGTTGAGACACACTCCCATTAGCAGCAAGAATATGAAGTTGATTCAGATCTAATATTTTCATGCAGGTGTAAATTTTCAGGTTCCTTTTCCAAGCCCATCATCAGACCTTGGGAAGAGGTTGTCAGTAATAAGCACATAACTCGTCTTAGATATGACAGGATGTGTCCTTTCATATTCCAGATTACTTAAAGCCCCTCCAGTTTCAGAGTGTTGGATTCCTTCATGACAATTCACCTTCAACTGTTCCATATTATGATCCTCTTCCACAACAACCACAACATATTGACAAATTCCAACATTGTGACAGATTTGGCCATATGAAATATCATTGTTTTTATCTTCATCCATGTAAGCATTGTCATAAAACCACTCATTCTTCAAACATATGCTTCAGAAACAAGCTTCCTGTAAGAACAAAGATTCATCTTGGATGAATCACTTCTTGGCAATGGGCATCAACAACCAAGAAGATGCTTCAATCATATATCATAATCTCTTCTAGAATATTAGAAGGCCTTGCAGTTGAGTTTTCACCATCATCTCACCTTGTATCCGACAGGGGGGGAAGTGATGGTCATATACAAGTTTCAAAGCCACATCAAGATAGCCTGAGCCACAACCTGCAATATTAGATTCATATTTGTAGACTGAGACAAATATTCCCGTGATCATGCATTGGTTGGTGGTTAGCCTTAAACCATCTATGCAGGGTTAAGACCTCCCTTTTGAGGTTGAGATTCTCCCTCTTCAAAGAATTGGGGACACTTCCTCTAGCAGAAGACTTCAACTTCTTGCCATTTTTGGAGGAGTTCCACGAACTGCATTAAGCATTCTAGAGTTGGTGGTCATCCTTAAACCACTGCAGGTTGAGACTTCCCTTCTCATGTTGAGGTTCCCCCTTTTTATGCAGGTTGTAGACCTCCCTTCTTCTAGGTTGAAGGTCTCCCTCTTCAAAGCATTAAGGAGCACTTCCTCTAGCAGAAAACCTCAGTTTCTTGCCAAATTTGGAAGAGTTCTAGGAACTGCACTAAGCGTTGCAGTGTTGGTGGTCATCGTTAAACCACCTCCTTATACCAACATTTCAGAGAGCACATTCAGTGTAGTGCTGCCATGCAATTTTGCACATTTGTATTACAACTCACTTCTTGGACTCATACATACCCCTTCAGATTAAGGGGGGGAATGTTGGACACCTAATCCTCTAAGTGTTGGTATGGAATTTGAACAGTCAAAGGGAGTCCAAGAGACGTTGAAATATGAATCCAACAGTCACCCCAATGTATTATAAATGTACATCTATCATTAATAGAAATGAAATGAATTGTTTTATCATTAGTGTCTCTCCACATTCCATGTGTGTCTAACAAATTGGTTATGCAAAACCATGCTTTATAGGATGGAGAGTGTTGTCATAAATGAAATTTGGAAACAAAGTTTCAGGAGGGAAAAGATGCATTTTCACTTGAGACTAATAGTGAAATAAACAGTGACATCGATGATAACAATGAAGAACTAGTAACAAAACATTATTTCATCGGTTCAAAAATCACATAATATTTATGATTTTTAATGCAATCAAATAAACATTGAACCTTGCAAAGACTTCATACCATTGTGGATTTTTTAAGATATATATTCAGAGAAAATGGACCTCTCTACACTTTGCTATGAATAAAAATGCACAACTAATATTACAAGAAAATTTACATATCAAAAAATTGCACAATAGGAATTATTGCACAAAAACCATGACTTTACATATCACATCACAAATTTGTTTTAAAAAGCAATATGCATTATATGTAGACAAGTTCTCAACTATTTTGTGTTAGAATAAGAAAATGCCAACTAAGGTGAAGAAAATGCCAACAATGTTAAGTCAAAACCAAATCTAAATCACATTCTTAAATCAAACTTTGGCTAGGGGAGAGGCTTCTATTGTTGTACAAGGACCAGTAGTAGTTATAGTATTGGTCCCACACATCCATCAAACATAAATTACAAACTCACTAAAATATGCACATAAATATTTGATAATATGCACATAAATATTTGATAATAAGGTATATAAGTTACATAAATATGTCCAAAATGGGCCCAGTTTTTTACTAGACCAACAACTGCCATACACCAAGTCTAACATCACAAGTTGACAAGACCTACTGTCTCAAGTACCTCCAGTTCTGAATTACCATTTAAGGCAAAATGCACTACAAAACATTACAATGCTACCCATCCAAAAGTACAGTTATCCCATCAAACAGTCCCCCACTGATTTTGCATTGGGGGACTACATCTCATTGCTGAATAACACCTGGAAAAAAACTGGGTAACACCTGCACAAAGACTGAGTGCCACCTGCACAAAAATAGGTGAAATGTCTGTCAGCGATATCTACATGTTTGTTTAACCATTCAGCCTATTGAAGACATTAAATGACACCATTCAATTCAGGAAATAGTTCACCCAACCTTTTATTTCAAGAATTAAACGCAACAGCCCTGGAATTACAGGAATTAAATTCTGAAAAGCATTTCAATTCAGAAATTAAATTCAGGAAAGCACAAGGATCAACCATGAAAGCTTTTCAGCCATTGGATCATGTACAAATCAATCCACACCACACAATTAAATTTGGGAGATGGCAATCCATGCCAATCTTCCCTACCAATGAAATTCTAAATCATAAAACTATAAAACATCCACTGTTACTGCATTTGAGGCATTCGTTTTGCTCTTAAACTACTGCAGACATACATTCAGAGTTTTCAGACAGTGTTCCATTCATTTTGCAGACATACAGTTTTCAAAAAGTGAGTTTTCAGACAGTGAGTTTCCATTTTTCAGACATACAATCCTTTTCAGACAGTGTTCCAGACATACAAACAGAGGACAGAGTGTGCTCAGTGTTACATTCCAGACAGAGTGTGTGCACAGTGTTACATTCCAGATAGTCTGTGTGCACAGTGTTACATTCACTCTCTTCATCAGTTGCTGGAGCGTTGATGGAGACATACAGGTATTTCGTTGTTCTTCAATAATGCTATTCAAGATATTAAGAAGATTTGGATATTGACTTTATATTGAATAAGATCATTCAATAAAAATAGTTCTAACACACAGTCCATGTCCAAATATAAGTCCATTTTAAAATAGGCACTTACTGATTTTAGACAAGTCCATGTAGCTAACAGCCATGTAGGTATCATATATCCTTCTGATGTTGATATTACAAGTAATACATAATTGACAAGTAATACTTCAATGCCAATTAATTCACAACAAACAACTGAAAGATTTCATGTTATTAGCAGAAATTTTGGAATTCATACATAATTATAGTTTACTCTATACAGTTGTGCTGTAATACTTATCAAATTTCTTAACGATGTTGGAAATTGCAGGTTGTAGCCATGCCAAGAGTTTCTGTTGCAGATCGGATAAGGAACAGGAGGCGAGGGAGAAGGGGGGCCCAACTGCGGAGCAGTTCATCGGATGATGATGTCAATGCTCCCATTGCTCCTAGTAATGTAGTTGAAAAGGACCCTATGGTTGCAGATCATCCCAGCCCACCATCAGCCACAGAACCACCTTCGACCACAATACAAGGTGCAATTTCAACAAAGAAAATCAGTGCAATCAGAGGCTGGACGAAGGAAGACATGCTTGTTGCAATTGATGACATCGAGTTTAAGGGATATTCAATCCGTGCATCAGCAAAAAAACATGGTATTGCTGCCTCTAACATACATTATTGGATAAATGGGTTGACTAATACAAAGCGCAGAGGGCCTGTTACAGTCATGACTGAAGAGGAGGAAGATGAGGTGGTGGAGTGGTGTAAGGAGATGGCCCAATTGGGACATGGGTTAGAGCTTATCCAACTTAAATCCGTTGTAGCTCAAATATGTCAAGGGACACCAAACCCCTTTAAAGATGGTTTTCCTGTTAAGTCATGGTGGAGTGGGTTTAAAAAGAGGCATCCAGACCTTGTGTTACGTACAGCAGAGGGCCTTGACAGAGACCGGGCTTTAAATCTACGCCCTGCAATTGTTTCCAAGTTCTATAACACTCTTTCTGCTGCATATGACCAACACTCATATGCCCCATACCACATATGGAACTGCGATGAGACAGGCTTACAGGCAGGAAGAAATTGCGGTATGCGGGTAATTGCAAAGAGAGGGAGTAGAAATGTGCCTAAGATATTGCCTAAGAGCAGGGAGTGGATCACAATTCTTTCCTGTGTCAATGCAATTGGCTCATCTATACCGAGATTTTATCTATTTAAAGGTAAAACTCAACTAAAAAATTACATACAGAATTGTGAACCGGGGGCATGCATGGCTGCACATCCACATGCATGGATGACAAAGGAACTGTTCCTAAATTGGCTTTGCCACTTTGCTGCTTCTGTACCGGGTGGTGTCTCGCCTGAAAACAGGCACTTGATGATTTTAGATGGCCATGGAAGCCACATGGCTGTGCAGACAATCGAGGAGGCCAATAAGTTGGGCATTGACCTGTTAACATTTCCGGCTCATACTACTCACAGATTGCAGCCCCTTGATGTGAGCGTGTTTGGGCCTTTCAAGAACTATTTCAGGGTCGAGCGAGCTTCATGGATGGCAAAGAACCCAGGGGTGGAAGTAAAGAGGTTTGAGCTAGCTGAGCTTGCTAGCAAAGCATTTAAAAGGGCTTTCACACCTTCTAATATCAAGGATGGATTTAGGAGGACTGGTATATGGCCACTCAATTATGATGCTCTTATGCATGATGCCACATGTAGCCAAGCATTTGAAGTGGAAGGTCAAGAAGCAGAGAACTTAGAAGAGCATGTTGGTGCCCAAGAAGATGTAGCTGTTGCTGAAGGTATACTGTCCCTTTCTGAAGGGTTGTTCTGTGGTGGTGATGATGCTGAGCATGTCAGTGAGACACAGTTCAATGATGAACCAACTAACAATATCAATGACGCTGTGACACCCACTAATGCAGCTGACAATGAGCAATTGACCATGCCAACCCAAGTAAGTGCACCATCATGGCTGGCAGAGGCCGTGATGAATATCACTGGAAATAATGTATCTACCACCAATGAGGATGAAAGCATGGACATGCCTTCACAACCATCAGGGTTGAACACCAAACTTGTTCATTATTTTGTGGACAATGGATCACTAGAAGAGGAGCCTATTCAGCATGAAGTACCTGAAGAAGACAACAATGGGGGCCATTCAGTTGTCCCAGAAGATGAAATCCAGCAGGTAGGTTCGGAAAATCAGAGATTACTTGGTGCATTCCTAAAGCTA
The DNA here is from genome assembly GCA_034641835.2 of Pinus albicaulis. Lineage (NCBI taxonomy): Eukaryota > Viridiplantae > Streptophyta > Pinopsida > Pinales > Pinaceae > Pinus > Pinus albicaulis. Next base: position 999,540,948 of record CM076572.1, on the reverse strand, counting down.
CCAGTAGAGAGAGTGAAGGCCTCATCAAGGAACTCAGCCTCATATTATCTTCGTTTAGGGAGGAGTTCACAATTGCTCACATCTGAAGACTATATGAATTTAATGTTCGAGTCTGAACGTAAAAAGAATGAAATTCAAGAAGCTAAAAAGAGAAAGAAGGAGTTAGCCAATGAAAAGAGGGTTGCAAGGATTGCAACAGCAGAAGCTCGAGCAAAGGAAAGGTTGGAAAGACAAAAAGCAAGGGAAGATAAGGAACATCAAAAGCAATTGGCAAGGCAACAGAGAGAGGCAAGAAAGGTTCATCAAGAGTTGGAAAAAGGACAAGGGGTGACAAGCAGAGAAGAACATGGTTCAAGACAGTTTGAGGCAAATAGGTTGATGTCTAACACGCTGGACCACATTGCAGAGCAGACACCATCATTCCAAGACTTGATTAACATCCAAGTCCCTAGCTATCAGGCAGGGGTTAGGCCCACCTCTTATACCCCTACCAGTGCAGGTTTGAATCCTAATTGTGTTTATATGACACCTGCAGTCAATGTTGGGGTTAGTAACACAAGTGGACACTTGGGCTACTCAGTCCCACCATGGCTACATGGAGCAAATTGGAGTCAACCATATGCCAACATTCAGGCACATCCTAATCATCCAATGTTGGGCAGTCCACCATACTTGGGCAATGTAGGAAATGGAAGCCATCAAGCATAGAGGTGCCATGACTTAATTTTTGTAACTACAAGACACTGTGATTTTGGTAAGAATCAAATAGGTTTGCTAATGATAGCATCCATGGATGTTTGGGAAGCTACAAACATTTTCAAATTAGTATGTATGAAACAGTGTCTAAATCCCCCAAGTTTGTTAATCTGTTGAATTTATAGCCTTATAGCCTATATCAAACAATTTATAATTCCTACATATCAAACAGTTTCTAAATCCTACAAGTTTGTTAATCTGTTGAAGTTATAGCCTTAGCCTATATCAAATTTTTTATGAAGTTATATATCAAACAGTTCATAATTCCTACATATCAAACAGTTTCTAAATCCTACAAGTTTGTTAATCTGTTGAAGTTATAGCCTTAGCCTATATCAGATTTTTTATGACACAATTGAACAAAGAAATTGAATTCATAATTGAATTGAACATCATTAACAAAACAATCTGATTGCATCTAAACAAACTATCCCTTGTTTGCATCTAATCCTGTTAAATAACAAGTATCATCGAAATTCATTGCAAACTTCATCAATCAAAATCACTCAATAAAAAGGAGGTTAACATACTCAACTCTGTGGTGGTTATACAAAGAAATTGAATTCATAATTGAATTGAACATCATTAACAAAACAATCTGAATGCATCTAAACAAACTATCCCTTCAACATTACATGCTCTTTGATGAACATAAACATATACCAAATATCATTTTAAATAACAAGTATATCAACACGGGAAGAAATTGATTCCTAATCGAGACATTATAGCCTTAGCCTATATCAATTAGATCAACACAGGGAGCAATTGAAGTTATAGCCTTAGCCTATATCAGATTTTTGAATTCATAATTGAACACTATACAGAGGTGATTCAATTAAGATGAGAGATGAAGTGGTCTTGCATTGCATCCTGTTAAGTAGATGTCCTAAAATAAATTAAATCATGCAACACCTAGAATACCCACATCCTAATTCAAAATCTTCAAAATGTTTTTATCAAGCTCAACATACCATACTTAATATGCAATACTGCATAAAAAGATTGATTTAATGTTTGTTATGACAGTAAAAACTATAATTAAAGGATTGTGAGATTATATAGGGGAGAGGGGTCAGTGCCCGAACACCTCAGCGCTGATTGGACCAGGGGCCACGTCAGGAGGGCCAGCTCATGTACGACACTTGTCCTTTCGCATGGCGTTCACGTGGTGGGCAAGTATATCAACACGGGGAGCAATTGATTCCTGATCGAGACATTATAGCCTTAGCCTATATCAGTTAGATCAACACAGGGAGCAATTGAAGTTATAGCCTTAGCTTATATCAGATTTTTGAATTCATAATTGAACGAAGAAATTGAATTCATAATTGAATTGAAGTGATTTGATTAAGATGAGAGATGAATTGTATGGCTCTGTAAATGTCAATACAATAAACCAGTCCAAAAGAGCAATCGTGTAAAACAAAATTGCAACAATGACAAGAGTATGGCTCTGTAAATGTCAAGTGATTAACGAACATGAATTGTATGCTCGTTATATTTTGAGGTAAATTGACAATGCAATGTAGTTTCAGATGCTTGAAAAAAAAAAAAAGGGTTAACGAACATAACTCACTGTGAGAATAAAGAATACTGACCTTATTTACTTCATATATGCCAAATATAATTTGCAGTAACTGACCATACAATGAAACTTACAATACAATGTAGTTTCAGATAGATTTAAATTCGTCGGAGGAAAATAGAGTTACTGTATGTACTATGTACAATGCCAGTACCAGAATATTGGGAAACCAGATCTGAACAAAACATACCACCCTACCCTTTGTTCAAAGAGGAAACCTGGCATCATACCATTAAGGTGGGTACATAATCAGATAAAATTTAATGTTGTTATAGAATAAACGGAACATTTGAAATTTAAATAATAATTAGGTTTAAATAATAATCAACTAAACAAAATGCAATCCTGATCACATCAACCTTGTCATAAAAACAATGAATCCTCTGTCAGCTCAATTCCCAGATAGGAAACTCCATTTACCTAATGAATCCTTTGTCAGCTCAATTCTCAAAAAAGAGCAGCTCACCGCAGATGTACAGTGACGAGAAGCATCTAAGCACTGTGGCATTCTAGCATTCTAGCATTCTAGCATTATAACAGAGGAATTCTAGCATGATGTAATTCAAGTTGACAGAAAACAATATGATTTTCTTGCTTCTCTGAAATAACTCAAGGCTTATGCCCAAGAGCATGTAGAGTATATGCTAGTTTAATATGATGTAGAGTATATACTACTTTAATATGATGATGCACCAGTACTTGCTGTAGACATTGACATTGCATATTTCATACTGGCATGTACAACACCTTAGGATAATTTCTATTAAACATTACAATGCTTCTCAATCAAAAATAGAATCTCTAAGGTCAATAACTCTTCAAATGTTCAACTACAATCCAGGAGGATATTTGCACCAATGTAAACAGTAAGACAAATCCATAATAAAGACCTGTGTAAACAGTAAGACAGATGCATAATAAAATCAATGAAGTAAAATTTAAGCAAACTTTAATTTCAGGAAAAATATGAGGGCAGGCAGGTTATGAGACCATGAATCACAATAACTGAATATAAATCAATGAAGCAAAAGTGAAGTTTAGAAAATACGAATAAATGGAGGTTATAAAGTCGTGCACTAGTGTAACTAAATATGGAACATACATATAATGGAAACAAACAATATATGAATATATACCAATAACCTGGTATAAATTGAATCAGACTTAAACATGTAAGGCTACTAGTGACAACTCCAAAATAGAAGTTCACTCAAATTTTGGCCAATAGGAATGCAATAGTAATTCTTTCAAAAAATTCCCTCAAGATAAAGTTGCAAGTATGCACTCAAATTAACCCAAGGAACTTGTTCAACATAGAGAAATTATCCTACAATAATTTCTTGCATGCTTCAAGGAAGCCCATGCTTCAAGGGCTTCCTCTGTTCACTTGGACATGAATGTGAGAGACTGGACCAACTACAAACCACACTATTATTCCCTAAGAGAGGATACAATGATTTTTTCCTTAAATTGCATCCGGTAAGAACTGACATATGGGAATCTTGGATGGGACCGTGGAAGAGGAGCTAAGAGAGTTGGTGGTAATGCCTTAACTTTAACTTTACTTTTGTAGAAAGACAATGTGGTCAATAAAAGTGGTCAATCAAAGGGAGAACTTAATTTTTTTGCTTGCCAATGTGCAGATAGGAAAAATTTATAAAGCCTCCATAAGACATGTCAAAGGTAAGCCACAAAAATAATCTTGGTTTTCCATTCTATTGAAAACATTTCCATTGTAGATGAAATTCATAATACGGATACTTAAATCTCCAATTTTTTTGTTATTGCCCATTCAGACAGTTGGATGACATTTCTCTCAATGAAGTCATGAAAAACCTGGTAAAAAATAACAAACAATGTTGCAAATATTAAGTCGCAAAAGAAGGGTCTAGTAATATCCTCTGATATTACCATGTTTTTACTAATATTTTTTTAATTGTCATCGTGTTTCACAATGAAATGATAACATGCATATTGCTCTGACAGTTGTTTTGGGGTTCACTCTTAGAATGTACTTGAAATCTTATTTTTTCTGGTTTTGTCAAATACAGGTTGCTCCCAATACCACACAATGTGCAACAACATAAAATTACAGTGCTCTCCAAACACGAGCCTATTAACAAATATTGCCATTACAGTGCTCAGAAAACTACATTGAAGAGAACAAGAACAACTTCTGACCTCAGTGAGGATGGTTGTGAGATTCAACAAACATAACATCTTGAAAACTCTATTTACCTAATGAATCCTCTGTCAGCTCAATTCTAAAAAAAGAGCAGGTCACCGCAGATGTACAATGACGAGAAGCATCTAAGAAAAATCAGGCGTGATACCTCCAATTAAAACCCTAAACCCTACAAACAGTAAAACCCCAGTAAAACCACACAGTGAAACAACATATTACAGATTATACAACCACATTTTAGAACAATAAACCCTACATTCCACTGCTGCAAAAAAGAAAAATCAGGCGTGATACCTCCAATTAAAACCCTAAACCCTACAGACAGTAAAACCCCAGTAAAACCACACAGTGAAACAACAGTAAAACCACAATCAAACACTGTAAAACCACAGTAAAATAGTAAAAAAGCTCAACAGAGAACATCTCCTTAAGGTTAAATGTGTTTACAAACACATAGATATGACTGGTAGGACAGAGTCCTACCTTAAAAGTCCTATCCCTCCAGGCTTCCTCCTTGCCTTGCCAACCAACTGCATTGCATTATCCTTTGCTTCTCCACTGACCTGCAAAAAATAAAAAACACAATCATTCAGAAAGCACCAACATTAAAAAAAAATGCAAAAACACTTCAAACATAAATTACTAACGCACCTGAAAGCACGAGCTGAAAAACGTACCACCACAGAGCCGATAAAAACCACCACAGAGCCTAGAAAAACCACCACAGAGCTAAACTAAAACCACCACTGCGCCGAGCAAAGTAGAACAACTACAAAGCCGAATAAAACTACGACAGGGCAAAGGTAAAACAACTACAGGGCCGAGGCATGACAAAATAGAGCCAAGCATAAATAGCAAAGAGCCGACCCTAAACCACACAGCGCCGAGGTAAAACCACCAAAGTGTTGAGGTTAAACCATCAGCTAGGCGAGGTTGAACAGGCAGACAGTATAAACCACCCACGATTGGAATGCCGCCGCGGCCGAACCAGGACCAGGGGAGCTCGACCCAGGAGAGCAGCGGCGCCATAACGAAGGATGGAGCTCGCGGACAGTGGCGGCGGAGGCGTCAGGCATTGGAAAAATGCTGCGCAACAAACGGAGCACAGAATCGACAGCAACCAGACCCGAACGAAGAAACGCTGCTTCGTCGAGAAGCCTCCACAAGATGGCGGGAGTAGGCCGGCTGGACAGGTTGATCCACAGAGAGACCGGCTGCACGTGCCTGGGACGTGAACGCCATGCGATTCGACACCTGTCGTACATGTGCTGGCCCTCCTGACGTGGCCCCGGGTCCAGTCAGCGTTGAGGTGTTCAGCCACTGACCCCTCTCCCCTACATGGATCTAAAAACAATTTACACATCCCGAGATTAATTTGTTGGTTTGTGTAGGAATTTTAATGCAATGATACGAAACTAGGGCCACCGACATTCTTTGTTCCCTCACTAGTAGTGAACATCATTGGAAACCATTGGTTAATGCAATACAACATATGAAGGAAAAAGTGAACCATCCGTTAACAATGAGATAATAGAAAATTAACTTGAAAGCTTATCATTGGAAACCATTGGTTAATGCAATACAACATATGAAGGAAAAAGTGAACCATCCACTGTCAATGCCTATCATTGGAAACCATTGGTTAATGCAATAGTGAACCATCCACTAGCAATGAAATAATAGAAAATTAACTTGAAATATTATTTAAAAATGATCTAATAACACGTTTTCATTACTACAATAATAGTTCCCTACAACAATTAATTTCCGATAATTACAAGTATTTTAGTGAGTTTTTTGGTAATAGAACTCCAAAATAAAGGAAGCCAACATGACAATAGATTAATATGGATAAAGAATTCACGAGTCCATAGAAGAAATAAAATTGTTGAGATAAAGGACTTTGTAGATAGATATTTGTCTCGTGATTCAAGAATTACTGCAAATAATCTTAAAACAATTCAACATCATCATCATACAATTTTTTATAGGAAAGGGGGCAGGCGGTGGGTAGTCAAGGGTTTCAGTTTGTTTTGCGTCCTCAACTATCCCGGAAGATTCGAACTGGGCAATATTTTATTTGTGGTGATTTTTCCTATTTCCTTTTTTCCATGTCATATCAATACGGAAAAAGCATTCAGACAGGCTACCTCAAGTTGTTGGATGTGTGTCCATCAATTGTGTGATCCCTTCTCCCGATGTTCCTCCATTGAATGACTTTCCTCGTGAACCAAGCATCCGTAGATAGATAATTTATAAGAAAAGGTGGCGAGGCATAGTGGAAACCTTCACATCAAAAACTGTTAGCGCTCTAGAAAGGTGGCAACCATTATAATAGGGAATGATATCGCTTGTAAGGAAATTCTTGTGCTAATGGAAAGGTCCCTCATTGGACGTTTTACAGGCAACAGGATCACTCTAAAATTAATTGGGAGCCAAAAACTTACTATTCGCCGGTTATTCGTATTTTAAACAGACGTTGGTTTTGCACCATTTGCGGGATGAAGTTGACGTTTTGGAGATTATGAAGACCAACTGGAATTGGGGAAAGGTTTAGTTTTACAGAGATGGAATATCTCTTTCGAGAGAGTCAATGGTTCACCATAAATTATGGGACATTTTGCTTGGTCTTTTTATGAAAATTTCCTCAAATTGTGGCAACTAATTTATTCTTTTAACTAATTAGCAGTTTATTTGTTTTAAGGAAAATAAAGAATAAATCACATTGCATTTTTTCACAATAAAATTATGCCGCAGAAGTAAAATAAGGAACTCAAAAATAAATGCACACACATAAAAATAGACACAATATTTTGACTGAAAAATCAAAAAATCTCGAAGGGAAAACCAGTGCAATAAATGAGGGTTTATTCTAATATTACACAACAGATTTGAGAGTATAATAATTTGGATTCCCAACTGGATCCTCCATCAAATATTCGGCCAAAATAATATGGAGATTCCAGATCCGCTCTACTAAATAAATCAACCTACCTTTTCCTACTGGAGCCCCACACCAACTACTCGCACTTCAGCCTAGAACTTGCAATACTGGTCCTGGGAAATTCACACTACCTGGAAATGGGCTCCAATTGAGTCTTCCTGCCTCCCTTTGTCACTAGAAACCACTTGCACCTCCTCCTAGAAATAGATTTGACCTCTAGTTGTTGATATGTGGCTCCTCTGGCAACTTGCACTAGGGTCTATGGCAATTCACACTGGCTTTTGTGGCCCTCTCTGCAGATAATTCAACCTCCTTTCTCCTACCAATCAGGCACTGGAGAAACACTAGAAAAATCTCCAAAATCCCACTCTGTGATTTTATGTTGCCCCCTCTCTTCAATTTCCTCCCTCTGGCTCGAACTACGCCCTCACTAAAGCTATGAACTAGGTAGCTCGACATGCCAAGACAACTTGCTCCATAATTGTGTCTCTCTCCATCCCATCAACTTGCTCTTATAATATCTTTTTGGAGCATCAACGACCAAGATCAAATCATGATCACTGGCTAAGATCACTTTAGACTTCATCAAATCATTTTTTGGAAGTCTCTAGAGCATAAGTCAATTTCCTCAATTAATACCCATTAATTAACCAATTTTCCTAAGTTAGACTTGGGAATTTTTAATTATTGATCAATTAATTTAATTGAGTGGCTCTAAGTTTTTTCTCCTGAAACCTCTTCTGGGTTTTGGAGATTTCATGTTCCTTAGCCTCTTAGACACAAATAGATACTAGAAAACCCGTCCAAAGCTACCAAAAATCCATAAACTAACACCTTCCACTAATGTTTTGGTCCCAAGTTGTACTGAGGGGCATCGAGAATCATCTTAGTCATTTCATTTGTTTAGAGGGTGGTTTTCGCTTGAAGCTCAACTAGTGATGCACATGGCTACAAGTCGAGGTCGATGTATGTGAAGGTTTGGTTGAGGAAGTGGAACTCATCCTCAATGGGGAAAAATAGATGCATAAGGTTGACTACTAGAGGGTGCTTTTTAGGTGCTATGTGTGTCATGATGTGGGGCATCTAGCGGACCAGTATGCAAAGTATCCTCGCAGGATCAAACCAATCAAAAAAATGTGGGTGAAAAAGTCTCCATCTAATGATGCCATGATTCCTTCGGGTGTTGACTCCACGACTTCTATACCAATCCATAAGTCAGGTGGTCCCCCTACGTCTCATACTTTCTTAGGCATAGTTTCATATCTTCTTGTTGCATAAACTATTTTTTCATCTATTTCAATACTTGTGATAATTCTTGTGGCCTCCTTTTCTCCTTCGAATCCAACCCCTCATGTGGCCTTGGTGAAAAATATGATTTTTTCCTCTTCCTCGGGCCCATTTTTGTTTTGATCCCTAAGTTATCATTGGTTCCTTATTCTAATATTTTTCCGATTCTTCGAACCCTTGACCTTTGCTACTCTCATCGAATGATATTGTGTCTCGTTTTTCACCAAAGATGATTATCTAAAGGAGTTATGACCTTCAGTCCTAGCTCAAATATTCTTTAGAAGCCTCCACTCGTGGGGGTTTAGGTGGAGATCCACCTGTCACTGTTCATGTTGGAAGGAAGAATATGCTTTCAAAATCCTAGAATAAGGATAAGGAGGACATATAACTTGGATGTCAAAATACCATTCTAGAGACTCTTGGAGTGAAGAAGGTCCATATGGATACTTCCATATGATCATTCTTTCCTTGAATGTTAGGGGCTTTGGGGGCTCCTCTAAAATTCTCCCTCAAATTTCTCCCGAGAGCTACAAATCCAAATATAATTCTCTTGCAGGAGAGAATGGCATCCATTGTTAAGGCATATGAAGCTATAGAGCCCTAGCTTAAGGGCTGGTAGTTTTTCACTTTGGATGTTGTTGGGTTATATGTTGGTATGTTCACTGCTTAGAACCCCTCTTTCAAAGTTGTAGATTCTTTTGCCTCAAACAATGTAATATCGGTCGACCTGGATTTAAAATGTTTCAATTCGGTTTGGAGAATTATCAACATATACTACCCGTATTCAGATCAATTTTTTTTTGTTTTGGAAAACATGCTCTCTTCTGGTACCTTATCAAGTTTTCCCACGATCTTGGGCAAGTACCTCAATTTCACCATATCCATTAGAGAAATGCGGGGTATAAATCCTAGAGGCAATCCATTAGCGGAATATTTTTGTTACCTTTCAAATAATTTCATCTTATTGATATGTGTCTAATCAAAATTTTCCCTACATGGAGAAACATGAGATATGGTATTGACGCGGCCTCAAAATGGCTCAACCATTTTTATGTTTATGATACCATTCTTAATGATGATATGATATAAAAATCCTAGGTTGATCTGGGTGGTATCTATGATCATTGCCCCATATTTATTTTTATCTAATATAATGAAGAAAAATCCCCTACTCCTTTCAATTTTGATGCTTCATGGCTCAAGGGGGGAAATTTTATTAATCTGGTAAACGATAATTCGATACACCTCCAAGATGATAACTCTTCTACTTATATGGTTCAATTTTTAGATAGTTTAAAATTTATCAAATCAAAAATGAAATTCTGGAGTACTTATTTTAAGGAAAAGTAGAAAGCTCATCTCATTGAAATTGAAGCAAATATATCTTACATATATAATTCAAATGTCTCGGAGATTTTTTTCTCAGGAAGATATTGATGCTATTTATTCCTTGGAGTCTGCCAAAAGAGACATTCTGGTGCATGAAGAAGAAATATGGTGACAAAAGAGTTGGGCCACTTGGATGGAAGTAGGTGAAAACAATACTAAGTACTTTCATCACTTTTCCAATTCTCGTAAAGACATTAACACTATTTGGGAGATCAAGGAAGAAGGTGGGAATATTTCTCATTCCTTCAAGGAAAAATATGTTATTTGAATCTCCTGTTTCAAGAATTTATCCACTGAGCATCCTGGATTTCCTATCCTTGAAACTTTCGGGGTAATAAATTCTTTTACCCGTGCCTTTAATGAAAAGTCCAATGATGAGCTGACTACAAAGATAATTGAAGTTGAATTAATGGGTTCCCTTTATTCTATGCACAAAGGCAAGTTCCCAGGACCAGACGGATTTATAGTTAAGTTCTACATAAGATTATATGACTTATTAAAGGAAGATATCCTAAACATTGTTAGAGAATCTCAAGGGAATGCATGTATGCATGGCGCCCTTAATTCCACTTTCATTTTTTTAATTCCTATAAAAAAATATGCCTCCTCTTTTAGATATTTTAGGCCTATTTCATGTTACAATGTTATTTATAAATTAATATTCAAAATTATTGCAATGAGACTGAAGCCCCTCCTAAGTGATTATATTTTAGAGGATCAATTTAGGTTCCAACAAAACCAACAGATCCATGAGGTTGTAACATTTTCCCAAGAAACCCTTCATTCCATTAAATCCAAGCACTCCTCTACGATAGCATTAAAGAATGACCTTTCCAAGGCCCATGACCGTGTCAGTGGGACCTTCATAAGGCCATTTCTTATTCACATGGGAATGAATATAAGGATGGTCAATTTTATTATATCTTGTGTCTCTCTAGTGAAATTCATAGTTTTAACAAATGGCGATCCCTCCCAGTTTTTAAAGGCCTCCAGGGGACTTATGAAGGGATGCCCCCTTTCCCCATTACCATTTCCTTTAGTAGTAGAGATCTTAAGCATCCATATTAAGAAGGCCATTGAAGAGGGTGATCTAAAAGGAGTTATCAACATAGTCTTGTATTTCCCTTTTATTGTTTATTGATTATATCTTGATTTTCATTGAGGGATCACATGTGTACATTTCTTCTTTAAAGAAAGTTGTGGACTCATTTGATACTATCACAGTAATGTGAATCAATATGGAGAAATCCACTCTATCCTTTTGTAATATATTTAATTCAGTTAGGTCTTTGTTGGTTCATACTTCCCCTTTCCAAATAATTGATTTGCATGATGGGTTAAAATAATTGGGCTTTTTCATTGAGCAAATGATTATGGCAAAGGAAATTGGTCTTGGCTAATAAAAAAGGTTGAAGGAAGAATCCATTTCTATACTAATCACTTTTTATCACGTGGAGGATGAATTTTTCTCATCAAATAGGTTTTGGAAGCTATCGCTATATACTAGACTTTGATCATAACTATTCCAAAGAGAATTTTGAATAAAATCGGAAGTATCAAATTTAAGTTCTTACGGTCAGGAGGCAGGAACTATGAAGGTTTTCCTTTAGTAGGCTGGAAGAAAATTTCCAAGCATAAGATACTTGGGGGTTGGGGACTGTTGGTCGGCTTAATTGTCGGATTAAACCTCTCAATATTAATTATCAATCCGGGAGTCGTAAACGCGAGTTGTACTGCGTATTGGCTCAGCTTAATGGTCAAAGTATAAATATGTTCCTTTTTCATGATAAACTAGATACTAGAATGAAACACACATTTTCTCGCAAATAAACAATTTGAAAATGAAACTTACCAAACCAATTCCATTTACTGCAAACTCCACACTGTAATTAAACTACAAATCAATCCTCAATCATGTAACATTCTCGCACTCGCATTCTACTTTTAAAATCTCCTATGATAACTTAAAAACCTTAGTCTATCAACTCCTCTCACTAACTTGGCATTAACACTTGAAACTAAGACTTGAGATAACTAAAAGAACACACACATTACCCTAATAATAACTTCAAACCTTAAACTAATTAAAGTTACTCTTCATAACAAATTCAAGATTTAAATTAACAAATTACAAGTCTATCTATTGCTAAAAGAAACCATTTCACTCTATAAAATAACACTTAAGAATCCCATTAAAAACTATTTAAATATTTTAATCTAAATGAAAATGAACTATTAAAAAGCAAGCCTACTTCAAATCAAATCATCACACTATATTTAAACTTGATATCTCTACCTAATCAAATCCACACTCAAACTTGCTCACATAAGGAAATGATTACACTATAAAAACAATAAAGAATCTAATTAAAAAGAGATCTAATTATTGAGTGAAATCATGCGTAAACAATCATTTAAATCCTACAAACATTCAAAGAAATTAGATAATGAAAACAATGATTTAATATTTTAAATGAGAAATGTTAACACATTCAAATTCAAAGCATCTACAATCTGTTCTAATTCCATATTTAAACTCAAAAATTGGAAAACAAAATAATAATTAAAGTGCAGAATTAGATGCTCTTTAAGAACAATTTAAAACAAAAGATAATTCTACAAATTAAAAAAATCCTAAAGCTATGAAGAATGAGGACTAGACTCCAGGTTGCAGTGGATCCTCGCCACTCCCTGGAGCAAGTCCTGAACTAGCTCAACGTTTAAAAATAAAATTACAGTGCTTATATAAAAACAAATGCAGACCAAAATTTATTAAATTAAATCAAAACATGAGTCAACTCCTAATTAATAAATACATCATGCGTTGCCGCTCCATTTCAATCCTGGAAAATTCAATGCCGGATATGCATTTCCTTCTGCACCCTCTACATCTGAGAAACTAATTGACAGACCCCCCCAATTACATCTTGGAAAATTAATTGACAGACTCATCCTCTTCATCTCAGAAAATTCATCTACACTCTTGGCTAATTGATGACAAAACTTATCGATTTTGCGCCCTCTCATTTGGTGCGCAGCTAATTTTCTGTTGTCAAGGGCCGACTCCTCAATCTGCGCAGCTACCATTCTAATGGATTGACTGCTTCATTCTAATGCATAGAATCCTTCTATCTAATACGCAACTACTACCTCCCTTCACTCTGTCGACCTCCTTTGATCCACTACGGCAACTGATATTTATACATTTTAATTACAAAACTGGAGCTTCAACCAAAAGATTATTGGTTTTACAAATTGCCGGAATGAGAATTGGTTTTAAAACAGAATGTCAATTCAGGAAAACGTTCCCCTTTTTGTGGGAATTTTCTATTGCTGGAAGGTGAAATTGGCTTCTGGAAGAATGTAACTTCACACATTGCTGGCAGAGGTATCGTAAGGTAGCTTGAACAACGATTTTAAGGATGGAAAATTGATAAGAACTCGACGAAGGCTGCCATTCTCCTTTTACGCCTCTCAGAATGCCATTAAGCCTGGCTCATCCCCAATCGATAATGTATGGTTGAAACGATGTGTGCTATGGGTGCCATGACCGGTAGCTATGATCCTTAATCAAAAATTCCCCAAAGCACACCACTGCATGCTACATTTTGTGCATTTAAGGCTACCGGATGACCACTAGAGTATAATAATGTATCCTCCACCTCGGAGTGAAACACAAAGCTTGGGAACAACGTTGTTATATCCTTTAGATATGGAAGAGTCATGTTTTTTTTTTAACAGAGAAGGATGTCGCAGAACAAGACTCCTCCACTTGTCCTTGTCGATCTTCCCATCATGTTTTGTATCTGCCTCCACGAATGTCTTATCAATGATACTTTCAGCCACATCATCTGAAAGGATCATGCCATATTCTGCAAGGGTAGCTACGACCATTTGTTTCACCTCTTGTCTCCCAATAAAGCCTTTATGCTTTAGGTCATAATGTTGGAAGGAAAATTCTATTTTATCATCTATGGGATCATTTGGATGAAACATTGAGAGAGCACATCCAAACTCTTCACATCCTAATCAGGCCATTATGCTTTGTATCGAACAAGTCAAACACCCTATCTGCAAAAAGGCTCACCTTCTTGTTAGTATTGAATAAGGCTAGTTGAAACTCCTCCAGAATGATGGTTTATGTGAATTTTATGAAAGGGCTAACAACCATTTAAGAGTGAACTGAGATTTTTTTTAATCCCCAAACATAGCAATATTCATAGAGACCCAATACGTTCATGTTAAGGAGTGGTCTTCAGTGGAATATTCCCCCGATGATAACTCTTTCACAAAGCCGAATTCCGTCAAACGATTTTTGTGTTATATGAAACACGGTGCTCTGAACACAACCCACGTCTCGGAATTTAGAGATTTTTCTCCATTTGGTCATAAATTTGATATTTTCACTTACATCAATTCAACTACCCAGTGGCTGCTTTTATGCATTTGGTGAATTTGTATTCAAATGTATTCCTGCACCGAGCCTTCCTACAACCAAGAAAGTATTTATTAACTAAACTATTACCAAACACCCTTTAAATTAATTAATAATGAGAATTTATAATTTATTAATTAATATTTCTAAATGCCTCTAATCATCAACATAATGGATTAATAATGGTTAAAACACCAGGTACAAGTATGTATTTATTTGATAAGAATCGTAAAAAAATGGACAAAAGTGCAGCTCAACATCCCCCCATGCTGAACTTCTTGCACGTCCTCATGCAAGCAAAACCTTAAGATGATCAAATAAGGTAGGGAAAATTTTAGCTTGATATTATAATGCATTTATTAACCCACAACATTATTATTACGACACCAACTAAAACCATGTGAGATGACAAAACAAGATCAGGTATCAAAAGTAACATTTATGGAGAAAATATTGTTGCACAAACTTGTTACCTTGTCCCAAATGAATTTTTGTTTCTACCCAAAGTCTTATGATGAAAATCAAATTTTACTGAAGAGGTGTAAAAATACTACCACATGTTTCATGCACCTATTATAGCAATCTTGTACCTAGGTCATGTAGCACATATTTAGAGGAAACTACAATCAATACACATTGTCAGCAACCAACACCTTGTGAGTAGTCATCATTGAGCATTTCATCACTCTGAATACCATGAAAATTAAAGTGAGTTATGATACCAATCAACAACCTCTTTATTTGAACACTCTAAATTCTATTGTTATCTAGATTCAAAAATAAATTTCCTCTTAATCTAGTACAATGAATTACCTTCACTAAGGGTACCACATCATTCAAAGATTCTTGATTTTTAAAAGATAGAACTCAAAGCATCATCTTCAAATCGTCTTAAAACCATTGCCCAAGAAAAATGATGAGTCTTAGGGAAAGGGAAGGATAACCAAGCAAATCATAGTATGCAGTTAACTTTAATACCATAGACATGGCCCTGCTGCCCGCAGGTGTCCATAACCTCAACAGGGATGTCTTTTAACCTAGCGAAATGTCAGTATCCCACTTACTAGATATAGATTCAGAGTTTTTTTATTTAACTTTTTAGATGAAGGCCACTGTCCTGGCTTGGTAACTAGCTGATGGTAGTGGCACTCATAAGAAGTAACATGGATGAACAGGTCGGCTCGTGATGAGACCTCCTGTCTTCCAGCTTTTTGGCTGAAAGCCATTACTCTAGCTTGGTGACCAGTAGCAGTAATGTCATGCATGCTAGGTCTCATGATCGTGGTAGGTCAGCTCATCACGAGACCTCCTATTCTTCCCTAAATATTTGTAATCTATGATTATGATTAACCTTAAAGGTTTCTTAATAAGTGGGGAGATAGATCTACTCCTTAAGAGCATAGGATGGCGTGAAAAGTTTTTAATGACTAATCATTGATGGCTAAATTTCTCTACCCTACAGACTTGTTAAAGATATCCCAGACAATGACTGAAAGATTCTTTGAGTTAAGAATGCTAGTGTTCTCCCAAATAGCTCATTATGATCTTTGCAAGAGTGGTCCACCATAGGGGTTTTCCAATAGTACCTTCTAAGGGAAACTGAAAATATATATCTGAGATGACAACTTATTAGAGCGATTAATCATGGTTACTTTTTGCAAAATCATGAGGCATTAGAGTGAATTGTACTCAACAAGATTTGTCACAAATGTGTGTGTTAACAACTAATGTGGATCAAAAGTATTTTTAATAGCCATGATTTAAAATGAAAAACCCTAATAGCATTGTAACTACTTTATTCATTTATTCTCCTACCCTATTTACCCTAAGAGGTGAAAGACTCATTTTCAAGTATATGAATACTTCCAATAAAGCCATGTGCGTAACAAAATTTTGATTATACTCACACTTAGTTTTAAAGAATAAAATTCAAGGCATATGAAAGCATGAGAAACCAATTGCTTTAATTGATATGGTACCAAGAGTTTCCGAATGTTGAGGAAATGAGATGGCTTGATGATTGCTCGAAACCAGGATTCAATGGAATCGACATATTTATGATTCTCCCACCGATGAAAATCTTCCACAATTTGATATTCATTGCCTTGGAGGCATAAAGGATCAGGTGTAAGACAAAATATAAATCCCCCAAGTTCAGGCTCAAATATCTGATTTTCAAATTGACAAGAATGGTTGAGAGAGATTCTAGGGTTTTGATTTTCCACAACATTTTCAGAACAAGTTCCAATAAAATATTACTCCTCTGGTGGTCTTTGAATTATATCTTCCTGGGGTGAATGCTCTGTAGTAATGGGGGAAGTTTCCAAATTCATTCCCTTTTCCAACATGGAAGATGTAGCATTTTGTTCAATAGAGGAATGAATGGAAAGAATAGGTGGTTCAAACTGTTGTGCAACTAGATGGTTTAGATTAGGGTTTAGGGTGCAGTTTGGCCTAGGGTTTTGGTTAATGTTTGGACTAAGATTTGGATTTGGATTGGGATTAGGTCTAGGGTTTGAGTTAAGGCTAGGGTTTGAATGAGGGCTAGGTTTAGGGTTTGGACTAGGGTTAGGGTATTGATTAGGGTTAGGTCTAGGGTTAGGATAAGGATTAAGGCTAGGTCTAGGGTATGGACTAGGGTACGAACTAAGGTAAGGATAAGGGCTAGGGTAAGGTTGCACATACAACTGGGACCATGGAAGAGGATAACTTACTGGTGCATTGGAAATAAGTTGTGGTTGTTGTTGGTGCTCAAATGATTGAATTTTCATGGGAGATTTCCCTAGAGAGAAAGATCCAAACGATTCTTGAGGCCATGGATATTTCTAGCTTGAGGATAAGGGCCACTGCGTCCATGAAGTAGGATATTCAATTGGAGGAGGATTAAAAATTTTCCATGGAGCTGCAGGATTATAAACATGTTGAGGAACCTGCTCAGGAAAATAATCATTATTCCAAGTATCAAATGGTGTTAGGTTTTGAGTTATACCTGGCAGTTGGTTCAATTCCTTACTTGATTCCCTGCGTACCTTTCGTAATCGTGGCAGTGATGGGCAATGTTCGGTTGCATGACCATCCTCCCAAATTTCGTAAACTTTCAAACCGATAAGTGGACACTTTCCAAGGCAGTGTCTCTTTCGACAGTTGGTGCAAAGGATAAGTAGTGGTTCTTCATCCTTCTCTTGTTCCTGCAAATCATCCAATTTCGAAATAAAAGATTTAATAATATTGAATTTATATTCAAGAAAAGTTTTAAATTCTACACTTGTGAATTCTTCATCGGATGATTTGTTCGTTTATGTAGCAGCATGAAAACTCCTCATTTAATGATTCCTCAAAATACCATCTTCTTGTTCTCAACAATCAAATTCGTACATTCTATCATCACATGGATTAGTATGCAAGGGTTCTTACAGTACCCCAAAAATGATATAACGTTGAAGATTGGATTCTGAAGATAAATGAATTTTAGAAGGTATTGGTTGAAATAAAGCTCACCACACTTGCATAAAAAATATATTTGCATAAAAGGGAGGGAACTAATTATTGGAAAAATTTTCAATGAAAGTAATATTTAATCTACTTAAATCAAAACAATTTGGAAATTAAATGTCTAAAGCCTGCTTCTACGGGAAAGGAAATAAAAGTTCAAGAGATAAGTAAGATGGCCAGACTTTGGAGCAACCCACAATAATGGATGCATGTCTCTTCACTCATGTCTTACCATACTCTTTCCGCCCTCTGACTGCCCTGCAATATCCTTGAAACTCTGTAAGAAAAATTTACCTGAGCCAAAACACAACTCCCCGACAACGACGCCGAAATGTTGGTCGGCTTAATTGTTAGATTCAACCTCTCAATATTAATTATCAATCCAAGAGTCGTAAATGAGAGTAGTACTATGTATTGTCTCAGCTTAATGGTCAGAGTATAAATATGTTCCTTTGTAATGATAAACTAGATACTGGAATGAAACACACATTTGCTCGCAAATAAACAATCTTGAAAATGAAACTTACTGAACCAATTCTATTTACTGCAAACTCCACACTGTAATTAAACTACAAATCAATCCTCAATCATGTAACATTCTTGCACTCGCATTCTACTTTTAAAATCTCCTATGATAACTTAAAAACCTTAATCTATTAACTCCTCTCACAAACTTGGCATTAACACTTGAAACTAAGACTTGAGATAACTAAAAGAACACACACATTACCCTAATAATAACTTCAAACCTTAAACTAACTAAAGATACTCTTGATAACAAATTCAAGATTTAAATTAACAAATTACAATTCTATCTATTGCTAAAAGAAACCATTTCACTCTATAAAATAACACTTAAGAATCCCATTAAAAACTATTTAAATATTTTAATCTAAATGAAAATGAACTATTAAAAAGCAAGCCTACTTCAAATCGAATCATCACACTATATTTAAACTTGATATCTCTACCTAATCAAATCCACACTCAAAATTGCTCACATAAGGAAATGATTACACTAGTAAAAACAATAAAGAATCTAACTAAAAAGAGATCTAATTATTGAGTGAAATCATGCGTAAACAATCATTTAAATCCTACAAACATTCAAAGAAATTAGATAATGCAAACAATGATTTAATATTTTAAATGAGAAATGTTAACACATTCAAATTCAAAGCATCTACAATTTGTTCTAATTCCATATTTAAACTCAAAAATTGGAAAACAAAATAATAATTTAAGTGCAGAATTAGATGCTATTTAAAAACAATTTAAAACAAAAGATAATTCTACAAATTAAACAAATCCTAAAGCTATGAAGAATGAGGACTCGACTCCAGGTTGCGGTGGATCCTTGCCACTCCCTGGAGAAAGTCCTGAACTAGCTCAACGTTTAAAAATAAAATTACAGTGCTTATATAAAAACAAATGCAAACCAAAATTTATTAAATTAAATCAAAACATGAGTCAACTCTTAATTAATAATTAGGTCATTCATTGTTGCTCCATTACAATCCTGGAAAATTCAATGCCGGATCTGCACTTCCTTCTGTGCCCTCTACATCTGAGAAACTAATTGACATACCCCCCCCAATTACATCTCGGTAAATTAATTGACAGACTCATCCTCTTCATCTCAGAAAATTCATCTACGCTCTTGGCTAATTGATGATGGAACTTATCGATTCTGCGCCCTCTCATTTGGTGCGCAACTACTTCTCTGCTCTCATGGGCCAACTCCTCAATCTGCGCAGCTACTATTCTAATGGATTGACTGCTTCATTCTAATGCATCGACTCCTTCTATCTAATGCCCAGCTACTACCTCCCTTCACTATATTGACCTCCTTTGATCCACTACGGCAGCTGATAGTTATACATTTTAATTGCAAAACTGGAGCTTCGACCAAGATATTATTGGTTTTACAAATTGCTGGAATGAGAATTGGTTTTAAAACAGAATGTCAATTCAGGAAAACATTCCCCTTTTTGTGGAATTTTGTTGTTGCTGGAAGGTGCAATTGGCTTCTGGAAGAATGTAACTTCACACACTACTGGCAGAGGTATCGTAAGGCAGCTTCAACAACGATTTTAAGGATGACAAATTGATAAGAGCTCGACAAAGGCTGTGATTCTCCTTTTACACCTCTCAGAATGCCATTAAGCCTAGCTTATCCCCAATCGATAATGTATGGTTGAAACGATGCGTGCTATGAGTGCCACGACTGGTAGCTATGATCCTTGATCAACAATTCCCCAAAGCACACCACTGCATGCTACGTTTTGTGCATTTAAGGCTACTGGATGACCACTGGATTATAATCATGTATCCTCCACCTCGGAGTGAAACACAAAGCTTGGAAACGATGTTGTGATATCCTTTAGATATGGAAGAGTCATGTTTTCTTTTAACAGAGAAGGATGCCGCAGAACAAGACTCCTCCACTCCTCCTTGTCTATCTTCCCATCATGTTTCGTATCTGCCTCCTCAAATGTCTTATCAATGATACTTTCTGCCACATCATCTGAAAGGTTCAAGCCAGATTTTGCAAGGGTAGCTACGACCATTTGTTTCACCTCTTGTCTCCCAATAAAGCCTTTCTTCTTTAGGCCATAAAGTTGGAAGGAAAATTATATTTTATCATTTATGGGAGCATTTGGATGAAACATTGAGAGAGCACATGCAAACTCTTCACATCCTAATCAGGCCATTACGCTTTGTATCGAACAAGTCAAACACCCTGTCTGCAAAAAGGCTCACATTCTTGTTAGTCTTGAATAAGGCTAGTTGAAACTCCTCCAGAATGATGGTTTATGTGAATTTTATGAAAGGGCTAACAACCATTTAAGAGTGAACTGAGATTTTTTTTAATCCCCAAACATAGCAATATTCATAGAGACCCAATACGTTCATGTTAAGGAGTGGTCTTCAGTGGAATATTCCCCTGATGATAACTCTTTCACGAAGCCGAATTCTGTCAAACGGTTTCTGGGTTATATGAAACACGGTTCTATGAACACAACCCACGTCTCGGAATTTAGAGATTCTGCTCCATTTGGTCGCAAATTTGATATTTTAACTTGCAACAATTCAACTACCCAGCTGCTGCTTTTATACATTTGGTGAATTCGTACCCAAATGTATTCCTGCACCGAGCCTTCCTACAACCAAGAAAGTATTTATTAACGAAAATATTACGAAACACCCTTTAAATCAATTAATAACGAGAATTCATAATTTAATAATTAATATTTCTAGATGTCTCTAATCATCAACATAATGGATTAATAATGATTAAAACACCAGGTACAAGTATGTATTTATTTGATAAGAATCGTAAAAACATGGACAAAAGTGCAGCTCAACAGGGACTCAAAATCTTATATTTTTTTAGCAAAGCCCTGATAGCTAAGAGTCTATGGAGGCTCCTAAAAAACTGGTCTATTTTCGGAAAGACATTCAAGGACAAGTATTTCGGGAGAAAAACCAAATTTGAATGGAATAAAATTCCCATGAAATCAAATCAAAATTCATTAATTGTATGGAAAGCTTTTGTAAATGTTTTTCCTATTATTAGTGAGTGGGTGGCTTGGAAGGTTGGAAATGGAAGAAGTATCAGACTTGGATTGGATCCTTGGTAAGGGGGAGGATACAATTAAAAACTATCTAACAATACAATCACATCATTACATGGAGCATGTGTCTACTTTGTGGTTGGTGTTGATGCCCAAAATAATCAGGAATGAGGCACCAAAGCCTTGAAAAGTGCTCAAGATTTGGGATTGGGCGGGAGAGAAGCAGAGGAATGATCTAATTTAGTGAGAAATCTAGTCTCGACTATGATTAGGATAACTAGTGATGATGAATACCAACTCATTTGGTCAAAAAATATATTCTCTGGCTCATTCACTGCAAAATTAGGTTACCAAAATCTTTGGAAGATCAGCTAAATGGGGAACCTATTTGGTGGTGGAGATTTTTGTGGAATCACAAAGGTCCTCGAAAATGAAAAATTTCAATGTGGGTGGCTCTTTCCAATAAAATTCTAACTTAGGAAAATTGCATCAGGAGAGGATGGATTGGTCGAGGTCGTTATCCCTTGTGAAAATCAGAGGAGGAGAATGTCCAACATTTATTTGATTCTTGTTCTTTCCTCCGACAAGTTTGGTTATTGGCTAAGTCATTTTTCAATTGAGTGGTGGCCCAATGGAATTTTGATACTACAGACAATTTTTTTATGGAGTGGGTTAACGACCCTTCAGTGGCTTCCTATCCGATCTTTCCAGCTATCCTTGTACACTTAGTATGGTGGGCTAGAAATATGGCTATTTTTCAAGATAAACTTATTCCTCTAGAGGTTGTGTTTGGGGCTATTGAATCCACAGTCATACATTTTACAGGCCAAAAAAAATGATAGGAAACAACGCGCTCTGGTCATGCCCCCCTTGGACAAATCTATTCCTTGGGGTTTTTTCGATGCGGTGAGATAGGGAGACCCCCTATGTGTGGTGCGAGAGTTGTATTATATTTAAACGATAAACATTTTTTTCATATCAAATATGTGTCTGGTCGTGGTACAACTATGAGAGATGAATTTTTATCCCCATGGAATCTAGTATATGTGTCCACACGAAAATAAGTTAAAAGCTATAGATTTTGGGGGATTCAAAGTTGGTTGTTGATTGGCTAAATGGATGTTGGGGAATTGCAGCTCCACATCTTGCACACATCCTACAAGGAACCAAATTTTCCATGAGAAAACTGGAATATTTATTATGCATGCACATATATAGAGAGCTTAATTCATTAGCAGATAAAATTTCAAAGGAGGTCATTCAATTCGTTCCAAGGGTTTTGAATATCAAGAATTTTTTAATGATCAACTTGTGGGTTTAGTTGCCCTTCACCTCTAAATTCAATGCATTCAAGAAAGCCCCTACTTCTTCGTTGATTTTTTGTAAATAGAATTGGTACTATATTCACAAAGGACTTATCTACTTATCTTGTTTTGGTTTTTTTTTTTTTATATATAAATGAAACAAATATATGTATCTTCACAATGTATATTTTCAATTTTCTGGAAATATAATTTTTTTTTTCTTGAGGAAAAAATTATTGTGGGAAAAAATTGTTCATTGTAGATTCAATTTTCTCGTTCCTCCAATAAGGAAACAAGTATATGTGAACCAACCAAGTTCGCAGATGGAAAAATAAAGGAAAATGCAAAACTTAATTTTGAAACATTAGAACATTCTAGAAACAATGAAGCATACATGTTTGATGACTTTTTAAGCCTAATCGGGTTTCCCATAGTATGAATACATTGATTCTATAAAATGTAGTTTAAAGCGAACAAGAAATTTACTAGATGGAAGACCAACTGACAAATGTACTAATATTTTTTCTCATCGTATTCCAATAATGTGGAATACAAATACAAATGCTCAATTTTAACTTGATTCTTACACAACAGCCAAATATTGTAGCTCATACATGACAAAACTTGATAAAACCATGACACCAACATTTAAACATATATGAGAAGAATACCATAAACCAAACCTTGATGCTATGCAAAAGAAATTACTAGGCTTGGAAAATATTTTCTTAACTTGTAACATATGTATGCACATCAAGCTTGTGTATATCGTTTTATCCCTTCCTTTGACTACAAGTTCAAAGAGATGTATATTCATAAATACTTTTCCCAAGACTGACGAGTTTCTATCCTCAAATGACCAAAATAATTCAAGAAGAACCAAACAATTCATAGGATGTGTTATGCACTTCACTCCTTGATGTTATTTTCAATATCCTTTGGAAATTTAATAAATTTATTTAGTATAATTTACATTGATCTATACAAAAAAGGGAAAGAAGCAAAAGCATGGTGATAAGTCATATGCCATTATATTAGTTAGATATGGCAAGCATATAGACCCAAACAATTATTAATGAGAAAAATTGATGCTATATGTCTAATATTGGCTTGATGGACCAATTTTTAAACATGTGTAGTCTACTTGGATGAATTCCTATATGAATATAAAAGAAACCATAAAAAAAATGAACAATGCTTCACTTATGCAATTCCTAAAGCAGGGGGTGACTTTGATGACACAACAATTTTTTTTTAAATGAACGATTGTGGAGATTTCAAAAGAGATGCAATGAATGAAAACCATTCAATTTCCAATGGCTTGCTCCTCCACTGAAGTAAAAAATATGACGAGTACAATATTGATCCTAACCTTCACTACTTTCATAGCATGAAACACATAAAAACATCACTTGATTGACCTTATCATATTGTAACACACATATACTATAGAAAAATTATTTTTATAACATGAGAAGGAAAATTATCAAAGAAAAAAAAACAATAGTAACAGATATTGAATAAAAATAAAGGAGCCCCATCAAAACCAATACATCTTCTTCTGACTAGCAACATAGGCACTAGGAAGAAATTTACTGCAAAGAAAATTTTTCAGTCTCTTATGTGCTTGAAGAGTAGTAAAAGGGAATACTACCCACTTAAATTAAAAGAATTCATAATAACTTATACAAGAAAGGAAACTTTCAATGCTAGCGGTGTCACATTGCACTCTTCCTTTTGCATGCCTTTTAATCAAGTCTGAGTACTTTCCTTTAAATAGTGAAAAATTAGACACATTTCCAAATACTTTGAACATCTTCGCATTATGATATTTAATGAGGTTTCCCTTGTTGGCTCTATTGAAAATGTAACGATGGTCAGTCTTCATAATTACTATTGTATTTTGTCATTATGTTTTTATTTTAAAATTTGAAAAAGAATACAAATAAAATTATTTTCAAGCATGGGTTTCATAATTATTTTATTTATTTATTAGGTCAAAGCCTCCATTGTATTCTTGTAGGGTTTCTCTTAAGTCTTAAGAGTCTTTGTCACGATTATTAAACCCTTCTGGGGCATTTGTATCATGTAAGGAAAATCATTTTTTAGTCAAAACAACTTTTTTTCACCTCCTCACCAAGTCAGCCCTTCCTTGAAGACGTCAACGTAGATTAGGGCAATTCATCCTTGTGGAAAAAGTATAAATAGAATAGGAGGTCAACCTATTTGGCATCCATCATCCACAAGTTTTATCTACAGTACAAGAGTAAGAAAAATGGGAGAAAATTCAAGGAGAAGGAAGAATAAATCAAAGGAAGACTAAATAGAATTTTTTGGGGCATCTCTCTCTCAGACATGCGAGATTTTTAGGGTTTTTTGGCAAGTTGCAGGAGCCAAAATTTTTGTAGTAAATACAGGTCCGAGATTCTAAGTTGCAGAGGGTTGAAATTCTAAATTGAATCAATTTTGAAGGAAGCACTTATTATGGATTGAAGCAATATTTGTATACTTGGAAGGAGGGTTGAACTAATGATTGGAGGAAGTATTTTTCTTGGTCAAAAGGTCCTAGATTGTCTCAGTTTTACTTGATTTTATTAATAAAGAAGAGTTGATTGGGTTTTCCCCTTGGAGAGGGGTTTAGCCCTGGCTGAGCACCTACACCTTGTGTCTCTCGTTCTTGTGATTTTCATAAATTTTGATTTGGTGATTGTTTGATGGAAGATAACATAATAAAGAAGGAAATAAGTCAACATATATAACAAGTAATTATAAAGATAAGAGGAATCAAAACCCTAATCACTATATGCATTGATTTCTCAATGGGCTCTATTCTTTTATATCAACTTCATAAATGATTATATTAAATAAAACATACCCCTGCAAAATACTTTGCAAATGTTGATATGATATTGTGTAGTGGTTTGTATCTAGAAAAACCTATCAAGGACTCCCTGACCTTCAAAAACCCAATGTTGAAAAAGGTGTTTATGTAAAGAAAAAGTGAAATGTTATGTTTTGCATACTCCAATGTGTTAAAAAGGCATAGATTTGGTTTCAATTTTGAAAAAAATGAGATTGAATGCTCAAACTGACGTTGACTTAGAATTCATGAATCACACTTTCTATAGGCCACCACCTCTTGATCCACTTTGTACATGTATATTTTACATAAGAAAAGACAAGCAAAGACACAATGTAAAAAATGCTTTCTCATGTGGATACAAAATTAATAGTTATTGAAACATTTGGCGAGGTTGAAAAAATTAATTCAAACTTTGCAGCTTATGAAAAAACAAAAATGTTGACATCAAAATACTACTAAAAAAAAAATCCACTAGTTGAATTATATGCTAGAAACTACACCATAGAAGATCAACTTGTTAATGGTGTTGATGGAACATTCAAAACTTATTAAAATGGATAAAAAGGAAAAGTTGTAATTTGGATAGAATTTTTTTATCCATATGTTGAGAAATTGCAAAGAAACAAATTCCAAGAATCGTATGACACACATATTGCAAAAACATGGACACTAGTGTTTTGTGTTGCAAATCCATTACCACCATCTAGAGGGAAAAGTCAATGTATAGTATGTAGAAAATTCCTAGTACAACTATATTGTGTTAAGACAATACAAAAAGCATGAGGATTGACTTTAGAAATAGTTTCATTTGAACTTAGTAACATTGGAGCACATTTTTTAGTTTATATATCTCTTTCATGAGTGAAAACCATAGATTCATCGTTCTTTCTTAAAAAATTAACACACCACATTTTTTGTATTAGTAAAAATATAGACAGAGTAATAAAATTATTGGTTGTTAGTGCACCATGGAACTTCGGATGATTTTCAACATTTGATTTCATAAACCAATATACTTTCAATGGTGCTTTGAACACACATAGTCTACACACATATATTGTTGCACCCACATATTTGTCCTGAAGATGAACCACACTAGTTGGTTCGAAACACGTTGACGAAATATTTTGTCTAGGTGATTATCACTAAAAGATCTCTTTGCAAAAATTATGGATAACAGAAGCCAAATGTAAAAAAAAAAGAAAAAAAAAAGATGAATACATTATGACCAATATGGTTTTTTTATTCCAAGAGACAAACACACACATTTCCTATCAAATGAAAATAACTTCCCTCTCTTCAATTTGAATGCAACATACTCGATTCATGGTGTTCTTACTCGTATACAAAAACAAAATAAACATACTTACTGTTGGGTCAATTTAATGTTGCAAATTAATGCAAGTATTTAATATCAATCCTGGTTGGTGAACTTAGAAGCATCCCCAAAGTATATGGGTTTCAATTACAGTCAAATTTAGAAGATGAACTATTGATGATTAGTGAAATGCATATTACAAATATAAAAACTAACTTAATAAATTTCTAAACAATGGATTAAGATACATGAAATAATAATCAAGAGGCTTTATGTTTAGAGATGCCGGTTGTCCTTAATTACTAGTTGCATTATATCATCAATACCATTTTGAAAACATGAAAGCAGGAAATCTAACGCTAAACAATAGATTAAGATATATGAAATAGTAATCAAGAGTCTCTATGTTCAGAGATCTCGGTTGTCCTTAATTACTGGTTGCATTATATCTTTAACACTATTGTGAAATCATGAAAGCGGGAAATCTAACACTAAATAATGGATTAAGATATATGAAATAATAATCAAGAGGCTTTATGTTCAGAGATCCCGGTTGTCCTTAATTACTGGTTGCATAATATCATCAATACCATTGTGAAAACATGAAAGCAGGAAATCTAACACTAAACAATAGATTAAGATATATGAAATAGTAATCAAGAGGCTCTATGTTCAGAGATCCCGGTTGTCCTTAATTACTGGTTGCATTATATCTTTAACACTATTGTGAAATCATGAAAGCAAGAAATATAACACTAAACAATGGATTAAGATATATGTAATAATAATCAAGAGGATCTATGTTCAGAGATCACGGTTGTCCTTAATTACTGGTTGCATTATATGATCAATACCATTGTGAAAATATGAAAGCAAGAAACAATAAATCTAAGTAAACTAGTTCAAAAATTACAGCTATGAAAACTAAGAAGTTCACTTAGCTTGGTGTGGGGGGCCTTCCACCCTTGCATCGCGCACTGAGAGTACTTTCAGCTATTGGAACTTATTCAGTGCACAAGAAAATGATAAATTATGTCTTCCATTAAATTCAGAAAATACTATTCCATATCCTATCTCTCCATATCTTATTATCTCCACTTGGAGAAAGAGCACTCCCATTTATACATGAGTGCTATGAAAACAAGATAAGCAACTCATTAATCAAAAATCCACTTTTCTCTCAAACAATATCCCTATAATTACAAAATATGATCCCTTTAAATCCTCACTCATATCTCACAAATCTTGGATAAGATATGTTATCCAAATCTCCATGATCTTCTCCTTGGAATCTTCCATGATCTTCTCCTTAGAATAATATTGAACAATTATCCTTTGAATTATTGAAATAGTGGAGGAGATATTCAAGAAGATTTTGAATAATTCTTCCAAATAATCCTACACATTTACAAAGCTCATCCACATTTAAGATGTTAGTGAAATATGTCAATTTTCCAATAATTAATCACACATTCTCTTATAATATTAAAAATAAATAAATTGGAAAATAATGAGGTGAACCCATGGAAATGGTATGCTAAATGGATAAATGAGGTGATAGAATGTGAGGAATGGTGAGGATAAACATGATGAAAATGTGACAATTACGAGATCTAACATACCCCCAAATTGAACTTGTTGCATGTCCTCATGCAACCTTGCATTGATAAAAAATTTTGGCTTTGCATGATTTTGGTTTCTAACAATGTATCATTCCAGGATGTAAAATACATGTACTGAAACTGATATTTTCTATGGTTGGTTCTTATGTTAAAAACCATGAATATAACAAATGTTGGTTCTTGTGTTAACAACATTCATTTATTTTCTTTCTTTTCTTTTTTAACACATGTACTGAAAATAATAATTCATGTACTGGAAATGATAAGTCATTAATATGCATATGAAAACCTTTTCTCATATTTTTGAATCATGCCAAATAGATATCAATGTATCAACCGCAATGAAGTGTAGTTTGGAAGAGTTATGTTGGTCGATAGTAAATGAGGCGATAAATGGAATGAAATGGTTATGAATATTTCCCCCCAGAACTGAAGATGTGTTATGTTTATGAAAAGGTGAAAGATGATGTAATATGGTGAGGGAATTTTCCAAATTCATTTACTTTCAACATGTAAGAAATTTTTTGATTAAAAATTAGAAAATAGCATACCTTCACTTACCCAAAACTGTGATGAACTATGCAAAATGTAGCTATTTCCACTTTTGGATCTGGAAAATGTCATGCTGATTTGCATGAGAGAATATGTTCTGCTGCTAGATCAGGAAAATATCATGGTGTTGGATCATGTGAATATGATGCTACTGGATGAAGTGAAGGAATTTGTACTGCTGCTTGGTTGTATGAATCTGAAGATGATGTATGAAAGTGGAAATGTCGTACTCTCATATAGCTGAAGGAATGTTGTCACAACTGCTGATGGAGTCATGAAAAATATATAGTCTTCACCCGCTTCAAAAATCCGATGGTAAAATTCTAGTCATGCGAATGAATGTGTCGGTGTCGAGCATGAAAAGAAGTCATTGGATTACCGACCATTAATGGATGTCGTTAAACAATGCGAGGCAAACTCACCATGAATGTCAATGAGTGCCAAGGTACTCTAGTACATCTTGCGAGGCGTGAATAAATGATATGATGTTGAGCCACTTTCAAGATCAAACGATCAAGGGACATTGATATATTCCCATGATTGTTGGCAAGAGAACCTGTCATTAGGGCATACAAGCCTCAAGGTACTAATGATGACTCTAGTCTCTATCCCAAATAAAGTGATGAAGTCGATGGGTCGAGACTTGTTGAAAGGTGGGCCTTAAGGAATCCCACATCAGTCAACACAAGTTTGTTCAAAATAATTGGTAGGACTATAGATGAAAATATCTCAAAATCAGGCAGTGTATATGGTAGGGCAAGGTAATCATGGAAAGAGAGCTTGGGACTTTTATTGGCAAGGAAAAATGAACTGAAAAATAAGAAGGAAATGACGTATGTTGTTCAGAAAAATAGGCATGTATGAAGTCATGAAGGATAAGGAAATGGAAGATGGACTGCAACATAGGGATGATTAAGGCGCTTTTAAGGAAAAATGTGAGTAATCATGATGCAAAAGGATTTATGTGTAGCGGAAAATGCCATGATATATGTAGTGAAGAATTAGTTCCTTTAAGCATCCAAAGATTCATGTTTCATTGTGATTTTGAAAAATCACTTTTGCATTAAATCGTCTTCAACCCTAAAAAAACTTAGCACCATTCCTGCATAAAATTTGTCGCCTTTGTGTGCCATCTCCATTGATCATTCCTGTATGAAGTGACTAAAAAAAAATTAGCTCATTTTCAAGGATTTATGAAATGTCTATTTATTATTATTTTTCAAAGTTAAACCAAATCTAGAAAAATCCCATAATATACTATTTCTGCCCTATTTTCTAGGGATTCCTGAAAAACAAGTCATCTTTGACCAACATTGACCCGACCTATTTTAGCTTGGTTTGACTGAACCAATAAGTGTTTGCCCATTCTTAGTTCCCAAGATTTCTCAATATGTTCTTAGCTGGTACCCAGGTATCCTACAAGTATGACATCAATGAAGCCATTACGGGTATTTCCAGTTCTGTCCAAAAATATTCTTAAAAGCCAATTTTTACTAAAATTTCTAAATATTGAAAAACATAATTTATTTGCCTGAATATGCATAATAAGGTCGAAATAGGTCATATGTGGATGGTATAAAGTGGAAAATTATGGAAATTAGGTGGATTTAATGAGCAAAATTTGATAAAAAACGAGGGTCTACATCTCCCCCTTGCTTACTCTCAAGCATGTCCTCATGCTTGCCTCTGTCTCCTTGACTTTCTACTGTTGAATGATGACTTCCCTGCTAATGTACCTGTGACTTTGGCCTCCAATGTTGAAGCTTCTTGTTGAGCTGTCTGCAAAATGATTTTAATGCCCTCATGTCCTTTTTCTCCTTTTTGTTCAAATCTCTGTTTTCACCTTTTGTTTTTCATACCCAAATTTTCATCATTTTCAAATGAAAGTAAAAACGAGCTTTGAAACTCTTGACCAAAAATCAACATTAACTATGACCATGTGATGAAAAATATAGGCATAATTTATACATGAACTCCTTGGTGATCAATGAAACTGTGTAGATTCTTCCAATGCCCAAAATCACATAAAATATGAAATTACCAATATGATTATGGTCATAATGAATGATGATTTTTTTTTAAAATCACGAGAATGTCACTTACCAATGTTTGATCTAGAATTTTAATTGCTTCTGGAAAATACTCTCTCAAAATGCCGTTGAAAACAATCTTCTTATCATCAATATTTTCTGCCTTCAACTCTTAAAATCACCACCATACTATTTTCAGGAATCAAATTCTATTTTGTCTTTTTTAAAATCGAATTTCCGGAAATAAAAACTTTTCTCACGTCTTTGAAGAAATCAATTTTTTTAAATGATGCTAAAGGTTCATTTCTTGCTCTGATAATAAGTTCACTTTCAAATTCTGGATACGTTCTCTATTTCCTTAGGAATCGAAATCGAATTAATTTCATAATCTTATGCTCCTTGCAATTCGATTTTTTTACCAATAATCCTTTTTTTTCATACACAGTCCAACTCCAGCAATGAAATCGCTTGCCTTTAAATCTTGATTTCTGTGACTTCTCAGCTACAGAAAAATCAATTTAAACCCTCTGTCTCTGTCTCCAGCAATTCATTGTTCATAATTGACTGTGTAATTTATTTATTTATTTTTAAATTATGCCGCAGTGTGTTTGAATTCACACAAAGTTATCATGCACTCAATTTGAAACGAGAATGGCTTACTGCATATATTCATCAAATGGTTCACTTTGTTTTAAAAATCCATAAAAACATTGCTTTGTAAGAAAAACATTATGATCATGTTTTTATTTCCTATAATTCAATCTCTGTCATAAAAAATTTATCGCAAATATTTTCTCTTGTTTCGATTTTTCTCACTGTGTGTATAAATGAAATGAATTTGTTTACACAAAGCTATTCAAAAGTGCAACAAATGATGCCACCATGTGTTAAAAATCGAACACTCTGTTCTCTATTTGTATTCAAATCAAAATTGAAAACTGTGAATGCAAGAAGATATGAATAAATTTTTGAGTTTACCTTTGCTGGCAGTGATCTTTGCGATTTCTCTTAGTTGACTTGACTTGTTGTGCTTTAAACAACACCATCTCAAAAAAAATATCTCTTAATATATCAAAGATTCACTCATTAAATTAATGAAGAATACATGCTGACTGGTGGCAGAGACAAATTGTATGGCAATGATAAGTTAAAAAAGAGGTAGAATCACTTCATTTATAACTCATAGTTCACACAAAAATCCCGACATTTGGTTCATATGAATAACCGTTGTTTTTAAGAAAAATATGGGTTTGTTCTTATCTCGTGCTTCACGGGATCTCCGTACCTTGACAACGTGCTTTGATTGACACAACTGTCAGATTTCTTGGCTCAAGATCTCAATTAGATTTACATTTTAACTCTGCTCTGCTTCTTATCCCTCCTTTTCTTCGTTTCTATATCTATGTCTTCGATTTTTACTGGTTTAAGCTTTCACTGTCAAGTTTTTCTTTGCAGGATTCTTTCCCGAATGCATGCCAAGGATTTGCACAACATTCCTCTCCTAAGCTTTCAAAGCTATGATAGTAAAGGATTTTGGTTTCCTCATTACTTTATTTCATTGCATTTCACATACCATTCCCCACCTTAGCTTAAAATTTCTGCCCATATACCATATTTTCTTTTGTATTTTCTCAAGATTAACTATAGTTTAGGATCTTTTGTATATTGTGCATTGTTATGGTATAATCATATGCTTAGGTTTTAACACTAGACAATTAGTCAACTAATCACTTGGCGAGACAATCGACAAAGTGTTCGTCAGGTTGGTCGAGTAACTGATTAAAAGAAAACGATCGACCAATGGGAACATCGACTAAATGGTCAAAGAAATCAAATAAAATCATTTGATAGACTTGGAAAATAAATTAATTGACATGAATATAGATAATGAGATAGCAAAGGATTACCAGAAATAATTGTAATCATTGGACCTGACTCTCAATAATTCAAGAAAGGTAGCTAGATTTGGTACCTATAAATAAAGGAATTTATGGTCAAATATGTTATATTTCATCATTATGATGTAACATTGTTCAATATGCAGTGCGATTTTTTTATCATATAAATTGTGCTTTAATGATATAATAATGTCTCTAGATACAACCCATCATCTTGGAGCATTACTTTCTCTTCTATTTAGTTTTTTATTATATTTTTTTGTTTTTTCTCTGTTCTTTGTTCCTTGATATTATAGCATGTCCTAACATGGTATTAAATTTGATGGTTTAAGATATATCCCTATTATTCACAAATCATGCTAAGTTGGATCTCTTCATGATTGACTCTAGGTTGATCATTTTTCCACATGCAACCCTTTTTTAGAAAGATCATATCTTTCAGAATTTTCCGAACATGGCTTCCAAGAGTGGTATTATTTCTTTGAATGAGAAAAATTATGTTGTCTAGGCACCATATATGGAAAACCTTCTAAAGGGCCTAGGTACTGTATGAATACCATGATTCCATATTTGAAAGATGATCAGATGAAATTTTTCAGCAATGGAAAGAAGAATTATGTTTCTAGGTTCATCACAACCTATATTTCTTAGGAAATTCAATTTAATATGAGTGTGATTGACTTCCTTCATGAATTATGGAAGAAGCTAAGGTTGTTGGTTGAAAAATTTAATGAAATTGTAACGACACCTCCCCTCACATCTACCCAAGTAATTGACCAACTAAAGTAAACATGAGATGAGGGGATACTATGACAAGACTCAACCTCCTTGATGAATTTAAGGAACTGCAACCGATGGAAACCCATAACACAGACCTCATGTACCTTCTAAAATGCCCCCAGAGGCTATCCCAGTCATCCACCTGAATTTTCCCTGGGTCCCACTGAGTTTTAGTGAATAAATCCCCCGGATTCTCCCTTGATATGGGCAAGGGTGTGTTTGGGAGGCTTTGGATTCTCCCACAACATGTGTATGTGTGCGTCCAAGGAATTTTCCCCTCAGACCTGTGCTAGCGTCCGCGGGATTTGTGCCACTTTTTAAGCCCAGAATCCTAGTCACCGCCTACAGCTTCTTGTAGCTTTCATAATCCATCAAACATATGATGACAAGGCTAATGAACCATAAACTGACTCCAAGACTAGGCCTGACCATCCCCAACTGGGACTGACATTTTGTCAAACAATTGGCATCAATGCAATCTACAAGTCTAAGATATAAGATAGAGCATGAATGATTGAAAACCTCTTATGGGACACGACAATAAGGATCACTACCCTCTTCCTTGAACTATTATGACATCAATTATGTCTTGCATCCATTATCTTAACAATTATAAGTAAATACATGAAATAACCGTGACTTGAACCAGTCATATAACCATGCCCATAACCAAAATAAAAACATGTAAATAGCAATGAGATAAAAACCATTGAATCCACATATTAACAAGTAGATTATTGGTTGGTTTTTTGACTTCAAGTCCCATTGTTTGTGGACTATTTCTGGTCGACTGCTGCGCCGTGGATATTTGCGCCTCCTGGGAACCTACCAGACCTGTGGAGGTGTGGGGTCTTGTTTTTGGGCCCAGAACTGTTTAAGGAATGGTTCTGACTGGCCGCGGCTTCTCGGGGTAGTTTTGATATATTTGGACTGCTATCGGTTGGTTGGGGTCATTTACCTATTGTGTTCTACCTTTGATCCCTAGAGCTGTTAGAGAATGATCTTGTCTTCCGCCTGCGATAGTTTGGTGATGATGTTGGGTTTTTCTGTTTTCTCTGAATTATTTACTTGTTGGGTGGGGTTCTCTATCGTCCGGGTGGAATTTTGTCTCTTCCTGCCCAGCCTTCGGTGTCTTGGGTATTTTTCTTCATTAGCTGTGGATTTTACCGAATTGTGTGGAGTCCTTTGTTTATTGATGTGGATCGGTTTTGACCTTTAGGTGGTTGAGTGGGGTTCTCGTAGTTGAGCCATTGGACCTGCTTTGTTGGTTGGTTGGCCGTCTGTTTTTGACTAACTGTCATGCTGGCATCATGAGTGCTTATGAGGAGGATCTGGATTACATGGAGGACCCTTTGGCCGGTGTTGATATTTGGGGTCTCAATGACCATGTGGAATTGGATGAGATGGTTGATATGTCACCGGTTGATACCAAATCGATGCCAGTTATGCCTAGCCATACTGATATGGCTATTTTCTCATCTCCATTCTCAGGACTAGACTAGTTTTGTTTTAATACTCCTTCGCCATAAAATTATGCTCTCTGGAGTATTCCGCTCGCAGTCAATACCTCCGTTGTTGTGGAATATTTGGAGATATCCGAGCTATTGGGGGATGTGGTGTACCAAAGTATTGGTGAGGCATCTATCTCCTTGGAACACCTTAATATAGGTGTCTCTTCGATGTTCGGTGGTACGCCTATTTGCGGCTAGCACCTTCGGTGTGATCATTGCAGTGGAACAACTGTGGGTGTTCCTGTATCGATGGCTGGGGTGTTCTCAAAAATTCCAGGTGATTTGACTGTCACAGATAATCCGCGCTCGTCCTCGGACTTGGAGAACCCATCTGACCAGGATAAGGGACCAACCAACAAAGTGCG
This sequence comes from Pinus albicaulis, assembly GCA_034641835.2. Taxonomy (NCBI): domain Eukaryota; kingdom Viridiplantae; phylum Streptophyta; class Pinopsida; order Pinales; family Pinaceae; genus Pinus; species Pinus albicaulis. Next base: position 999,505,051 of record CM076572.1, on the reverse strand, counting down.
CAAGCACAGGACCACCAAGAATAAGCACAGCAAATTCACAAACTTTGGGCGCGAGTGTGGAATGGAGGAATGGGAGCGCATTGCTGCCACTATGTTGGTTGGGAGGGTCAGAGGCCCGAAATACTCGGTGGCGAGGCTTAGGCTATGGATTGGCGAGATTTGGCGCAGTTCTCTTGATGCCCTCCCAGCTGTATCGGTTCTGCCGAAAGGCTGGTTCTCACTCACTTTTGCCAGGCCTGATCAGTTGGAGTGGGCTCTCAAACAGTTCTGGAATTTAGAGATGCATCCGATTTACCTCAAGATATGGGTGCCTCTATTTGACCCCAAAAAAGAGAATGCGGGTGCTGGCCCGATTTGGATGAGGCTGCCTGGCCTTCTGGTTCATTTCTGGAACGACACTGCTCTCAAAAATATAGGTAGCCTATTTGGTAGGTACCTGGATCATGAAAAAACATACAGGATCACTGGGAACAAGGTTGTTGCTCGAATTTTGATCTTCCTTGATACTAGGGACGGACTACATGACAACCTCAATATGCTTTTTGATGGAATGGTGTGGCAACATGTTTTGGACTATGAAGGGGTGCCATTTCGCTACAGGAAATGTCACGAGGTCGGCCATCTATACAAGGAGTGTCCTAAGACGAGAACCACTTACCAGGCCATTAAGAAATCCCGAACTGTTGCCACCCAGACTAAAGATATCACTTGCACTAGATCGGTACCTGAGGATGATCACCTGGTCGTGCTGGTGCAACCTGCTACTGAAGTTCTAGGTGTGTCTCAGCAGTTACCCACCTGGCCTACTACACAGCCCCGATCTCACTCTTAGCCCACTCCGGATCCACCTGTTCGAGCTTTGGAAATTCCGGGTACTGCTACCATTCCTGACTCTACTATTTCTTTTATAGAGTTTGATTCATTACCTATCTTTGTTCCATGTTTACCTACTAGCTTTGTATTGTCTGCACATCGATATCCTCCTATCTGTTGTTCTATTGCACAAGCTCCACCTTCCTTCACTCCCATTATCCAACACACATCTGCTAAGTCCTCTTGCCACTCCTCTACCTGCTCGGAGACATCTTACATGAGACAAAATTATTTCCTAAGATCTATTACACATCCTCACTCTAAAGCATCATTTGGCATCGGTCATCAATAGTGTGAACCACCCACCAAATTGCGAGGTCGGCCATCTGCCTTAGCTAAAGCCATCAAAAGGGAAAACATGGAAGTTGAGGCAGGAACACAATCCACCCCGATGAGGGTCCTTAGAGGAAGGTGGCCCATTTCGGGTGTGTCATCATGATTTTCCTCTCTTTCAACTGCAGGGGATTGGCCAACCCCGATAAGAGATTTGCCCTTAAAGACATTATTTCTCAGCGACCTATTGACATTCTTTTTCTTCAAGAAACATTAGGAGAGGGAGACGCAGTCGCTGCTCTTCTAAAGACTTTACTCCCCAATTGAACTTTCATTACTTTGGATGCCCACAAACATTATGGTGGCTGTGCCATGGGTATCAACTGCAGAACCACCAGGATGCTCAACTGCTAGGTTCGACCTGGTGTCCTTGACATGGACATTCAATTCAGTCTTTCTGGGCAGTGTTTCTCCCTCATTAATGTTTATGGTCCCAGTCTGAACAGGGAAGCTTTTTGGAATTCTCTACTGTATTGCTCTATTCTCACCTCACCCCATGTAATATTGGGGGGGGATCTAAAATTTTCATTAGGCATCTCTAAATCTTGGGGTACTCGGGCTAACCCAGATACATTAGCTGAGTTCTTCAGTACTAAGCTTGAGGCGGTTTATCTTGTTGACATTCAGATCACAAAAATCCTTCCCACTTGGAGGAACAGGAGGACCGGGGAGGTGGCATTAGCTTGAAGATTGGACCAATTTCTTATTAAATCTTCCCTTCTCAATATTATTGATCGGGCTAGACAATGGGTGGGGCATGGTGGTATATCAAATCACTCCCCTATCTTCTTGGAATTTGAATGTGGCCCTCACAGGGCTAGACCACCATTCAAATTTAGCACCAAATGGCTACAAAACCCTGACTTTCATGATCTGGTTCATCATGCCTGGCAGCATTGTCATCAAATGCCGAATGTGGACCCAGCCATAATCATCAACGAAAATCTTTCCCGCATCAAAATCCAGAGCATCAGCTGGGTTAAAAACAAGAGACGCATGGAACGGGAAGAGCTGGATAGGATTGATTTGGCTATTGCCCAACTCAATAGCTCTAATCTCTCTAGCTATCGATCTAGTATATCCAAAGAGCAGCTCATTACCCTGGAATTTTCTAAGGCTAAGATCCTGAGACATATAGAGGAGGATTGGAGGCTCAAGAGCCGTGCCACTTGGCTTTAGGCTGGTGATGAGAATACAAAGTTCTTCCAACAACATGCAAATGGTCGCAGGACTGCCAATACTATTTGGGAGCTAACGGATCAGCATGGGTATGTAGCTCATACTCAATCTCAATCACAGGACCTGGGGACTCAGCATTTCACCGACCTTTATAGAGCCCCACAACACATTGATCTCCCTGATATTATGAATATTTCTCAGTCTTTCAATAAATATGTGGAACCGGAGCAGATAGATGTTCTAAATGTACCTGTGACCATGGGGGAACTGGAAGGGGTCTTGAAATGGTTCAAAAGAGACAAGAGCCCTGGGCCGGATGGTTGGCCCATTGAATTTTTCACACATTTCTTTGATTTGATGGGCAATGATTTGCTGATTATGATTGAAGATAGTTGGGTGCGAGGTCGCATCTATGATGGTTTCAATTCTACATTCATTTCTATAATCCCTAAATCTGACCACCCAAACAGCTTTCATGATTACCGACCTATCTCACTCTGTAATTGTATTTATTTTATTATCTAAAAAATTATTGCAAATCGTATTAAGCCTCACCTATCTTCACATATAGCTAAGGAACAATTTTCTTTCCTGCATCATAGGCAAATCCATGAAGCTATTGGTACGGCTCAGGAAGCCCTACATTCCATTAAATCCAAGCACCTCAAATCCACTATGCTCAAGATTGATCTAGCTAAGGCATTTGATTGGGTGAACTGGAGCTATTTGCATCTCATTCTCATTCAAACTGGATTTCCACACACCTTTATCAATTGGATAATGGGATGCATCTGCCATGCTTCCTTCAGCATCTTCCTCAATGGCACTGCAACTAATTTTTTCCATGTGATTCGTGGATTGCGTCAAGGATGCCCTCTGTCTCCCCTACTATTTGTGCTTGTTATGGAAGGCCTCTCTATACTTATTAAAGATGCAAAGACTCGGGGTACCCTTAATGGACTCCGGATTAATGATCTCATTCAGCTCACTCATCTTTTATTTGTTGATGATGTTCTTATTTTTCTAGATGGTACTCAACAGGACTTGAATTAGTTTGACAAGCTCCTCCAGAGTTTTTGCAGAGCCACTGGAATGATACCAAATGCACTCAGATCCACCATCATTATGACTAGATTTTTTGCTCAGGAACTAGGCACAACCAGAAATCTATTCACCTATGTTCAGACGGATTTCAATGCTGGCCTTAAATATCTGGGGTTTCACATCAAGCCAAATGATTATAAGATCAAAGACTGGAATTGGCTCATTGCCAAAGTTGAGCGCCGAATTAATGTTTGGTATAACAGATGGCTATCTAGAGTTGGACATTTAATTCTTATCAAATCTGTGTTAGAGGCTATACCGGTATATTGGATGGCACTGGTGCTTGGTTACCTAGAGGAGTTACAAATAGAATAAAATGTATCTTCCGTCATTTCCTCTGGCGCAATCAGGAAAAAGACCACACCTTCGCCTGGATTTCTTGGGATTGCATCAACATACCCAAGAAATGGGGAGGTTGGGGGATTAAGGATCTCCATTCTTTCTCGAATGGTCTGGCTGCCAAGCTGTGTTGGCACTTACTCACCGGTCACAGCCTCTGGAAGGAGGTCATTATAGCTAAATATATTGCGCCCCGGACAACCATCGATTGGATTAGAGACAGAATGGGGTCACACTCTGGGGCTTCTATCATTTGGAAAGCTGTATCAAAGGCGACTCATATCATCCAACGCGGTATTTCATGGAAAATTGAATCTGGTGCATCTGTGAGAATTGGTTCCGACTCTTAGTCTGGTAGTGGGGATTACTATCTTTTACTAGATTACTTGCGGGAACATCTTGTCCGTAGAGATATCCATTTCCTCGCTCAGATTGCTGACCTGTTTCACACCTCATGGAGGGGTCAGGCCTGGCTGTCGGCTGCTCAACTTGATATTCCTCGTGATGGTATCAGGATTTGGAACAAATACGTCTGGGCATTAAGAGCTTCAAACATCAGGCTCTCAAATCAGGAGGATAGACTGATCTGTGCATATTCCCCAAGTGGACAATACGCTCCAAAGCTTGGATATTTGACCCTTATTCAGCATAAGGAGCCGCCTCATAAAGTTTGGTGGTGGCACAATCTATGGAGTTTAAAGGCGCCTCACAAGCACAAAACACTCTTTTGGTGCATTTTAAACAATTGCGTGCCCACCATGGATATTCTTCATCGTCGTGCCATCTTTGGACCCACGCGCTGCTGCTATTTCTTATCAAATTGCGAAGATTCACTGCACCTTTTTATGCACTGTACTGCTGTCATGACTATCTGGGGGCTGGTGACTAAAAGCTTAAGATGTCACCTGCTTTAGCAAGGTGCTACACTGCCTGATGCTTGGGAAAATTGGTGGCGAATCAATGATAACTTCACAAATATGCACAATTTACCTCTGATCTTTGCTTGGAATATTTGGATTGGCCGAAATAGATTCATATTAGCAGTCAACAGATTTTGGGTGACCATATCTGTGCATCCATCATTGCTACATACAACCTTCTACCTGATGATGATTTACAGAAACATCCCTCGCTGGCTATTCCTGAACTGATAGATCGAAGTATACTTTGGGCCTACTTTGATGGGGCGGCCAACCAGCAAGGCTGTGGGGGGGGCGCTATATTACATCTTAATGAACACCACCACTACCAAATTAGAATGGGACTGGGTCTCGGCTCGAAAAATTATGCCGAACTACAATGCCTTAGAATTCTACTAATGTTTTCACAAGAAATTCATTGCAATTCCATTCAGATTTTTGGGGACTCGCAGCTTGTGATCAACTGATTTAATGAACTCTATCAATGTCACACGCACACACTTGCTGCAGTTTTGAGGGAGGTTCATCATCTTAAACTTCTATTTGACTCTATATCTGTGGCACACATTTACAGGACTCGGAACCAAATGGCTGATCAGCTGTCCAAAGAAGCCTCGGAGCTGAACTGGTGCACATGGCACTTTACTGAGTAGATTGGAGTACAGGTCTTCAGGTTCTATCATCGGCCTTTTATGGAAGAGGCTCCAGATCACGGGGCTGTTTGATAAAACAACCAACATGGGGAGATTATTTTGATATTGGTTTATCTCCCTTTATCTTTCTACCAGCTATTATATGTATCTATATTACTTTTTGCTATCCTATTCCCTGTAAGCTATGCACCGAACTTACAGGAGATGATCTATGTGGCCTGATACTTGTATCAGCAGTATGTATTGTTTAGTTATTTCTTTGTCTATTTTGGACTCATGATGGTTTTTGGGACAGTTTTTGTAGTTTATACTACCAGCATATGTAACATGTAACTTATCACATTAATGAAAAGTTACGAATTTTTCCCTTGTGAAAAAACAAGTGCACAATCAAGAGAAAATTAGCTTTTACTAAACATAGGTAAGAGCCAACTAGGTTTGGAACTTCCACATACCACCCAACCATAGAAATGGTTGATCCAAATCTCTCTTAAACCAGTCACCCCCATGCCATATTCCAAGCATGAATGTGGGATCTCATGGATAAAATAATCTAAAAAAAACCAAGGGAATCGAGAGGTTAAATCACCTCCACCCTCACCATACCGTGATCACACCACAACTGGCGTTGAGATCACAATACAGAACCTAGCTTGGAATGCCTCCAGACTCCATCACTATCCTTGAGGAATTTTTTATCTCCTTGTCTCTCATGATTTACCTCAATCCATATTGGATCACTAGGCCCTAAACCAAGACACCACCCTCAGGCTTTATCTGGTATCCCTCCAAAACTGGTCAAATGATTCCTAGGCCTTTAGGAAGTTCCTAAGACAACCTCTACCTTGGATTCCGAAAACCATCTAGCAATTCCAAATGTTAGAACATGCGCATGGTATGCAAAAGATAGGAAAGTTAAGCATTAGATGATTTATTATTCACAATGATATACATTTATAGTACATTAGGCAGCCCTTGGATTCCAAATTACAACTTATCTTTGACTTCCTTTGACTGTCCATTTCCCACACCTTAACCCTTAGCGGATTAGGTGTCCAACATTCCCCCCCTTAATCCGAAGGGGTATGTGTGAGTCCAAGAAGAGAGCTGTAATAAAAATGGCAACACTAAGCTGATTGTGCTCTCTGAAATGTTGGCATAAGGAGGTGGTTTAAGGATGACCACCAACATTGGAACACTTAGTGAAGTTCCCAAAACTCTTCCAAATCTGCAAGAAGTTGAGGTATTCTACTAGAGGAATTTCTCCTCATATTTTTAAGAGGGAGACCTTAAACCTGGAAGAAGAAGGGTCTAAAACCTGCGATGGTTTAAGGATGACCACCAAATTTGGAATGCTTAATGCATTTCCTAGAAATCTACCAAAACTGGCTAGAAGTTGAAGTCTTCTTCTAGAGGAAGCGTCGAGAATTATTTAAAGAGGAATAATATCAACCTCGCATAGATGGTTTAAGGATGACCAACAACCAAAGGCATGATTATGGGCATTTTTTTCTCTGGCTACAACTCTGAATCTAGAATGGCAGGTTGTGGCTCAGGCTCACTTGAACTAATATTGTGTCTATGGCTACAACCCTCAAAATGGAATGGCAGATTGTGGCTCGGACTCGCTTGAAGTGCCTTTGAAGCTTGTATATGACCATAATTCCCCCCCCCCTGTCAGATACAAGGTGAGATGATGGTGAAAACTCAACTGAAATATTGCTCGATACTGTAGAACAAGTTCTGACATATGACTAAAACATCTACTTAGTTGTTGATGCCCATTGTCAAGAAGCAATCCATCCAAGATGAATCTTTGTTCTTGTAGGAGGCTTGACTTTGAAGCATCTATGTGAAGAATGAGTGTTCTAACCACAATTCTTGCATGGGTGAAGATCAAAACAATGATCTTTCATATGGCCAACTCGGTCACAATGTTGGCATTTTACAATTTTTTGTTGTTGTTGTGGAAGAGGAGAAGAATCTAGAATAGCTGAAGGTGAGCTATCATGAAGAAATCTGGCACTTTGAAATTGAATGTGCTTGGAATAGTCCGGAATATGAAAGGACACCTCTTTGTCACATCTAAGACCTATTTTGTGCTTGTTATGGACAAGTTGTTCCCAAGGTCTAATGATAGGCTTCGGAAGTGGAACCTGAACATTTACATCTGCATGAAAATCATCTCCTTCATTGAGCACTAGATTTGAATCAACAACATCATTGTTGGCTTGCTGCTTATGGGAGTTTGTTCCAATGTTTTGAACATAAATAGGTTCATAATGATGACTTCATTGTTGTAATTCTGCTTGTTGAAGATGAGATTCAAGCTGTAAAAAATCAATCTTTTCCTGTGTATTCTACAAACAGGTCTAAATGTAAAAGAGTGTCTTTGTTGATCTTCACCGTACTTTCAGCAGGAGACATTATTAGAGTTATCAATAACTCTAATAAAGAGTCAATTTTATCCATTTTCTTCATAGTCATAAAATGATCACAACTATGAAGCCGTAGAGAAGAAACAACACCCTCTAACAATACAATGTCACTGCAATGTAACAATACTAATGATTTACACCAACAAAAACTCTATATTATCTATAAATACAACAACACTGGAACTAGAGGCATCAAACCTTTTATGCCTTCTTTTGGAGCTGACCAATTTGATGACACTGATGCAAAATAAAAGAAGCAAAAAGACTCTCTTTTTTTAATTGGTTTTACTTTCCAATCAAAATTGGGGCTCTTGTTTCAAGTAGCGTTCTTTTCTAGGTCCAGGATAATGTTGGTTGGGGATGGGGCTTTGGTATTCCTATAGTATTTATGGGATTATCCCACTTTATAGACTTCAAAAAAATAAAGTGCCCCTTGACCATTCACATGTATACGAAGTACAAGACATGAATTACCAATCTCTACAAACCCTTGCCAGGTTAAATGGGCTTTCCATTCGCTGAAAGAATCTGACCTGCAAAATCCTTGTGCTACTAAATGCAAATAATTGATTCCCTCTAGATTCGAACCGCACCAGAAAACCTTCCACGTCATTTTTTTGTAGAAAGGTTGTAACTTTAGGTGAAGTTCTTTCGCTGTGATTCACCAGCAGGGTAGTGGTTCTAGTTTCCACCTAACATAAAATGAAAACCTTCATGTTGTTGCAAAGCTAGTCCGGACCAAGCGGAAGGGGGGAATAGCACACCATGTAAGAGTGAAAAAATGTGGAGCAGTGTTGAGAGTGTATGGATATTTGAGTGGAGGACCGAGCAGTGTTGACTGCACGTGGAGGAGGAGAGCAAAGCATAGAGGAGGCTGCGTGAGTGGGAGTCGGTATGGTGACGAGGAGAGAGTGTGAGAGAGCCAATATTTTAGACCAAATATGCTCTGGTGTGGGGTCAATATGGCATGGACCACTGTGGGAGGTCAACCGTCGGAGAGCTACGAAATGGGGTGCGAGGGTGGACAGGCACTACTTCAGGCTAAGGGTGACGAGGGTGCTATGGGAGCACAATCAAGGGTCGACGTGAGGGAGCGAAGGAAGGAGCTGGGAGGAGGGAGAAATGGAGGGAGGAGGGGAGCCTGTAGGTCAATAGAGGGATATGACACGTGGGGAGGAGTGCTACGGAGGGTCGAAGAGTAATGGGAGTTGGATGGCGATGGAAGCGGGAGTATGAGTTGGAGACATAGTGGAGTTATGCACAGGTGGAAGTGAAGGTTGGTGGCGGAGGAGATAAGCGTGCAGGTGGGAGAGGCATTGGGAGCGAGCGACTGGAGGAATCATTATGAGGAGGGCCGAGTGGTATAAATGACAGGGCCGCACTGTAAGATGGAGGAAGTGGATAGTGTATGTCATGGAGGGGAGCACAAACACAGTTTGATTGTGGGTATAGAGACCCAACACCAGTAGACTCTGTTCAATTTTCCTTAAGTAGAAAATATTTGATTCTCCAACAAAGAATGTCATTTTTTCAGAGTAGGTAAAACATGAGGGAGTTACTACAAGGGAAGAAAGGCTAAAAATAGAACTGGCAGAATCTGAAAATGCTAGGGTCTTGCCTGCAGCTCGGATACCATGTTAGAACACATGCATGGTATGCATAAGATAGGAAAGATAAGCATTAGATGATTTATTATTCACAATGACATACATTTATAGTACATTAGGTGACCTTTGGATTCCACATTCCAAGGTCTCTAGGACTTCCTTTAACTATTCATTTCCCACACCTTAACCCTTAGCAGATAGGTGTCCAACACTAAAGATCAAAACTGCGATCAATCCCATCACACCATGGCTATCCAGAAAAAGGCAAGGAAAGGTTGAAAACCACTGTCAAAACCATGCCACCAAAGCAAGAGAACCAAATACAAACATGTGTAAGCCATGCATTTCCAAACCATCTAGGGAATCACACATGCAATATGTTACCTACAAGTATTCCTGTTGAAGCTCCTTGATCCTGCTCTTCCTTACTTGATATTTTCTTTCCTTTCACTAGTACATTTGGCGGAAATCCCGACACTTGGTTCCAACACTTTTGACCAAATGTCGGAAATTTCCCCAAAATTTTTCAACTTTTTCAAATCTCGCCCGAAACCGTTGCTATACCGACGTTTAGAGACAAGTGTCACAATACCGACACTTAGAAAAATTGTCGCAATTAAGACGTTTGGAGGAATCTGTCGGAATTGCGATAGTTTAGAGACAAGTGTCGCAAGTGCGACGTTTTGAGGAATCTGTCAGAATTGCAATAGTTTCAGCAATAGCATCGGAATTGTGACAGCATAGAGGAAAGTGTCGCTATTGCGACGTTTGAGGATATCGTCGCTATTGCGACAATTCAAGCAAAGGTGTTGCTATTGCGAAAGTTGCGGCAGAAACGTCACTACTGCGACGTTGGGGCTAAGTGTCGCGCTGGTGACGGGTTGGGCTACGTGTCGATTCTAATTCACTCTCTAACTGACTTTAGACATATGTCAACAATTAATACATAAACTATAAAGAAAAAATATATAAAAAAAAAAGAGATTAAAACTCCAAATATTTAAAATACAACATAATTTAATTGTGTAAAGTTTAAAACTCCTTTTAATAAAACATGATGATTTTGTAGAGTAGAAGAATTACTATATGCAAAAATCAGTCCATTATTCACTGATATAATTTTAATTGCTTCTCAAAAAGATATGTTTTATTTTTTTGATTGTAAATATTTTAAACAATCAAAATAAACAAACATTTAATTATTTAGAAATTATTTTAATTATTTAAAAAGTATTATAATTATTAAAAAATATATATTTTTAAATTAATTTGAGTGGCCTTAAAGAAAAACACACGTTTTTCATTTCAAAATGTCAAAAAATTTCAAATATCAAAAGTTTTAATTTCCCTCCGGTTGCATGATTTGTCCAACGAAGGAGGGAGGATGTGGCTATATTGTTGCCGGTTTTGAGGAAGGATGCAACCATACTATTGCAGGTTTAGAGGAACGATGCGGTAGATTTGTGTCCCGAGCCGTGCTCATGGATCTGGAGCCTGGCACCATGGACAGTGTGAGGATCTCTGCATTGCTCTCAAATCCACAACTCCAAAAACAGGTACTCTTATTATGCAACCCATTAGCAACCCGATCTGATGAAACAAATGCACAGTGGCCTCTGTGGGAGCTTATAAGCCTGATCCAGGCTTGGATTTGCCTCTCTAGGGAAACAATACCCAACTGCGATTCTCGATCTAGTTTCCTAGACAGTGTAATAGCATTTTTGAACCAAGCTCTAAGCCCTAATCTACACTAAGTGTATAGATGAAGAATATATATGAAACCCTAGTTTCATATATTTTCTTCAATGAGTGTTAGACATTCAAATTAAATGTGGTATGCAACTGCAAGTATTCTCAATCCTTCTTATAGATAAATGAAAAGCTATTTTCTTCAATGAGTGTTAGACATTCGAATTATATTGGGTATGCAACTGCAAGTATTCTAAATCCTTGTTATATGGTGCACAAAATGTGAATATGGAAAATTCTAGTTGTGCTCTGAGCATATTCACTTATTGTCCACTTCTACAGGTCTTGGAACAACTTCTGTTATTGTTGTGGATAAGTCAATAGATGTAGTATGTCACTTCTTTCCTGAGATAATTATGTTCGAGGAGATGGTTATTTCTAGATCTAAATATTCATGACTGCTTATGTGGGAGGTATTTTTTTGTTTGTATTCCCCTCAACTTGTCGACTTCTTGCAATTTTTGTTTTGCAAAGTGACTCTTTAGATTTTCTGTTTGAATTTCCTAATAGGCTACCTCTGGGGCGCTTATTGATCTTTTCTTAGACCATTGGCATTTTTTATGGCTCTGTTGCTGGGCTTTTTAAGTTTTGTTTTGTGGATCATCCGTCTGGACATTGGGAAACGATCGATGCAAATGTAAACGCCTTTTTTTTAATGAAGGTCATTGTGTTTTTTTTCTTCTGAAAAATAGTCAACAGATGTAGTAGATGCAATAGTTCGTCTTTCCTATTTTTATAAGCATGAAAGCTGTGCAGAAGAGCGAGTCAAAATAAATGAAATTTTAAGAGATGTTTTTCCAATTGATTGGAGGATTCATCGCTAATATACAATGTGCTGAAGTATGTAGCCTATGATTTATAGTGTTCTTATCAAAGAAAGGATGAGTAGTCTTAAAATCAGTTTAAATAAATATTGAAAATTGCACAGGTAGGATCCCTCCTTACCAAAAGACATCCTTTTACATATTCAAATAAGTATAAATATAAAGCTAAACTTTTCATTTTGGCATGGAATATCAGTCAAGGAATAAGAAATAATTTGCATATGAAGAAGAAAAACAACTGAAGAAAACAGGGAGATTTGAATCTGAGGCAGGACGATAAGACATTTGGCACCTTTTGGAGAAACATATGTATTTTTGTTATATTTCCTATTGACATAACTTTGGGAAAATATCTTTGCTTGAATTATAACTCAGGCTCTTTTGCAAACCCCTAGCAACTCAGACCTGTAACCGACTTGTGACTTGTGGCACTTAATAATTCAGATCTGTTGCACATTCGGACCTGTGGCACACCTTGGATCTATTGCAGAGAAGTCCAAACCTATGACCAATGACTATACCTCGGACCTGTGGGAATATCTCAGCCATGAGTTAACATATTTTGGACATGTGTTTTAGTGCAAACTTATTCCTAATAGGTATTCCATGCCTCATTAAGACCCAAGCAACTGCTAAGGTACTCTGTTGTTTCTAGTATCTACTAAGGCCTGTGCATGGAATAGGTCACCTGGCCGAAATTAGAATATTGTTGTCTTTGTTTCATTCATGAGGACCTCCTCGAGGATGGTGCCCTGTTAGTATGTAGTAGGGTAAAGCCACTCATACCGAATGAATGTTTACAATACCTGACAACAATTCTAAACTCTATATTTCTGTAGGTATGATGGTCTAAATCCGAGTGCAATAATTTGAGTAATTCATAGGCATTGCCTCAAAATAAGGATACAAAAAGTTAGTGTGCTTGACCTTGAAAATCTAGTCCTGCAGAATGTTTTGAGTAACTGTTATGTGTTAATTTTTTTACCAAGAGTAGGTAAGCGCAATAAGTAAGAGCAGTAGCACCCCTAAGCCCTGGGCAGAACATGGTTTACTCCTTATTTGACACTGTTGCCTTAGGTGAGCAACACATTACCAGGATGATTTAAATGAACATTTCTTTCTATTTCCTCATTGAGCAGAACATGCTGATATGATTTTGAAATACATTAGTCTACTCTATTGCTTAATGAAGTGAGTAGAATATACTAGTACGTCCTACTGCTTGAATAGGGTGGAAGTAATGGGTTAGCATGTTATAATGTGCTATCACAGGCATTGTTATCACCCTAGTAATTCTCAGGTTGTGGGATGAGGATTTTTGTAGTTAAGAAAACCAAGGGTAACCAAGAACCGCTTTTAGAATTCAGGATCTAGCCTTCCTGAGTTCCGGAGAGGGATCTCTCTTAAATATTTAACTTTGTTTTATAATTGGGTTTTAGGCTAGCTATGAGTGGATAGTAGGATTTTTTTTGAAAGTGTGGTGGGAATAAAAGTGTTTCAAGGTAAACCAAAGGGATCTACCAGAACATTGGGCTATGGAGTCAACTTTCTAGGAAAGCAGAGCTAGGAAATAAGACTTAAAGATGAAAATGTACTAAGGGCAGGGTAGATGACCTTCAAAGGCTTTGAATAGGCTTTGTTGATGGAATGGGTGAAATCTGAACAAAAGGGCACTTAAGAATCCTTAAGTTACAGAAATGAATATTGAAGGAGGGAATCAAATAGGGACCTAGAGTAATTAAGAATTCTATAGTTCGGTTATCAAGCAGAAAGAATAATAATTCCAACTAGTAAAAAACAGGGAGATTTTTTATCACTAATCCTGTCTAAATTCTCCTAGTTGATCATTAAAGATAGAAACACATTAAAATGAATGTATGGAAACTTTTGAAAGAAAAACAATGAAAACAAGAAAAAGAATAGACTTATCTGGTCAGCACAAGAATCCTAAGTTATGATGTCTTTAATCTCAATTCCAGTGTACTGCTTTGCTAATTGACTCACACCAACTTCAATATATCCAACAAAATGACTATAGTAGTCTTGATAAATTTTATTCCACACTGAATACTTCGAATGATGAAGTATTTATACAAATGAATTACTTACAAAATATCTTAAAGTTTGAGATAATGTTTCAAGGGAAAATAGGAAATATAGCATAAGAAGAGGGACAACAGCAAAACAGTTTGCAAGCTGTTATCTTTTACAAGGAAATATAGAACTGATTATCCTAATCAAAATGATTTGATGACGTGTTGTGAGCATTGCTGGCATTGGATGCATTATCTTGTGGAAGATAGCTTGTAGATCACTCTTTCTTGTCACTTTCAACCCTGATACACTTTATCCTCTGATTTTCACTGTTTTACTGCTGTAATTGAAAAATAACCAGCAGTAACATTATTTTTACTGATACTCTTTGACAATTTGATACACTTTGACCCTGAATTTTTACCCTAAGGTAACAGTAAATATAATTTTTCATGTGATTTTCCCGCTCTTTTACCTGTCAAATTCACATCAGATCTGTGAATTCTTGCCATTGTTGAGCTGTGGGGATCTTTATACTCTTCAATTTTCTGTAGCTTTCATCGGCATTTGTGTACTTAGCAAAGTTTGGCTTTACTATGAACATATGTTTAATCTCATTCTCCAAAAAGAATAAATTCTCAAAATATTGTAGAATTACTTTGCCACTTGGAGATCCTTGTGGCAAAGGTTTTTTAGCCTGCTCCTTAGCATGGCCTCTAATTTTTTGATCAAAGTCCTTCTGTGGCATTAATTTTTCATTCAATGCATGAATATTTGGAAGTCCTGCTTCTAGTAGCAAGTCATACTTGGTCTTGAATTTACTGATTGATATGTTCATATTATCACACTTTTCTTCCAAATTATTCATAATGTTTCTTTTTGTTAGGACTTTTCTGATCTCAAGGATAGCCTCTGTCCAGTCAGGAATCTTCAAATCTTCTAATTCCTCCCTATTTTTACTGTTTAAGAATGATATGAGCTGAATTTCTTGTGGGGGTTTGTTGCCAATTTCCTTCTTTGTTTTATCAATTTCTGCTAAGGCAGCTTGTAGCAGATATTTTTTCTCATATATTATTTGAATAGAAGGCCATTGTAAGTGAATGCCTTCAGTAATTTTGGTCCACAAATGATTTTTTATGTAGGCAATCTGTTTAGTAAGATTTACCTGTTGTTGAAGAATTTTCACTTGCTCCTGTAATCTGTCAGCCCTCTGCTCATGTCCTCTGGAAGTGATTAAGGCATCTATTTTGGATGCTTCTAGCTCTTTGATGGTGCCTTTTAAACTGAGTATTTCTTGATATTTTAAGGACATGTCTTCCATAGTTTTTATTGTTGTAGTTGTTTCCCCTACTGTGTTTGTCTGTGATGTCGATGAAGAAGTGGCAGAGATATCTTTAGAAGTAATTGACACTGCAGTTGCCAATACTCCTTGCAGTGCTAAATGTTTTGCCAATGTTGAGGGGATAGCTGTGCTTACAGTTGGGATAACTGTAGGAATGGAAGCTTGCTGACCTTTCTTAAAATTTTCATTTTATTGCATGAAAGCTTCTATTTGGCTTTCCATTTCCTTTATGTGGGCTGTCATTTTTAGAACTAGCTATTTCAATTCATCATTTTTAGTTTGTTGGGTGTGGAGCCTAATTATCTTATTTACTTTGTATCACGACATTAGACCCCTGTACCTTAAATGGGGCGGAAACGCTGCTTGTAAATTAATCGTTGCCATGGGGGTCCAGGGGGGGCGACAGTGACTTTATGGAGCCCCCCCTGGCGGGGGGTTTCGAGGGCAGCGCCCCCGAAGCTAAAAACAGATGTAAAATTGCCTTGTAAAAGTATAGTAATTTCTAGTCAATCTAGGCCATTAATTAAGAAAATGATCTGGCGGTAGAAGTTATGTTTAGTTTAGGGTTTTTTTCCCTAGAAGGCAACCCCTCGCTTTTATGAGGGTATTGTATTGCGGCTGTGCATTACATGTGTGTATTCTCGGAGTGAGAAACAGAGAGGGAGACTGTGAGAGAGAACAGAGGACATTACATCGGATCTGCTGTAGGTTTTGTCTCTTCATTTTGCTGGTTAATAGAAAGGAAGGACTGGCTGTTCGGGGTGGACGTAGCCCAAACTGGGTGAACCACGTATATCTGTGTCTCTCTAGTTTATGTGTTTTGTGTGCTTGTATTTTCCGCATATTTTATGTGTTGCATTGCTCTGTAATATATAATTTTCTAACAACTGGTATTAGAGCCAAAGGTATATTTGGCTGATAAACTCACAGGAAAGAAGGGTTCCTGGTTCGAGTGGGAGCAATGGCGGAAGATGGTAAGTTTAGGGTCGAGAAATTTAACGGCCAAAACTTTTAGTTGTGGAAGATGCAGATGGAAGATTATCTGTATCAGAAAGATGTATACCTACCATTGAGTGGAAAAACAAAGAAGTTGGCGGCCATGATAGATGCGGAATGGAACATTCTCGATAGAAAGGCACTCGGAACAGTATGGTTGTGTCTTGTGGCATCAGTCACCTTCAATATTTCTAAGGAAACAACAACAGAGGGTTTGATGCAGACGTTGGCGAAACTATATGAAAAACCCTCGGCCTCAAACAAGGTATTTCTTATGAAACGACTATTTAATATGAAGATGTCGGAAGGTGGATCTGTTGCAGACCATTTAAATGAATTTAATACGGTTACCAGTCAGCTAAGTTCTGTAGGGGTAAACTTTGATGATGAAGTTAGAGCTCTGTTATTCTTGTGCTCATTGCCAGAGAGTTGGAATGGTTTAGTAATGGCCATTAGTAACTCTGTCTTTGGATCTAGTACTTTAAAGTTTGATGATGTTGTTAGTGCTATCCTTAGCGAGGAAATGCGACGGAAAAGCTCTGGTGAGACATCAGGTAATGCTTTGAGTGCAGAGTCTAGGGGAAGAAGAATGGAAAGAGGAAAGAGCTCGAGATATCACAGTAAATCAAGGAAAGGCAGATCCAAGTCCAGATCGGGGATAGTGTGCTGGAATTGTGGAAAGAAAGGACACCTAAAGAAAGACTGTAGATCTCGGAAGGGAAAAGAAGGAGACACACAGCAAGAAAACAATCATGAAGCAAATGTGACAGGTGATGTGTTACAATATGCTTTGATTCTTTCTTTCAAAAATGTTACTGATTCTTGGGTTGTAGATTAAGGGGCCTCATTCCATGCCACACCTGATAAGAAATATTTTCATGACTATGTTCAAGGAGATTTTGGACAAGTCCGTTTGGGTGATGATAAACCCTGTAAAATTGTTGGAATAGGTAAGGTTCTTGTAAAACAACAGAATGGAAACCAATGGCTATTAAAGGAGGTAAGGCATGTTCCAGATCTGAAGAAAAATATGATTTCAACAGGGCAGTTAGGCGGTGAAGGTTGTGTGACAACTTTCACAGATAAAACTTGGAAGGTCACCAAAGGAGCCCTAGTAATAGCAAAAGGCGAAAAGGTTGGTACATTGTATTTATGCAATGGTATTTCTAACTCTGTTAATGCTTTAACTTCCAAAGGAGCAGATGCAGCATTATGGCATCATAGGCTCGGACACATGAGTGAGAAGGGAATGAAGATTCTTCACTCAAGAAATTTGTTGCGAGGTTTGAAGAATGTTGATTTGGATTTCTGTGAGAATTGCATTTATGGAAAACAAAAGAGAGTCAGATTTCTCAGAGTTGGGAAAGAAAAGAAGAGCGAAAAATTGGAGCTTGTGCATACGGATGTATGGGGACCTGCTCAGGTATCATCTCTCGGTGGCTCTCGTTATTATGTTACTTTTATTGATGATGCAACTAGAAAAACATGGATTTATTGTATTCAGAATAAATCTGATGTATTTGATACTTTCAAGAAATGGAAAGCTTTGGTTGAGATTGAGACAGAAAAGAAGTTGAAGTGTCTCAGATCAGACAATGGAGGTGAATATTGCAGCAAAGAGTTTGATAGGTACTGTTCAGAGCATGGAATTCGTAGAGAGAAGACAGTTCCAAGAACACCACAAGAAAATGGTGTGTCAGAAAGGATGAAAAGAACAATCATGGAGCGTGCAAGGTGCATGAGATTGCATGCAGGATTGCCTTTACAATTTTGGGAAGATGCTGTAGATACTGTTATTTATCTAATAAACAGAGGGCCTTCAAGTTCCTTGGATGGTGGTATTCCAGAGGAAGCATGGACAGGTAAAAAGGTAAACTACTCCTTTTTAAAGCCTTTTGGTTGTGAGGCCTTTGTCCATATTAATAAAGAAAATAGAACAAATCTTGAGGCAAAATCAAATAAATGTACCTTTATTGGATATGGTGTTAATGATTTTGGTTATCATTTATATGATTATGAAAATCACAAAATCATTAGGAGCAGAGATGTAATATTAAATGAAAAGGTCTTGTATAAGAATCAGTTGTAGGAAAAGAAATAGGAAAAAGAAAGCAAGGAATACACAGTTCTTGATGAGATAACTGAAAAAGTAAAGGTGCCTGAAAATAATAATAATCAACAACCACAGTAGCAACAACTACCACAACAGCAACAAGCACCTCAAACACCAAAAAGTGGTGTTAGAAGATCTACCAGGATAAGTAGACCCCCTGAACGATACTCTCCTTCATTATATTATTTATTGTTGACTGATTCTGGTGAACCCGAATGTTATGAAGAAGCAATGCAGGTTGAAAGTAGGAAGAAGTGGGAGCTAGCCATGGATGAAGAGATGGACTCCTTAATGCATAACCAGACTTGGGACTTAGTCAGGTTGCCTGCAGGTAAAACTACATTGTAGAATAAATGGGTTTACAAGCTGAAGGAAGAAGATGGAGGAAAACAAAGGTACAAAGCTAGATTTGTGATGAAGGGGTTTGCACAGAAGAAAGGTATTGATTTTGATGAAATATTTTCTCTTGTTGTTAAGATGACTTCAATCAGAACTATATTAAGTCTTGTAGCAGCGGAAGATTTACATCTTGAACAATTAGATGTAAAGACAACATTTCTCCATGGAGATTTGGAGGAAGAGATATACATGTAGCAACCAAAAGGATATGAGGTCAAAGGGAAAGAAAAATGGGTGTGCAGGTTAAAGAAGAGCTTGTATGGCTTAAAACAGGCTCCAAGGCAGTGGTATCTAAAGTTTGATAAGTTTATGTCTGAACAAGGTTATACTAGATGTCACTCTGATCATTTTGTTTATCTAAAAATACAAAATGATGGCAACTATATTATATTGTTATTGTATGTAGATGACATGCTTGTTGCAAGGTCTAACATGCAGGAAATAAATGTGCTCAAAAGAAAATTGGCAAATTCATTTGCAATGAAGGATTTGGGAGCTGCAAAAAAAATCCTTGGTATGAGGATAAATAGAGACAGGAAAAATCACAAATTAACACTGTCTCAGAATGAGTACATAGAAAAGGTGTTGAAAAGATTTAATATGCAGAATGCAAAACCAGTTAGTACACCTTTTGCTAGCCATTTCAAACTTAGTAAGGAGATGTGCCCCAAGACCCATGAAGAAATGGAATATATGTCTAAATTTCCATATGCATCAGCAGTTGGAAGCTTAATGTATGCAATGGTCTACACAAGGCCTGATATTGCACATGCAGTGGGAGTTGTAAGCAGGTACATGAATAATCCAGGAAAAGAACATTGGATGGCAGTAAAATGGATTCTCAGATATTTGAGAGGTACCACAAATCAAGCATTATGCTTTGGTGGTTCAAACATTGCTCTACGGGGATATGTTGATGCAGATATGGCAGGTGACAGAGATAACAGGAGGAGCACTACAGGATATGTATTTACTGTAGGTGGAACAACTGTCAGTTGGGTTTCAAAAATCCAAAGTGTTGTTGCACTTTCAACAACAGAAGCAGAGTATGTTGCTGCTACAGAGGCTAGTAAATAAATGATTTGGTTACAAAGGTTTATGGATGAATTGGGTAAGAAGCATGATATGGGCACACTATACAGTGATAGCCAAAGTGCCATTCATCTTGAAAATAACTCAACATTTCATTCCAGGACTAAACACATACATCTCAAGTACCATTTCATACGGTTAGTATTGGAAGATGGAGAGTTGAAGCTGTAAAAGATACACACTAGCCAGAATCCTGTAGATATTCTAACAAAATTTGTAACCAGGGAGAAACTGAGAATGTGCTCAGTTTCAATTGGTCTTCAAGGATGACGATGAAGATGAGAAACAGCCAGGTCCAAAGAGGAGTCATTTTCCAGCAAATGAAATAGCGGTGGAGTTTCTACAATCAGTCTCCAAGTGGGAGATTGTTGGGTGTGGAGCCTGATTATCTTGTTTACTTTGTATCACAACATTGGACCCCTGTACCTTAAATGGGGCGGCAACGCCACCCGTAAATTAATCACTGTCGTGGGGGGTCCAAGGGGGGGCGGCAGCGACTTTATGGAGCCCCCCCTGGCGGGGGGTTTCGTGGGCAGTGCCACCGAAGCTAAAAACAGATGTAAAATTTCCTTGTAAAAGTATAGTAATTTCTAGTCAATCTGGACCATTCATTAGGCAAATGATATGACAGTAGAAGTTATGTTTAGTTTAGGGTTTTTTGCCCTAGAAGGCAACCTCTCGCTTTTATGAGGGTATTGTATTGCGGTTGTGCATTACATGTGTGCATTCTTGGAGCGAGAAACAGATAGGGAGAATGTGAGAGAGAATAGAGGATATTACAACAGATCTACTGTAGGTTGTGTCTCTTCATTTTGCTGGTTAATAGAAAGGAAGGACTGGCTGTTCGGGGTGGACGTAGCCCAAACTAGGTGAACCACGTATATCTATGTCTCTTTGGTTTATGTGTTTTGTGTGCTTGTATTTTCCGCATATTTTATGTGTTGCATTGCTCTGTAATATATAATTTTCTAACACAGTCTTTTGTTGAAGGATTTCTTTTGCCTGTGGATTCTCACTTTGAGGCAATTTTAGTTGCCTTCTGAGAGCAGCTATGTCTTCATTTTTCTGCTTGATTATGGCCTTTGCCCCTTCAATGTTTTCTGGGTCAGCTCCTGCTTCAATTACAATATCTTCCAATGCTTTGATTCTTAAGCTATTGGCATACAATGAGGCTTTATCCAATTTCATTTGATTTTGAAGGTTTATCAATGTTTTCTCAAGCCTGATAGAATTCATAGTCTTGTTGACTATTTTAGAATACAACATCTCTGTATTGCTTCTGTGGAATTCTATCTGGTCCAATTCATGGACAACATTTGCATCAAATTCCAAGTCTATTTTTGAATAATCTGCATTTGTTTTTGGATCGGCTACTCTCGGCTTCAAAAATGACATAACCAATTTGTTTGAAGAATAATCAAAAGCTGAGAGGAGTCTATCTTTATTCCCAGGATTTTCTTTAAGGAACTTGGAATATACTTCACTTTTGATTTCTTCATTCTTTTCTCTGATTTTTCTGAACCTGATTTGAATATCTGACTCTGTGTTGTCAGGTTCTTTGGAAGAAGAGGGCATATCAACATTTGTTTGTTTATCAACCATGACAGTGTCTTTCTGCTGTGTTTCAAGTTGGACATCCTGAAGCTCCTTAAGTGTTTCATTTACAATTAAAGTGGCCTCATCATCGGTTTGATGGCCATTGTTATCATCAACATTAATTGCTTTGTCCCTTTCTTCATCAGTCAATTTACTTTTCTTACTGTAGGGAATTCTGAATCTCTTATCTAGAATAGTTTCAGCTGTGAAACTATCTTCCTTTCTGCTTCTCTTATGAAGAATTCCAGCTTCTTTGTTTATTGTAACAACTTGTGATTGCTCTACCTGTTTATCCTTTCCACTGTTTCCCTATATGCCCTGTGAGTCATCATCAAATAAAGTATTTGGTTCCCACTCACGTTTATTGGCATATTTTTCAATTTGAGGCTTGGGGTCATGCAAGAAAGCAGACAACTTGTATTTCAATATCATTGTGCTTAAAACACTCTGAGGATCATAATTCCACATAAAATTGTATGGGAATTTATATTCTTTCAACTTGACATTAATCTCATTTTCTGCTTCTCTGTTGTTCACAATGAATGGCCCAACTTGAATTTTCAGTTTAAAATGATTCTTTTTTCTGGAAGCCATGAAATTGACTTCATCTACATTCAAAAGTTGCCTCAAATATTCTAGAGCAAAAATCCTTGTAGTCACAAATCTAGGCAATTTATATGGAGCCAAGAGTGCACCATATATTCGGATCTCTGTGTAGTTCTTGTACAAGTACCAATCCCATGTTTTACAGCTCTCAGATAGTTGTAAGATCCTCTTTTTTTCTTCATTAATTCTAGGGGTCTATTCCTTATTCAATAAATTCATGGAAGGTACTATAAACAAGTCATTGAATTCTGCATAGGTGTATTCCCTATTCCATTTCCTCAAAATTGATGACCAAAACACAACTGAAAGTACATTCCCTTCTGGATCTAGCTTCTGAAACTCAATAGGAAACTTGTCTGCTTGATAATACAAAAAGAGATGAAGTAGATATGAAGTATATCTAAAGACTCCTTCTGGCAATCTAGACAATTGGTAGTGCATGTTTTTTGCAATGAACTTGGCAAAGTTGTATACAATGGATGGAGGCTGGCCAGGACTCAAAGTAGACAGAAAACCCAAGATAGAAACATCAATGAACTCATCACTGTTATATCTCAGTATGAATGATAACATAGAGACAATCTGCCTTGTTTCACTTGGAAAATAAAATGTATCAAACGGAGGATTAAGCTTATGGATATCAACCTGTGTGGGGCAAAATTTTTGGAAGATTTTGAACTTGGAAGAAAAATCTAGGTCTAGGTAAAGCTGAGTTAAATCCTCTATTGACAATGAAGAAGTATTTGGGTCATGGTTTAGTTGCAGCACAAAGTTTATGGATTCTGCATTGATATAAAATATGACCTCCCTATCTGTATTGACAATGCACCTCTGGTATGGAAGATAATATGACTGACACAATCTGAAAAAATCAGGGGTTGAATGAGGAAGAGGGACAATGTATTTTGGCAGATTGGAATCCCATATTGGTATATCTTTCTCACTTTTCTCTACAGATTTGCCAAAACACCAATTATAGACATCAATTAAATTGAATTTAACTGAAGGGTCTAATATTCTGTAATCAAGATCAACAAGAGCACTATTTTCTTGTGAAGTAACTGGAGGTTGGACAAGCCTAACAACTTCAGTGGACTCAGCAGTGAGTGCAGGGGTGGGTTTATCAAGTTTAGAAGGTTCAGGCTGAGGGATTTTAGCAGCGGCTTTCTTCTGAGGTTTTGGGCCTCCTGATTTGGGGGTTACTTGTTTCTTTGTCATTTTAAACTAAACAGAGCAAGCTTAAACTGTTTGCTAAGTTTTTGTTTTGGAAACGAGGGGATTTTGAAGGATTTTTTTGGGAGAATAGGATTTTGAGCAGGGTTTTGGATGATAAAAGGGGTTTTCAATGCTTAGAAAAAGGCTATGATCAATTTCAGCAGTGAAAAATAATCAAGGAGTGGATAAAAATTGCTAAAACGAAAATGAGGGACTCTGGAGAAAATTTGACAGGGTTTCCCCTGTATTTTGGATGTTTTTTGGACTCTCTATATGGACAATTAAGATAATAACAAGAAATGGCTGATAAATTGGTTTTTTTCCTCTGAAATTGAAGCTTTTTATGGACAAGATTGACGAAAAATATCTTTGCGGTTGATTAAGTTGCAGGTGCTTTCAAAGTCTTCAATTTCTGCTGAATTAGACTATCAGAGGGTATGGTGGCTCTTTGTGAGTGAATTGCAGAGGAAAATGGTCTTTCAAATAATCACTGGTTCACTGGTAGGCTCGCAAATGATGAAAAAGGCTCGGCAAAGGTTCTTCACAGGTTTACAAGTGCGAATAGGTGAAAAGTAATGAAAAATCATAATTTTTAATAAATTAAACCCTTAGTCGTATCAAGGTTTAATGGCATTTATTGCAGGGAGCGGTTTGGATTGGGCTGGGCAGTTTATCGCGCGGCTATGAAGCAGTAGATGGTATTTCACTTTTTGAATGTGATCTAATCATTTTATGACACGTCGACATGGGGTGGTTTGGGAAAACCACCCATATCACGCAGAATTTATAAAAATTTGATCGATCACTTTATGGGCGCGATATGAGGTATCGATCGTCGGATCTGGTTCTTTCAAGCGAAAGGTCACGATTAAAAGTAAAGGTGTGGGGAAAAGGTTTCATCGGGTTCATTTTGGGCCGTAGGATCTTGAAGTGAATGAAGATCTGATGGTTATCATTCAACGCGATGGGAAGATGGGAATGAAATAGATATATCGCGTTTGTTAACGACCGTTGGATCAAATGTAAGTTGGGGATCGGAGGGCTAGGACTGAGCCCAATGGGAACAAAGATTTTAACCAAGGTTATATGTTTGTAGTGAAGGGATATGCATCAGGGAAAAGGTTAAGTTATATTTTTTAACCTTAGGTTAAGGGAGTAGGAACGGAAAATACACAAGGGAAGGGTTATGAAGTTTAGTTTGAACGAAACTTTGGGTTTCCAATATTTTTTGTTTTAAACATGTATTTAAACATGTTCATGAGTTTTTTCATATATTTTTATTATATAGTAATTAAATCAAAGCTATTTACTTACCATAGGGGCGGGATTTAATATGAAGATATATTTAAGCCAAAGGGGTTGTAATTTGGGTATTTTATTTAGACATGTGGAGATTAAATAACTTTGGCTAAAGTTATAATAAATGGGTTTTTGGGGATATTATATAAAAAGGAGTTATATAATAAGAAAAGGTTATTTCTATAGGGAGTTAATATATAAGTTAAAGTTAATATGACAATAGGACAAGGTATACTCAAAACGCATAAACATAACCAAGTAAAGTGAAGTTTAAAAGATAATTTGAATTAATATTATCACTTTAACTTATGATATAATGTTATTTTGAGGGTTTAATATTTCTCATATGATGATGGAAATTAGTCAAATGGGAATTATAATGTCTTTAAAACCCATAATCTTCAAACCCCAGGGTTTGTTTC